>JAWNPN010000085.1:3907500-4322500 GCA_035047485.1 Drosophila peninsularis | reverse complement strand
TACTACTACTACTACTACTACTACTAAAAGTACCCAAATGTTTATGTGCGATGAATATGACAGTTGAGCTGGTCGCTAATGAACTGCTTAGCAAATGTCGATTATTATACTATATATTGGAATAGAGGCAGAATCCATAGATGTCTCTATTAAAGCATCGATTGTTTTTTGAATTTGTTGTTTCATGATTGACGTCGGCTTGCAGCTTTGGGCCAACTAAATGCCAATCATGATGAAGTGAGATGCGTTGATGTAGCGCTCAATTAGCCGCTGTTCCAAATCAATAAATGCAACGCGCATTAGCTGCGACTGGCAACTGGCAACTGGCAACTGGCAACTGGGAGTGCAACTGGCTGGCAGCTGGATCGGCGTCAATCGAGCGCTAACAAAGATAAATGGCTGAAGCCACAAAATTGATTTGGTTGACAGATGAGTTGTGGGGCGGCCGAACGTCAAAGCTGGAGAGCAGCGGCAGCAACAACAGCAACAACAACAACTATTACAACGGCAACAGTTGCCGGTCAACGACAATAAAATCAAAAGCATATTTTTCAATCAGCCAGTGAATGGCAGCAATATTTCGCCTGAAATGCCCAAATGGGGGCATGCGCTGGGCGTGGGCGTGGCTGTCAGAGAGATGCGCAGCGCGCATCATTCGTATATTGAATGAAGCACTTAAACGCGTTGCAGGCCGCTGACCGTTCAAATGTAATTACGCATACGCCACGGCTGCCCAGCTTCCAGCAACTGCCGCTGCTGCCAATTGACACTTTGACGCATAAATCAACTTTATTGTTTATTGATTTTCATGTTTGTGCCGAACGTTTTTGTGTTTTCCGTGTTTTATTTATTTATTTGTGCATTTTATTAAATCTTACCCGCCGCCCGGTCTTTCAATCAGCCGCCCAGCCCGTCCCTTGTTATTTATTTGAATTTATGCGATTTTAATGAAATTGGTTCATTGTTTGCAGTCGTACGCATCAGTCGCACTCCATATGCTGGACATGCCGAACAATTCATAAATCGATTAAAGAATGTTTTCGCTTTGCTTTTTTTCCATCAATATTTTTATTATTTGGCCTGGCAGCAGTTATTTGCATGTTGGTATGTCGCTACTGCAGGGCATTCAAAAACGTCAGACCATAAATAAATTCTAGCTATCTGCATAAAATCTGGCCGCGCTGGCATATTACTTTTATTGATTGACACGCGGCTTAAACGAAATGCGCCTGCTATCAAAAACTGCATAAATTGAAGCCTTAAACAATTTCAACTATTTCGATTTCAACTGTTTTAAAGTATTTGAAGTTTTCTCACTCTCTATCTGTCTGTCTTTGCCACAATCAAAAGTGTTTCACAGTCTCAGTCAATAGTCATCAAATGTATTCATGAGGCCAGGCCAACAGTCAACTGGCAAACGCCTTGAAATATAATGGGAATTCCTCGCAAAGTTTCCGAGAAAGTTTCGGGCTCAGCTGAGGGGGCGAAGCGCAATACAAATTAAAATTTAAATGAGCCGCCGCGCTGGCAGTGCTCCTGCAGCAGCTTCTCTATTGACACGTGACAAAGTCGAGCGGCCAATAAAAAATATATATATATATATCTCAACAATATCTGCCAGCGGCCACGCCTGGAAGGCGTCAAGTGTTCGAAACAATTTCAATAACCGTTTCCCCTTGGCGCACAGGAAGTGGAGCCAATAAGCGTTCGACGAAGGCGAATCTCCGATAGACGCAGCTAATAATAGAAAACGCCAGCAGCGACGCCGACGTCGACGGCGACGTCGACGGCTGGCTCTGGCTAGGGCATTCAACTGATAGCAGCAAAAATGTTTTATTTAATTGGAAAATATTTTCAAATGAATTTTGTGCCGCGCGCGCTACGCAAATCCATTTTGATTTTGGTTTTGTTGCGAATTTGCGTATTTATTTTGATTGTCAGTGTAAACAGGTGCAGGATAATTGAAAATGCCGTTAGGTTAAATATTAAATAACAATTTAATTGCATTTGTTATGGCAAAAGCAGCGACTGAATCAATGAGTGAATGAGTGAATGAATATTACCTTTGTGTCATAGAGAATATAAGATTTTATGAATGAATGAATGATTCAAATATATATTGACTAAGTGTGGGCAGTGCTTGACTAGAAAATACCCTAGTCTATGGGAGATCGTAGTCTTCTAAGATTTTAATGCAAATACATATTGACTAAGTGTGGGCAGTGCTTGACTAGAAAATACCCTATGGGGGATCATAGACTGTGATGAATGCTGGCAACATTGGCTTTGTTTCATATTAGTTTTTGTCAAAGATTTCAGTTGAATTCTTTATATGAAAGAATTGTATAAGCATAGTCAGTGGTCGACTAGAAAATACCAGATCCAAGTTTTTTCTAAGCACTTTAACAGTTTTATACAGAAATATGAAAAATAGAAATAGAGTTGAGAGTGTTCATATTATTAGTTATGCTCTATGTACTTAATAATCATTCCATTTATGTTATGTTATCGATTTGATCTATCGATCTTCATTAATATGATATGACAAGTAGCGAAACAGATGCAATGATAAATGCAAGCTTCTGTTACTCGAAGGAAATAGTCATTAATAAAATAAAATAGTAAATAATATATAAATAAAAAATTATTAATTATTCTATATATGTTATGTTATCGATTTGGTCTATCGATCTTCATTCATATGACATGACGAGCAGGCAAACAGGTGAAAGGATATATGCAAGCTTCTGTTACTCGAAGGAAATAGTCTTTAATAAAATGAAATAATAAATATTAAATAAAATAAAATTTATTAATCATTCTATATATGTTATGTTATCGATTTGTCTATCGATCTTAAGAGTGGCACTCGCATTCATTCATATTCATATGCAAACTTCTGTTACTTCAAGAGAAACACCTAAGTTAGAAAAACAGCAAACTGCCCAGGGAACATATCACACCCGTCCTTGCTACCTACAGGGTATACAAACTATATTATTCTAGAAGAAGCTTTGTATCTACCGCCCTTAGCCCTCAATCATATAGCCACTGAATCTTCTTCGCTGCTGGCCAAAAATAGCAATTCATCAACTGTAAACAGGCGAGACATGAAGCCGACATGTGACGTCAGACCGAAGCTCGACTGCCACCCACTGTGACCGCAAGTCAACGAGGTGATTTGCATGCAACAACAACAACAACAGCAGCAGCAGGAGCAGCAAAAGTGGATTCCCATGCGGTTGTTAGATTAGGCGCTGATTGCTTCGATTGGAGTCCAGAAGGGGCCGCGCCTGTTTGCACATCAGGCAATCGCGTCAAGTGAAGCCCTCGCCCCAAGGAAAGAAAGAAACAAATATCGCTCTAAAGTAAAATTCGGCAGTCGGATTGCCATATTCTCATTTACATTCACATTCGCATTCGCATGCGGAATGGCATGCGTTACGCAAATTGAAATTCGCTGGCTGAAAATTTATGCAACGTCGCGTTCGCTGTTGCCCAGCATGGTGGATGCATTGGAGATGCTGTTGGCACAGTGGAGCCGAGCGAGCGGAGTACCAGTCGGCTACAGTTGCCGCCGCACATCGACAGGGTCCGCGCCGAGTCCGAACCGCAACTACATGCTACAGCCAACTGGTAACTGAGAAATTTATGCTTTGTTGTGTCCGGCGAAACATGCAACATCAATTCTCGTTAACTTTTCATGCACGGCTGCGCCACGGACACACTCCGAGGAATGGAAATGAAACCAAATCGAAGTAAACAAAATACGGACTTCAGCTCAAATACTCAGCTCAACTGATCATTTCTTTTTATATTTCTTCTTCTTCTTCAGTTGGAAATAGGCTACAATAACCACGATTATTGATATCAGCGATAGGAAAATAAATATAATCTTAGATCTGGTGCACTTGAATTTCGCACGTCCACTACGCGCCGATGGATTCTCGTTCCATTCTCCGGTTTCACCCTGTATATTGGGCATCTCCTCAAGCCAAATGAAAAATAATTTTTATTCAATTAAAAATAATTTAAAAATAAAATTTTATTTGATCTATTTAATTTTTTAATGCTTTCAGGCCCACATATTTTGGCCATTTGATTCATTTTAGACACCTTTGAGTAGCTGCTTAAATATTTTGACATAGTTTTATCAATTTTAATTTATATTTCAAGATAATTCTTAATAGCTTTCTCGCAGTTTACTCATGGCCTACTGTGCTTTATATACTGTCCACCAAGTCACAGAAGCTTAAGACGTTAGATTTTGAACAATAGCTCAACCGATTTCCGATTATAAAATCGATTAAAATCGATTTTAGTTGCTTGTCTTAATTTTGAGTTTATAAAGTGTGCATAAAAGAAGCCTAGATTGATGGGAAACTGGCTCAGGGCATCTACCAGTCGGGCAGTGCGCACTGCCGGTCTTATTTGATCATCGCTTTTAGAATTGTGATCAAAAAGCTCTGTATGTTGATCGCTGTTGACTGGGCAGTGCTTGATCTCCCACGCAGTAGAACTATTTTCGTACCAGGCATCAGTACTACGAGGTCTATTTCGAACCACTGCTACGATCTGCGCTATCTTTTTGCACAATTGAGCAATGTGAACAGGCGATTTGGCAGGCACATAAACCACAAATGTTCTCGTTTTAATTTGCACACACAGGCGAAATAGGCAGCACGAGCAGAGATAGCCTTGGGCGTCTGCTTTGCGAAATAATATGCAAACATGGCCTGACCTTCGTGACAGGGCGCCCGCGACACCTAGCTGCTGCCGTGGGGGGCGGCCCATTCAATAAAAATGTAAATTAACTTATCAATTACAACGCCAAACAACAATAAACTGTGAGCGCCAACTGGATGGGGGGCGTGGCTGTGGTGAGTAGGGGCGAAGCGCGCGTGCCCCATACAAATATCGTCGAGTCGACTTCATTCTGTGGCCAACGTTGGGGCATGGGGAACGGGCCATGGGCACTCTTAACGGTTTTCTTATGCAAATTTGGCATGGCCAACGCTAAAATATTCCCGCTCATAATTTTTATTTCCGTTATTCAAGTTTCAAGATTGTATTGCACACTTTTTGGGCATCGTTGTCGCCAGGCCTGGCCTGGCCTGGCCGAAGGTTCGTCTCGCCCCGCGAGTCCTTTCCTGTTCTCGTTACGAAATTTGCGTTGCTAATAGACTCGAAGTGGCCCGCAGACCGCTTGGCGTCTGCTCTTTGCGGTGCGACCAGTCAAAAGGACACGGCGTGAAGATAGCGCCAACGTGACGTCTTGAATGACATAAGTTACGACTGCCGGGGGTGCATTTATTTTAATATGTACCCGATAAGAGCCGCAGCCAGATATCTTAATGAGATAAGGGCCCTGTTAACGGCGACGGGCCACGTGAACTTCAGTTTGTTGTCCCTCTCAAGGTGAACTGCTAAACAAATCCGAAGAGCCCCAAGTTGTAGTGATTTAAGATTTAAGGACGAGCGCTTGTCCTTGTCTAGATATAGCTAAAGTGACCAAATGCAAAGGAGTCTATTTTTAACGTCTTCATTTTTAGATGAAGTATATGCACAGAAACACAATGAGCAGAATTAAGGCTATGACGGCTATTGATATTATTATCCGCACTGCGACGGCGTCACGTTCTTGGCGAATACATCGTCCGCCCACAGCTCGGTCTTCAGTTCCGGCTGCCAATATCTGCATTCTACAACAGCGAACGAGCATTATTCTTCACCGTCTGTCCAGTCTACAACTGACCGCGCTCACCTCAAGCTGTCAGCATATATCCGCGTGATCATACGTCTGATCCACTTTATATTAATCTTTTTTAAAGGAATTTTTGAGTGGAAATCCTTGTTGAATTGAGCAAATTACAATTGAATTATTATTAAGAGAGAGAGAGAGAGAGAGAGAGTTTAAATCACATGAAAAAATGTTATAGATCAAATCTGAGTGCAAAGTTGTAATGATATTATGTCCGATAGCATCTGCAAAAGCTAAAGATTTGAAAATGGAAAAAGGATTCTAATTGAAAATGTTAATTCAGAATTCAGAAAATGCAGAAAGAGGCGTGTCAGACCTCATGAAGCATACACATTGTCTGTCAAGATGAAGAGCTGACTGCATAAAGACATGTCCGCTTGTTCAACTGAATGTCTATCCGTCCGTATGCATGTGTAGATGTCGTAACCCACACATACCTAGAGACTTCAAATTGTAAATATTTATTCCTGTGCAGTTTGGGGTTATCATATATCAGCATATACCGATCAATATCGACCAGATTTAAGTCTCTTTAATGATTTATGATTTGAACACTTAACTTTTTGGATACTTCTTCCCAATCCCCCAAACTAAAAAACACATTATTGAATATAAGATACTTTTGCTTTAGCTTATATACACAGCTGGACACCAGTCTGAGCACACCTATATGTTTGTCTTTATTCATTTTATTTATTATGTATATATTATATTTATTATTATTATTATTTTCCGAATTTCTATTTGTATGAAATAGCCTAGCTTCGTCATTTTTCCATTTCCAATTTCAATTTTTTTTCTTCTTTTCAATAGCAATTAAATTTGACAAATATCAAGTGACTCTTTGTGAACTAATCGAAGCCTAAACGCAATCAGCTGTTGTTTATTATATGCTCAGTTTAAACACCTTAATTGTTAATTATTAATTACAGTCTGCTTAAAATCAAGTCCAATTGTATCCCTGGAGGGCATAGATCAGCTTGCAATGAATGTTATTGTATACTAAAAATTTCATGAAGCGCGCGTATTTAGAACAAAAGTTCTTCTACAATTAGTAAATCCAAACTGCAGCCCAAGCGCAGTCGCGGCGTGCGAATGTGTGTGTGTGAGCCTAAGTATGTGTGAGCTCGTGTGGCCATGTATGTGTGCGTGTTTGTGCTAGCTTTGTTATATGTGTATAAAGAAGCGCAGAATAATTGGAATATCAGAAGGGTTCAAGTATCTTCTAGTCAGTCTTACAATATACTATGAAATATTGCAGATATTTAAAAAGTTGAAGATGTTGAATAGTGGATTCAGGATGTTATTGCCAGAATAAGCTTGCATAGAACAGTGTTATTGCATATATAATATTCTAAGCTGTTATTCTGTTTGGTTTCCATGAAAATGGTTAGTGAAAATCAATGTTCAATATTATTTTGTGCACAGCCTGCCTCTATGCTTGACATAATTCCCATTAGCAGCTACTGCATAACCCGATTTGAATCTTGAATAGCAGAAGAGCTACATTTGGGCAAATTGCCTGCATAGTTTAAGACGTCTTCATTTGCCGTTCGGCACATATGTTGGCTCCTGGGCCGGCCGCACAGTTGCTACAGCTGTGGCCCGTAGAGCTACTTTTATCGCTTGTTGCAGCAGGCGGCGAGCAGCTCTGGAATGGCAAGATATACTCATCACGTAAGCCGCCTACAGCATTTTCACACAATGCACTCCTGCCGCACTCGGGCCGTAATTACCTTGCGCACCGGTCCGGCCCAGAATTGAACCATCAGAACGTATGAGTATAATCACGAGTCGGCACTTCTAGCTGGAGTCCGGCACTCAGCTACTGCAAATGCGAGCGCGGCGAAGCGAGGCTTTGGCCGGCTGGACATGCTGAACCAGAATGATTTCCAACTGCTGATGGTCATGCTGGTGCATTTTCGTTTTCACACCACTTTTGGGCCAGAGTGGCAGACAAATTATGACCACGACTGTGACTACTTGTTGGACCCGGCAGGCCTCTTAGAGGAGACTAACTGCCAGTGCTGCGGCTCCAGCGATAAGCATTCGCGTGATTAATGAAATTTGATTCCCCTGCTAAGAGAATGGCGCCGCAGAACGGCTATGCATGTTGAGTGGGAGCAGCAAGCGGGCAATAGCTCAGCCTGCCGCTGAGTAGCCGACTGGCAGATACACTATGTGCGGGAGCTATAAGTATATATAATGGAATATGGTTTGCTCTAGAAATAAACACATCTTGGAATCAAAATCAACATAAACATCGATCGTTAAGGTGCAGAAACCTATCTATAAGTCAATTTCATATTGATATTTGAAATGGAATTTTTCCTAAGAATATACTCAAGTTGTATTATATTGAAGCCTCTAAAGCCTCTTTAAGATTCTAAAGACATTCCTCCCTCGTGCCATAATAAATTAAAAAAAAAAAACTGATATACCCTTTTCACAATGGGTTACAGCGTATAATAAGGAAGGCGAAGGCGAAGGCGAAAGGCAAGTTAAAGCTTGCACACCTTTCGACAAACAATTATACGTTGGGTCAGCATGACTTATGAATATATGGGCATGCACTGTGGGCGGGCCAGCGGCCGCTCCACTATGTCTAATTGGCTGCTCTGCAGCATAGTTGGGTCGTAGTCCAATTAGAATTCGTAATCGCGCACGCTTTGCCCATTTGAATTTATATCGAAATTTAATTTAATTAATAGACCGCCAAGTGGGCCAGGTGCCGTTGGTGTTGACCACGGCCATAGCCATAGCCATAGCCATAGCCATTCTTTGCCTATCGCAGCGGGAAGTGTCAAAAAGTCAACTCAATAACTGTTTATTTTACTGGCATATTTTCAATTTGCATCTGTGGCCTACTTCAAATTGGCGGCGGTGTGTGAGTCAGGCAGCCCTGGAGTCCATGTCCAAGCCCCATTGAACTGCAAGTCAACAGCTTTGTTGGCGGCGAAATTCGAGCCTCTTTGCATGTGGGCCAACACATTTTTTTTTCTCTTTCGTGTTAACTCTTATCGTCATTCAGCCATGCATTTTATTTGCTTAATCTATTTGATTTCCCCAGCGCTGTTTGCAAATCTCAAAGAGATTGCTGCATAAGGATTGATGGTTATGGCTAGGCAGACGTTGAACCTCTGAGGGTTACAGAAAGTTCAAGCTGATATCAGTGACTTGTGTTAGCTATGCAGAGAGTTTGCTTTGTTCTCTATAAGTGGGAGAGTCCATATATTATATTATTATATATTATAGATATCCTTTATTCACCTGAGTCCCTTTCCATCTCTTTCCCTTTCATCTCCCACTATATCTGCAACAGTTCCGCAACTCAGCTACCATCTAGTTTTCGGCTTTTATTTCCATTCACTTTCGATTGATTTGCAGTCGAATTTCTCAATTTTGCCATCTCTCTGGCTGCTGCCCACTTGATGTAGTGATCGATATGCACAACTAGCCATAACGGGCCGGCATACCTTTTGGCCGCCCACATCTAGGCCTAGACGCCCATTTGCTACCGTTTAGCCAGATTGATTTCATGCCAGCCGCTGCACGACTCGGATGATCATTTCCATTTCCAGTGGCAGTCCACGCAACGCCCACAAATGTAGGCGAGCCGCATTTTCCCATCGCCGGGCCATCAATCAAACTCGAGTGCCAGTGCGAGGACTAGAACTGCACTTCACTTCGGGTTGAGCGACGGAGGGCAGGGCAGGGCAGGGCAGGGGCACACTGAGCGCTTTTGGTTGTTAAAATTGAAGCGGCATCATTTTTCATATCCGCGGCAAACAACTGCCGCAAAAAGCCAAACAAATAAAAAGAAAATAAAGCGAAAGAAAAAAAAAAAAAAACTATATCCAGTCGTATGGAAATCGAGTAGCAGCTAACAGCGGGAGCCAGGTCCAGGTCCAGGTCCAACCTGAAGCTCGACCTGGACCTGCAACTCGAATCTGTTGAGCTCTCTGGACGTCGACGCCGATGCGAATACGTGATCGCAGTTTGTTGCCTTTCTTTTGTCTGCGCCTCCGAAAAACGCTTTGTTAACTTCTTTTTTTTGGCCCAAAGTCAAACTAGTAGCTCCCGCCACCGCCCCCTGCTGCCGCTGCTCTGCGCCCCAGCGTCCCTCCGGCCAGGTCCACTTGCTTTGTGTGCACAGCGAATGTTTCGATGCGCGCGAATTTGTTGCAATTTCTCATTGTCAGCAACGCGTTCGCCGGTAAAGTTTGATTAAACGCTCCACGGGAATTCACTTTGCCGGCTCGCGTTTCGCGTTTCCAGTTGCTCGGGCGCTTTTTAAATACCCTGTAGCCATTGAAAGTCATCGCAGCTGCGGCAATGCAGCTGACAGTAGCTTGAATTCGCCTGAATAGCTGAGTCGATTTGAAGAATTTATGGACTTTAAAAGTTGTTTAATGCGACCAGATGCTAGATGGATATATAAAAGATATATTATATAATATATATATATATATATATATATATATATATATATATATATATATATATATAAATTAAATATACAATTAATCAATTCATATTTTCCTTAAATTTTTTATTTATTTAATTTTTTTTATTTATTTAATATAATTTATTTGATCATCAGATCCTCTCCCAGAGTATCTCCCATGAGTGGATCCCGCTCACCTATTCGTTTAGCTTTTAGTTCACTTTTTTTTTTTGTTTTTTTGCGAAGTGCCGATAGCTGGACCCTCTCGTCCTTGCCCACCTTTATTTGAATTTGATAAATGATGCTCGTCGCAGAGCGATATGTTATGCAATTTAAGGATTTGTTTTTGGTTGCGATATTGCAAGTCGAGGAAAAAACAAACACAAATTGGCTAAATGCTAGCACATCGCTGTTATAAATGAACAAGGCTCTTGAAAATCAATTAGAAGGTTCGCCAGGTGAAAGCACACCTTTCGCAACCAACGCAGCTGCAAGCAGCCCGCGCGCTCTGTGTGTTCAGGCAAATCTGATTACAGAGGCGGGCTGTGTGCTGTGCCATGTTTGCGCAGGCCCCAGGCTGGGGGCAAAGAAGTGGCGCATTAATAGCGCCACAATAACAAGCTATAATAATAATTTTGCTCCAATTAATCAGCGTTAAATCAGCGAACCGACGCGATTCCATTCGATGTCTACCGATTGCCGCCTTTGTTTTGCCGGCCTTTTTGTTATTATTGTACGTTGCAGTTGTTGCTGTTGTCGTCGTTGTTGTTGGGACCGTTGTTGAAGCGGATCAATGTCTGGGAACGTCGCAGATGCCGCCGTCGATGTCTGGTTCCATTAAGCTTAAATAATATTAAAGCATCAAGCAAGAGAATTCAATTTGCGCAATGTTCGATTGCTTAAGAGCTTCATTACTTAAGGGGTATAGTGCGTTTGAATGTGTTCCATTTAATGGGCATTTTTAGGAATATACGTCATTGTTATTTATATATAATTATTTATATAATCATTGATATTTATAATAATATTTATATTTGTATTTATATTTTCAATATTTTTAAAATGTATATTTTTTATGTATATTTATCTCAATGGTTTATTTAAATAATACAAATAATTTTTTAATTATATAAAATTATGTATATCTATAAAATATATTTGTTCTATTAAAAATATTATATATTATATTTTCAATATTTTTTAAACTGTATATATTTTATGTATATTTATCTCAATGATTTATTTATATATTACAATTAGTTTTCATAATACATAAAATATATTTATTCTATTAAAAATAAAATATGTATATTGTGTTTTTTTTTCAAAATATATTTATCTAGATTATTATTTATGTAATATATATTTCACATACTATAAAAATTTATAAGTATCGCTTTTCTATCTGAATCTCACTGATTGAAAGCGTTTAACTTTTAAAAACTTGTTGTTTGCTTGAGCTTTCTCTTGCTCACTTACTTTCTTCTTCTTCATTTCTCTCGCTCTACATTGAACCCAATCTTAAATATTTTTTATTCATTATTATTATTATCATACTATTTATTTCAATATTTCAATTAGTTTTTGTACTATTTATAAGAATTTATATTTATAGATTTAATTTATACTATAATTTATAACTTACATTTTTAAGTTTTACTCATAGCTCTTCTATATGATTCTCATTGATAAGAGAATGGTAATAAAACATAATATTATATTGTTGTCATAGGAATATGTGCTAAAGCAATTCAATAAATGTTTACTTAAATACCTTTCAAGTACGCCTGCGAATCACAGTCAGCTCGAGAACAATTGACATTTGTGATGTGTGTGAAGTGTCTTTGTTGGGAAGCCTTTGAGTTGTAGATTGTTGTCTTTACCTTTTTGTGCGCTTTGTAAATACTTAAAATTGGCCAGGTTCGATTCTGTTGTTGCTGTTGCTGATTGTTTTCGATGCTTTTAACAACTGATTTTCAACTTAATTGCTTCGTTGAGGGTCTGGTCTCAACGGCGAATCGCAGCCAGCCGACGAGCAACGTCTGCCAGGGCGTCCGGCAACGAGTGAGCCGTAGGTGGTCCCATAACAAGCTAATGAAATGTACGCAGCTACGACTGCAATGAGTCAGGCACTGTCAAAACTGACGAGTCCACTTGCCAGAAAGAAAAACATAAAAATACATGCAAATTGCCAGGTAATTGCATAACTTATCATCATCAACTAAAGTGTTTTTTCTGGCTCTTCAGCTGTTGTAAATGCTGTCAAGAAGAAGAGACACAGAATTGCTTTAAGAAAATAATCAGAAAAAGCACCCTGAATCGCGATTGGTTTATAATTTATCGAATCTAAAGGTTGAATTATAATTTTATAAAGTTTTTATTTTTTATTTTTATTATTATTTTTATTTTTAAGTCCTTATGTGACTTTAATGTTGAATTTTGTGGCTGTCTCAGTGTTTTAGCTGCGTTTAATGATTTCTTACGAAGTAATTATATCGAGCTGTCAAATAAACGTAGACCTTATCAATAGAGAGACAATTTTCAATATGTATTAACACAAAAGTAAGCTATATGAAAGCCAGAAATATTCATTTATACTTAAGCTAATATATAATATCTAAAATACAAAGTCTCTGATAATTCGAAATGCTTGTCTGAGCATCCCTAAATCACGATATCGGCAATTAGTATTATTTTGCGAGTATTTTGCTGGTCACTGGTTACTTCCAGTACTCGGAACTCGATTGTAATTGAATTACTTCTAGAGGTTTTGCAATAAGATTTCTCTGTAAATGTCTTGTGGCAACACTGGAACTTATCGATAACTGCCGAAGCTCAGCAGCTCTCGCTTACCTGTCAGCCTCATTGAGCACGCGCAAGTTAAAAGTCGAATCAGCAATTAAGTTCCAGTTTCCAGAGCATTTGGATTTCTGTAAGTATGAAGACGCGACTCTGGATTGGCTAATTAAGACATCGTTGAGTTCGTGTCGCGTTTAATTAATGGCGATCATTAAAAATTTGCATGCGATTGCGCGAATGCGAACATTTGTCCTGGCCAGATGGCCAGTTGGTCAGAACTGGCTTTGATTATTTTTAGATCTCTAGGGCAAGGCGAAATTGCAGCTGGCTTCTTCTCTTTATGGCATTTTGATGGGCAGCCGCAAACCAGTTGAGCAGCGAAGCAGCAACAGAGTGAGCAACAGCGTTGACCCTCTGCGTAGGTGTCGTTGTCGCTGTCGTTGTCAACGCCGGCTGAGCCTCGAGTTGTCAATATCGTTTACATCAGCTTCATATTGGATGCCCAACTAGAGAGTGTCAACTCCCGGGCAGTCAGTCGGCCACCGGGCAAGCGACTACAACCCGCTTGCTGTTAGCCAAAGTCTAAGCACAGTTGGGCCCTTGTCACTGGCCACTTGGCTGTCAGCCAGCGGCGCCTGCGGTTGACACTTTTTCGCGCCGACACGCCCGCTAATCCGCTCATGCATAGCATCTGGCGGGGTCGAGTGGCCCGGCCACCGCGATGACTTGGCACTTTGAAACAGAGATGCAGACAATGACAGTGACGACCCAGCTGGTGGCCGAGACCCAATTTGTTGCGCACACAAAACCTTAGCCATAATAACTGTGTTAGCTCCCAGAGACCCAAAGATATCGTTTACACGCTCTGTGCTCCCAACTGACAAATTCAATAATAGCTATATATTTATTTACAGCTCCTTTTTTTGCGAACACCTTTCTGAGATGGCCAGTCCCAATTCAAAGACGGTCAACAAAAAGAGGTAAGACTGTGATTAGCCGTGGATTTGTGAAAATATTTGTGAATATACCAAAAGCTTTCTCTGAATGATCTTAAGTTTGTTTATACAACGGGTCCGGGTCTGGGCGTAGAGAAATTGACTGTGTGCAATGTCCGTCCGTCGGTTTGTCCGGTATCTCTGCAATGCTATTACTATAAATAATAATAATAATAATAAATAATAAAAACATTGATATGATATGGTTAATATATCTACGCCCGATTATTTTTGAATGCCTTCATAAAGTACAACAAATATATTAAATTGAGATCTTTAACTCTTTTATTCTTCTAACCCAACAGCCTGACTCCGGCCGGCGTAATGGTGGGTGTTGTCTTTGACGATGGCGTTGTCTTGGCCGTTAATGCGGCGGATAGTCTAATATACTATCTGAATGCTGATATCTAGTAAGCTCTAGTTAGCTGTGCCATAATCCCATCACTTTTACTCACCAACTCATCCTAGTTGCTGCGCAAGTAACACCGACACCTTTCGCGAATCACTGATCGAGGTGTCCATGAAGCTGGAGGATAAGAAGGCCGTAATGGTGTCCCAGGCGCTGGAAGTGATTGTCAATGCATTTGACCATGGAGAAGCACCGGAGATGGTGCTGGCTGGCGAGGATATGACTGGCATGCACTTGATAGCACTGAAACCCACGGGCGGCAGCTCCCACGTCAACTATGTGGCAATCGGCGATGGAGCGGCTGAAGCTGCCGAATATCTCAGCCGCGAATGGCTGCCGTCTCTGAGTATCAGGCAGGCGGAAGTTATGGCTCGCCGAGCTGTCGCATTGGGTAATGCGCACAAGCAGAGGACCGATCTGTGCATCTTGTTCAAGAAACTGCCAAACCCATGACATGAGAGCTATAGCAGAAGCCATAATATAGCCATCCGTTCAGTTTGACTGATTTCTGTTTATACTTCAATGTTATTCTTGCAGCACAAATAAATTAATTTTTGATGCTCAGCTGGCTCTAAATAATTAAGCACATTTCTCAGCGCTTGGGCTGAGGCAGGCAGGAATAGATTATCTGCCTAGCTGTAGCAAACGTCCTGGTCATGTCTCTCCGGGCCAGATGACTATCGCAATCGCGGCTGATGCTGCCGCTGCTGCAGCAGGTAAATGCAGAGTAAGCACGAATGATTTATGCGCCCGGGCAGCCTATAATTAATAATGATTAAAAGCTGGCGCCCATCAACAGCCCCAAATGGACAGCATGGTCATAAGCAACTCGGTTCCTTGGGCGCCACGACCGACTAATCGCCACAGACGGACTTTCCTACGAAATGAAAAGTGGTATAGTCAAGATCAAATCCACTCTCTGGCGCCCTGCAGACGACCCGCTGCGCCTGGATTAACCTGAAATTTATATATATACGTTAACGTATGGCATTTGAATGTTTCATATTGGACTGAGAGTTCACGATTCATTGCCTGGATGCCCGGTGCTTGGGTGCTGTGCGTGACCAGGTTTCATTTTCATTAGCCTCGTTACGTCTCTTGGGGCCCGGCGCGGTGTGTGGCCTGCGCTCCACTGACAGCACCTGGGTGGCATTATGTTGTCAGCCTCTTGATATTTACTGCAGCAAAAGTTACTAATTGATTTTTGCCCCACAAATTGCCGTGGAGAGAAGTCTCCTTGTTTATTTTTTAGTGCGGTGTCATAATGGCAATTATTTTAATTACATATTGTTTAGCGAAACACGCCATAATCATACAGTCATACAGTTCATATATGATTTACTTGTCTTCGGGCTTGGACTTATCGGGCTTCTGGTAGTGGCGATATTCCTCCTTCAGCTCCCACATATGGCGGTGGGCTGGATCCTTGCTGTAGTCGCCTATGTCCTTGAGGACGGCCTTCAGCACGAACACCGATTGCTTGGTTATGAACTGAAGATCCTTCAGCGTATAGTATTGATGCTTCTCGAAGGCCTGGAAGAGCATGTCCATTAGGGTCTCCTTGCTGACCATCTTCGAGGCGATCTCCTTCTTGCGCTTGTTATCGTCTTTCTGCGAGAGAGAGAAGGCAGCTCAATCAAATGGGAAAATAGCTGCGGGACAACTGAAGACAAACATTGTGAACATGATTGCTGACGGGCTTGTAGTTCTTCACAATGTTATTGAGCGGCTCGGCGCAGCGGGATGGCTTCGCGCCACGCAAACTATGCTGCTTCATCTTCAGATATTGCTCATTGTAGACGGGCAGGCACTCCATCTTGTGGGTTACCGTGCCCTCCATGGCCACATCCTCACCATCGACGGTCGAAAAGATGCCCGTCAGCCTGGTGCCTTGGGTGGGCATGGATAGCTTCAGCTCGTGCTCACTGGCAATGGGTATGTCTGGAGCCATTTTCATCAGTTCCGGACTCAGAATCAGGTTTACCTTGGCCGCATCCGCGCCGAAATCCGTATTGTGCATGCGTATGGTTGCCACGTCCATATCGCTGGGCGCCTTCGCCCACAGCTCGGAAACATAGTTGGGCACCTTGACCAGCCAAACGCCGCGCCCAGCCTTGGCCACATCCAGCTTTTGCGTTGTCTTCTGTTCATCCTGGGACATTTTGAAGAAAATGATTTTAATAATTTCCTAAAGCAAACTGATAAATGCTACGAAATTCAGAGAACTGAAACTGGGTCAACCAAGAGCCTGGATCTGAAATGAAACTACAATTATTGAAGGGCATGCTTTGATGTTTTTTTTTTTGTTTTTCCATAACCCTTGAACTTGGCGCCCAAAGCTCAATAAATCTAAAAGTGAACCAGTTCCTTTGACACTCGATAACAAACAGTCGAATTGCAACTCTGAGTAGACAGAACCTTGTTCGTTTCGTTTGGAACCATCAAGTCTTCTTCGTTTTTGATGTCAGCTCAAAAGTGCTGAAATCAGTTCACATCGTGCTGGAAATTGTTAGTCATTGAGCAGACGGCAAAATGGTAAAAAGGAAGGCAAAAGTTCAACCTGTGAGTAAAATGCAGTTTACAAAATAATAAATAAACTTTGACTAAAAGTGAATAAAAAATTGTAATTTAGGATGCTAGTGCACAGGCAGCTCCCGCAAAACGTATGCCAGGTAAGTGTATATGCGTTTCTAGACCTTTCCATTAAGCAGCCAATTGTAAAACAGATCCGGCACCTGCCCCCGCAGTGCCAGCAACGGGAGTTGCTGTGGCGAACGAGCGTCCTGCTCCGCGTCAGCGTGTAAGTTTTCTCTTTTCAATTCCATTTTTCGTTGCTCACACGTGGTTGCCTTTTGTTGCAGGGACGTCCACGTAAGAATCCGTTGGCCACTTCCTTGGAGATAAAACGTGAGGATAGTGTGAATAATACCAATGCCATAGTCAAGGTATTGCTGCGTGCTTTGAAGGATCGCAACAAGCCCATGGCCACGGTCAATAACGGCTTCGAACGTGGCCTCAAGCCAGACATTATTGTCGCCGGCTTCCGCCACGAGGGTGAGCTGCTGTTTGCCCTCAAGTTCAAGAACCGCAAGTTGCCTGAATTAATCAGTTCAACGGAGCTGAAGCAGCGTGCGCCCCACTTGCTGATTCAATTTTACGTATCGAACTTGCATTACCCCAACATGGACTCAGATGAGCCATAATTTTAGATTTTACATTTTCTGTAATTATATAGATATTTATATCTGGACTGATTAAAAATGTACTGCTAGTTGCACTGCAAATCTGTTTATGCTCACATAACTGAAGGGAAGTATGTTTGCACGGCATCTGTGTTTTCCCGGAACTCTATTGCCTTGCCAAGAGTCCGTTCTACATACCGATGTCCGTAAGACTGAGAAGCTTCTGCTTTTTAAAGAAAGCTTGGGATCTATTGCCTAGTGAAGTTATCAAGGAAACAGCTAAGCTAAGCTGGAAAGTACAACAGTATATGAACTAAAATAAAACTAAGCACTAATCCAACAACAACTCCACTTATACAAGCAAATTCGCTTGAAGTCATATAAGACAGTTGCAAACTAGAGTGACCGACTACGGAATACCCTCTGCCTACTCTATGCTCATATACCAATCATTAGACGCTTCTATATCTTTGTATTCATTGCAGTCCCCAGCCTATAAGGTAACTCTATGATTATACTCTATATATTATATAATATTGCAGATGTATATAAATTTGAAGTCTCTAGGTCATACGGACGGACAGACATGGCTATATGGCTTAGCTGGGTGTGCTGAGTTGTCTAGAATGCCTTTCGTCTGTTACATACTTCTCACATAATCATTGTAGCCAGAATTAATAATTTGATAAATATAGGATTCCGGATATAAAACAACTCTTGATAGGTTTCTGCCTGTTGGTTGTTGGCATCTTTCAGTTCACCAGACGAAGGTCATATACATATAATAGTAAATAACAAATATAGTAGTTAAAGTAAACTGCTTTTCGATGATTGCAGATTAAATGTTATTAAAGGAGAAACATTCTTGATATAACTGTAGAAAAAGTGTGCAGAAATGCTCATCCAGAGAGCTCATCCGCAACATACATAATTCTTATGTAAGCCACAGGTGTCTGTCGGGCACACCTTGCGTTCATCATGGGAGTATTTGCTTTAAGCATACAGATTTGCAAAGTTAACGTCGCATTAAGGTTGCAATCACACTCTCGTTCGCATATAAATTCAACTCGGGGCCAAATGCATTTCTCGAACTCTCATATATTTTGCAGCATTCGCGGCTTTTCGCAAGGCGAGGCTACTGCAACAACTACTACAACAGCGAGCGATGCCGCAGATAAATTTTCATGTTGTCACACCTGCGTCGTCGTTGCATGCACATAAATATATATACACATGCCTGTCTGTATGTGTGTGCGAGTCGAGCCGCCAAAAGGTGGCACTGGAACAATTTCGGCCGAAATAAGATATCAAGGGAGAGGCATTCAGTGCGCGCCCAGCTTGCCCAAAGAGGTGTAAAAAATTGAAAGCGAAATATTATTAAAATGCCGCATTGTTGGACGTCGCGACGTTGCTGCTGCCTGCTTCTTGGAAGGTGCATCTTTCCGTCCCACTCTCTCTCTCTCTCTCTCTGTCACACTGTGCACATCTTTATTTATGGCGAATATTTGATTTGCGAATTTTCGTTGCCGGCACTCGTGTCTCGTGCTGGCGGTGGCTGGCATTGACAGTTTGACTGCTGGCCAGGCCAGGCCGGGAGAACCTCGCTGCATAAATATTTGCTTATTTATGCACCAAAGTCAACACTCTCCGCACACAATGCACCCAAACCGTGCGTATTCGAGTGCGAGCGGAATCCGGCTGAACATTTTTTCGGCTCTGCCCAAGCAACAGGTACGAAATAAACTCACATTGCGAATAAATAACTCAGCGAATGATTAAAGGCTCTAGATAAGTATGGCCCGAGCGACACAGATGTGATTTTAAGATAAGAGAACATATTGCACTAAGTGCTGCCAATGTACGTGGATAATCAACATTACGCATACGCCACGTTGCGTAATATTTTATTTGTTTTCGCAATATAATTTTCACTTTTCACATTTTACTGCGTAAAGCATTTTTATTGAGTGTTGAATCAGTGGCCAAAGATTAAAGTATTTCTATAAACACTTTAAACAACTGAAAATGTCTGCTTAATACTCCTGCTCAATAGTTCTTACAATTAAGATATATTGAGTTGAAGACCTCATTGGATATATTTAATAATAAAATATAATGTATAAAATATAAATATAAAATATAAAATATAAAATATGAAATATAAAATATAAAATATAAAATATAAAATATAAAATATAAAATATAAAATATAAAATATAAAATATAAAATATAAAATATAAAATATAAAATATAAAATATAAAATATAAAATATAAAATATAAAATATAAAATATAAAATATAAAATATAAAATATAAAATATAAAATATAAAATGTAAAATATAAAATATAAAATATAAAATATAAAATATAAAATATAAAATATAAAATATAAAATATAAAATATAAAATATAAAATATAAAATATAAAATATAAAATATAAAATATAAAATATAAAATATAAAATATAAAATATAAAATATAAAATATAAAATATAAAATATAAAATATAAAATATAAAATATAAAATATAAAATATAAAATATAAAATATAAAATATAAAATATAAAATATAAAATATAAAATATAAAATATAAAATATAAAATATAAAATATAAAATATAAAATATAAAATATAAAATATAAAATATAAAATATAAAATATAAAATATAAAATATAAAATATAAAATATAAAATATAAAATATAAAATATAAAATATAAAATATAAAATATAAAATATAAAATATAAAATGTAAAATATAAAATATAAAATATAAAATATAAAAAATAAGATATAAAATATAAAGTTGAAGATCTTTTCACACTAGTATAAGTGATAACAGATATTGGTGCCTCTTCAGCTCAAGCCATGAATTAAAATGTGAACCAATATACCCGCTTTACTTCACAGGGCAGTATAAATATGCAACAAATTTCCTATCTTCCTTTTCTTTATTTACACAATTTATTATCATAATTTTTTAATCATTCTGCTCAAGTGGCCCCCACTCATTGTCAGCTGCGTTGTTACTGTTGTTGTTGGGTGAATACCAACTCCTCATGCATTGTTCAATGAAAATTAAAAATTGTTCACATCGCCTCGGCAGTTTATTATATGGCGCTGCGGTCTGTGGTCTGGCTCCGAGTTGAAGTTGGAGCTGGAGCTGGAGACCCGTGTCCGGCTCTCTTAACAGCCCAATCATAATTCACTGCCCAGCCAGCCAGCCAGCTCATATGGTGCGTAAGGATAATCGTGCGCATCCTTTCGCCTCTCAGCCGCTCAGCAGCCCGCGGCCAAAACCGCATGCCTCTGCGTCTGGGGGTAATAATTTTAAAAATTGCTCTATTATTTATTTGAGCATATGTCAATGAAATTTATTTATTTATTCACAGCAGCAACAATAAACAAAATGCCTGTGAAGTCAGCGTGCTGTTAATGAGCAGCCTGATGGCTGGATGCATGCGCCAGAGGCGGCGGCATCCAGGGAGGCAACAAGGGCATGGTCGTGGGGCAGACGCTGTTGACGTTAATTGACCGCAGCCATTTTTTTGCTGCTGCCGCTGCAGCGTGCAGTAAATTTTAATGAAATTGCTGCCGTGCATTGCCAGTGGTTGCTGTTGCTGTTATAGGGGCGTGGCCAGGGCATTGCTACACTTGCTACAACTGCAACTGCAACTGCATCTGCGTCTGCAGCAGCGCCAGCTCAAAGTGCTGATGACACGCCTGTCAGCGACACTTTGCGCCGCTTGTTGCATAAAAACATTTTTAAATAAAATAAAATAAAATGAAAACAAAAATAAATAATACAGAAACACAAAATGAAAACGAAATATAAAATCACGCAAATTGCCGAGGCTTAATTTGCGACGCCCTGACAAGGGATAAGCGGCCTGTGTTGCCGTTGTTGTTGCCGATCGTGTTTAATGTTTTGCTTGCTCGCTGGCCATTTTTGATGTCGCTGCATTTATAAATTAATTAAAAATAAATTACTTTATGTTGCATGTCGCATTTCATTAAGCTTAGCAGGCGACAAGCACTGCCAAGCAATACTCTCTTTACAGCACAGCAAAATGTGTTGCATTTCGAGTGTGAAAAGTCGACCCTAATTGGGTATATATCATATAGCAAAGATTTATTTAATTATTATTATTTATTTATTTTCTTGTTGTTTTCTTCTTGGCCACCAGTTGAAGATCTGTTTAGCCGGCTGAAAGCCCGAATAGTTATGTAAACGTGATGAGATCCCAGATATAAACTATGAGGTATCTGGCTGCTATAGTTTTTCGCTGTGATTAATTTTAAATAACTTTCTTATAAGATATTATGCTGTCTTTAGCCAATGATAAGTGATATCACTAACCGTACAACGCATTGTTGGAACATCTAGGGCAAACTTCTCCAACACATGAATATGTGGCATGAGGCTTCACTCAACTTCGTATTAGCTCGGATTCCATTTATTGAGGCTCGATCTTGGTGTGCTTCGAGCGCTCAACCGATTTGTTCAATTCGTATATGAAGGCCGACTTAACACAATGTATTTAGCTTAGTCTCCGCTCTCTGCTCTCCCAAGTAAATGTGAGCAGGCATAAGAAATTCAAATTTGTTCCCATTTCTGAGCGAGGAGTAGAGTAAAATCATATAATGGTTTGCCATTCTCTCTCAATTTAAATTTTTTTATTAATATGTGTTAGAAGCGTATGAAAGTTGATGTGGATCATAAATACTTTTTAGCGACTAGCAGACGTTCGCACTAGTTTACAGAAACTCTATCTACCTGTTGTAATAACTCTTAAGGCTGTAAATAGTTTGGGTTTTTAATCCCTTTTCAAATAGAAATAAGTTTGAAGCTCGCCCACATATTTAAATAAGCTGAAGTCATAGAAAATCCCAATTCTGGGTATATTAGGCAGACGTGGTCAGTCAGTGCATGTTTTGGTCTCATTTTTTAATTTTGAAGCATTATTAAATATTGAAAAAATATTTAAAAAATAAATTATTTAATTTTGTAACAATCTGCATTTAAGTTTTCTGACTATCCCCAATAGTTTAGATTTTATAGCCCAACAAACTTTTTCTATGGTGCTGGTTGAAATAAGCTGTGAACCACTGAACATATATGTATGCAGATATAAACTATTATGCTTGACAACATACCTTTGGTTAGTGTTAGTTTGACAGCTCTCAGCTTTATTATTTCAACTAGTTCAACATGTAAATGAAATCGGATATTTCATTTATTCTGTGTATCGCAATTAGTAACATATTTTGTTACTAATTATATAAATATTATTAAATTACTAAACTTAACTTTTGTCTAATTTGAAGAAGTATCATAATATATAATATATATGATATATGATAGAATAAATATAAATATTTTTTTAAGGAGTATTCATTTTATTAATGTTGTATGCATAAGTATACCGGCTATAATACTCATACTATATTAAATTATGTACTAACTGGCCCATTAAAGCTCATCTTCTTCGCAGCAATTTAGGCTCCTTCTGTGCGTAAAAGTTAATCGAATAATCTATCATAAATAGGTCTTTAATTGTCAAAGACTTGGCAAACTAACCCAATTGCAATCAAAGGGAGAAACCTTGATTTGGGATACAGGCGAAAATTGGTTCATGTCTCGAATTGAAAAGAATTTAATTAAGCACGCAAGCTGAAGTGAATGGTTCCCTGCAATTTGCCTAAAACTAACAAACTAAGTTAGTTAGCCAGACGCACAGGGGGCAGGGAGTGGGATTCGGCAGTTGCCGCTGGCTAATTCTGAATTTAATTTGAATGACTTGCTAGTATGGGCTGAACTGGGCTGGGCAGGGCGCTGGTAGGCTGGGCTGCTGTTGACCTGACCCCAAAGATTGCACAGCAAACAGAACTTATTAAACCGAAAAGGAGGACGGAAGGGCGTGCCGGCTTGGTTAAGTGGCAAAATAACAAAGGCTCTTGAAGCTCGGACTTGAACCCAAACTGGAAAAGGAAATTACAGACACTCTGGACGTTCGGTTCGCAACAAAACCGCAAATTAGTTGGCTGCCTCAACGGGCCACAGATGGCATGGCAACAACAACGACAATAGCACAACAAATAACATGCGAGCTGCCAGTTACCAGTTGCCCCCAATGTCAAGCGCATCCACATCCACATCCACATCCACGGCCCAAAACCAAAGCGAGAGACAAAATAAATAAGAAAATATTGTTCGAGCTGCCATCGCCGGAGGCGTCTTTCCAGGAAACCCAACAAGAGCCAAGAACAACAGCAACAGCAAGAGAAAGAGCAACAGCAGCCGCCTCGGCAGCCTCATCGTCAGCATCTTCACCCTCATGACTGGGCTTCCTCAGTCTCTTATCAGCTCCCGCTGCTCGTGTCCCACTTCAACGAAAAAAATTGACGCGCGCGTCGCTCCAAATCGCCGTCAACGTTGTCATCGTCGTCCCGTCGTATCGACTCCATCTGCAACTGCATCTCCATCTGCATCGGCATCGGCATCGGCATCTCCTCCTCATGCGTACTTGTATGTGCACTTAGATGCCAGCGTCAGATAAGCTCACGCGGCCCGGCCAAGTGGCTGGGACTGGGCCGCTCCACGCGTTCGCCTTTGTTCATAAATTATAATTTTATGATCACGAACATATTCGTGGAATATGTTGGCGTACGGTCCGCTCCCTTGGCTCCGCTCCATTGTCGCCGTCGTCTGCGCGTTAAATATTAAAGTGTCTGCGCGAGAGACTGCGAAATTGGCTTCGCCTTGCCGTCTTGGGCCAGTGTCATCGTTTGTGTTTACACTAATTGAAGAACTCGAACGTGGACACTCGCTCCGACTTCGTCACAGCCATGGACACTTTAACAGCTCCCATGGAGCGCGCTCGCTTGCTCTCTCTCGCCCAATCTCAATGTCAGGCGGCTACCGTGGCCCATGGCCCATGGCCCATGGCGCAGGCGCAGACGCAGACGCAGTTCCCGTCTTGCCTGGTTAATCGTAAAAATTCTCTAGCCTAGGCTGGAAATTAGTTTGTTTAAGTCTTCGCCGACTGATGAGTCTCGCGCCTTTATTGAAACTCGTAAATCAATTAGCTCGCACCGACAGCTGAACTTCAAATATTGCATTATTTATGCCTTTTAATTAGCATACTCGAAGACTTCACACCCAGTTTTAGCGCACGCAATTAAATTCGAACATTTTTCAAATGGAGATTCCAAACTCAAAGTGTGCCGCGCCGCACTCAACTCAAAGAGGGCGAGTCGGCCGGAGTAGCAACCGAATTCGGACAGTTTTTATGCCCTGAATTCCTATTGTCAATGGGCGCAGCGCAGAATGGTTTTGTTAACCCTGCAGAAGGAAGCATGCAGTATATATAGTCTTTATCAGAGTGAACAGTCGAGACAATTTGGCACGTCTGCCTCTCTAACTGCCTGTGAGTCTTGGTATCTTTGAGAGCTACTGAGAGGTTTTGTCTGTTTCCATGATATTGACAATCCATATTAAACCTTTGCTCTTTCCAGCATATCTCGCACGTTTTAAGAGCTAAGATCATCAAATTTTGTATCAAAATTAATATCATTATTGATACTTGGCATTTTTTCCTCTCTCAACATAACAGACAGTGGGAAGCTAAGTGACGAGAGCATCTTCGGTTGCTGTTCAGTTGTCACAGAGACACCTTCTGTTAAGACAAGGTTGTTAGTAGACAAAGTTAAGCTGGCTGCACTCAGCTCTCTTTGCTAAAACATTAACCATTAAGATCTTAAGAATCTATAGCTTATATAAAGAGTAACAAAAGCCTGTAATCAATCTTGTTATTGTTATATAATATTTATAATATATATAAATAAATAAATAAATAAATAAATAAATAAATAAATAATAAATAAATAAATAAATAAATAAATAAATAAATAAATAAATAAATAAATAAATAAATAAATAAATAAATAAATAAATAAATAAATAAATAAATAAATAAATAAATAAATAAATAAATAAATAAATAAATAAATAAATAAATAAATAAATAAATAAATAAATAAATAAATAAATAAATAAATAAATAAATAAATAAATAAATAAATAAATAAATAAATAAATAAATAAATAAATAAATAAATAAATAAATAAATAAATAAATAAATAAATAAATAAATAAATAAATAAATAAATAAATAAATAAATAAATAAATAAATAAATAAATAAATAAATAAATAAATAAATAAATAAATAAATAAATAAATAAATAAATAAATAAATAAATAAATAAATAAATAAATAAATAAATAAATAAATAAATAAATAAATAAATAAATAAACAAATAAAAAAATAAATAAACTAATTAATTAATTAATAAATAAATAACTAAACTAATTAATAAATAAATAAATAAATAAATAAATAAATAAATAAATAAATAAATAAATAAATAAATAAATAAATAAATAAACTAATTAATTAATTAATAAATAAATAAAGAAATAAATAACTAAACTAATATAATATTAACTACAGATCGTCGCTGTGCAGGGTATTTATTAGTCAGGCGATTCCTATTACACAATTGTTTTTAAGAGTGCAAGGGACCTGTTTCATATGAAAAGATTTTGTAAACCAGTAGAGATGCAAATATATATAATATATATAAACAAAATTATGAGACTAAATAGTCAGAAATATTGCTCTGTACCAAATTTAGTTTCAATTTGATATGAATATATCAAACTAGCTTGAAGGCGGTGGGCACTATCTTCTTTAAACTACAATTTCAAGAAAATAAATAAAATTGAACACTAATTCAGAATTAAACCACATTTTCGATCACATTCAAAGAGTTTGTCGCACTTAAAAAAAATAATTAGTCTATACTTATCTATTTTAAAGCTTGCTTGAATAGTTCTCCACAATTAATATTCCCAACTGCAAAGCAGCCGGCTGTACGCTAGGCTTCATTTTGCTTGGCATTCAAGCAAATGGATTTAAAGTGCAAATTATTTGTTGTGGCTTTATTAAGTTGTGACAATTTGTTTTATGCTCAACCTTTTGCATTTCATGATATCCATTATGAGGCAACAACAACAACAACAACAACAGTAATAACAGCAGCAACTGCAGCAATATAAACACATTTTGCCAGCGTTTATGCAGCTTAATTTGAATTTGCAGCGCTTAATGAACTTTTGCATGCAATAAAGTGAAATTTAATATAACAGCGTGGCTTTATAATCGGCCCCTGCTGAGGCCTCTTCGTGGCCGGGATCCTAATTAGTTCCTTCCGCATAATTGTGCATGGAGCGAGCAATTTTCATATTCAGCTGCAGCGGCCAAATGAATTTATTGCTGTGACCCGCTGGTGCGCCTGGCCAGGCCAAGTCTGTGATGTCGTGTGACATGCTAAAAGTTTCTCTATGTGCTGCCTCGAATCAATTGCAATCCATTAGTTACTCAATTAAAATTATTTGGCAAACTCTTCAAACCTTTTGCAAACTTTGAGCACGCTCTGCACTGTCATAAATCTCCATTTGCAGGCGACGACCAAAATATTTTTGAGCACACAGCGTCCTTCATCATCATCAGCATTACCATCATCATCAAGTTGCAGTCGGTTGCTGGTTTAATTCCCTGGAAATCCAAGTTGAAAGTTGAAGGCAAATTAGCAACAGCGTCAAAATTGCGCCAGCGTGAAAATTAGAATTAAAAGCTGCAAAAGTTGCCAAGCAGCTAAACAACAAGAAGAAGAACAAAGTTTTCGCCTCAGCAACAGAATTAGCCAAAAATGGAATTACTGCTACTTATAGTCTCAGAGTGTATGTGTGTGTGTGTGTGGGTGGCAGATTGTGTGTGTGCTACGAAGTGCATTGCTCTAGATTGCATGCGAAAAATTTAAAAGATAATTTGTAGGAAGCTCAAGATTTTAATCTGCATAAAAGAGTTGAAATATATTTAAAGCTGCTGAATATATAAATTCATATAAAAGACTTTGGTCAGTAATTAAAAATTGAATGGCTGACTGATTCTCTGACGGATTGGCTGACTAATTGACGGACTTATTGACTGAGTGACAAAAAGCAGCTTGACAGCTTGGGTGATGAATGATATGTGCAAGGCTCAAAGCTGACCTCATTCAGATCTTGAAAGCCTGTGAAGCAAGTGCAACTGGGTCAACAGAGTGTTTTTAATATATATATATATAATTTTTAATAAATTTTTCTTATATGTTTTATATACATGAACTATTTTGTGTGTAAAGTAAACTAAAGTACTGGCCAAAAATTATATTACTATTCCTGAATCCGCAAAGTATATTCAGATTCTTGTTAAGCTAACGCAGCTCAGCTGCCCGTTTGACACTAGCATTACTCTTGTGTTGCACTCAATTTGCGGAGCAATTACAAATACAAATAAGTTAGCTATGAGCCCGCATTTCACACCTGAGGCGCACTTCAGACGGGAACCACAATGCAATTTCGAAGGACTCTCGAGCAGCACTTCAATGAACTAAAGCCCGGCCATCGTGCAATTTCTTCTGGTCGACCGTGAAGCGAACTTAAGGAATCCCACTTGAACTGCAATTGCGAGTGGGAAACTGCGAAGTAAAGCAGAGCCACAACCAAGCAGGGTGTGTGTGTGTGCGAGAGTGTGTGTTTGCTGTTTTGGATATTTGCGTTTTGTTTTTTGAAGTGTGTATTTCTTATATTTTATTACAACGGTTTATGAGAGAGTCGGGCAAAAATCTGTTGGCAGCGCAGCGCAGTGAAATTAATTAAAAACGCCCACATTTCAGCGATAAATCAGCGACGGATGCGGAGGGTGCAAGGGCGGGGCGGGGGACGGGAGCGGGTGGACGGGGGCAGCGGCCAGTGACGACGAAGACCGAGGGCAAGATTAAACGACAGCAGCAGGCGATGCCACACACACATGCTACACACACTCGCCGAGAATTTTGTTGAACTCGTGCGGTGCCATAAGTCGCCCCTCGTTTGCCACGCCCCGACTCGTGAGGGGCCGTGTTTGCTTAAGAGCCACTAATAATCCATTGTTGGCTTTTGTCCTTGCCGCCTGTTGTTGCAGCTGCTGTCGCTGTCGAACCGCAGCAATCGAACGCACTGCAGCCAAAAGAAATTGCATGTTTAACAAGCAGCTTTAACAGCATACCAAACACAACAACAACAACAACAACAGGATAAGAGCCACATTGTGAAGAACTTTTGGAAAACAAAAGTTTGTTGTTTTTACATACACAGAATCCGGTGGAGTTGGCTAAAAGGGTATATGAGTCAATACTCAACGTATGTGACATATAGAAGACTGCAAGTACAGATCCAGAGAATGTTGATAATCGTGTAATGCTGTATTGGTATACAGATCTGTTGATTTGTCTGCTTCTTTAATAACTCGAATACTATAAGAGTTACATGAGTCACATTTGTTATTTAAGTTCTTCTAAACACAAGCAAAAAGTATCTTATTTATCAAAAATGTTCTCACTTCCCTCAGCAATTTAAGTAGAGAGAACATTAGGTTTAATGTCTTAAAGGTTTCTTCATTTTTCTTGATAATTAAATTGTTGAATACTTTAAGTTCAATTTATATAACACATAAATAGGGTATCTGCTACGGTGAAACTCACTTCACATCTAGTCCTAATTGCATGAGTCCAAATAATGAGTTTTTTAAATACTCGATATTCATTTAATATTAAACAGAAGTTGCCAGCAAGAGTTTAGGATAGAACATGAATTTATTTAATATTTTATTATACGTTCTTAATGATAACTTAAGGTATCTGCAAGTCGACTCCCACTAGTCACACGCCCAGCTTTGTTTTCTTTTTTCAAGTCGCAAGC
Source organism: Drosophila peninsularis (assembly GCA_035047485.1). Classification (NCBI taxonomy): domain Eukaryota; kingdom Metazoa; phylum Arthropoda; class Insecta; order Diptera; family Drosophilidae; genus Drosophila; species Drosophila peninsularis. The sequence continues at coordinate 4,293,054 of JAWNPN010000085.1, read as the reverse complement.
AGCTTTTATGTGTGTTCCACACGGTTTTCGAATGGCGTTGCGCCGCGCTCTTGCAGAGTCCCTTTGCTTGGAGCTTTTCGAGTGCATAAAATTTCAGATTTATTTATGTTTCAGTTGTGTTGTTGGGGGCCTCTGCCGCTGCTGCTCTTCTTGCATATAAAATGTGTTTTAAATTAAAAAATTTACTTGCAAAAAAAGTTCAATTTTTGGCGTTTATTTTTTTTCTTGCTTGAAACGAAATTTATGCAGATACTCTTAATGCTGACAGCGTCAGGGTCGTCGGACAGCTGTGGAGCTTGTCCAGATCCTGGGCGGCTGCTCTCGCTTTGGCGCCAAGTGGCAATTTAGCCAGTTGGCCAGTTCTTCAATACTATCATAAATATTGTGCCGGCTTGTCTCTGAAATTCTCGACATTTTTATGAGCGATGTCCAGCGTGGACCGAGCCGAGCCGACCATTTTAAATGCCAAAAAGCAGCTTAAAAGCTGCTTCAACATTCATTGCGAATGCGAATGCAAATGAAATTACAATTGGCTCAGAGCTATAGCGCATCATTTTAAATGCTTAAAAAAGGGCATAAATATTGAACAAACTTTGATTGTTCATATGAAGAGTGACCAAATGGGAATTACTGCAAAAGAAATTGCAATCATGAGCTTTTATTTTCAAGCTGAAACCATCAGCAGCATTAAATATGTTTCGAATAATCGATAAAGTTCATATTTCAGTTATTAAATTGCACATCTCCGGTAATGGTTCAGCGAATTTTTGGCTTTAGTTTCGCTTTTGGGCAAATAGTTTTGATTCATGTTCTTGTTTGCATGCAATTGCAAATATTGTCAATATATAAATAGGTTTGCTTTGTTTGCTATATATCTGATATTTAATGGAATGTGGTATTCGTGTTCAAAATTTCATTGCAATTATTTATTCGGGTGGGAAATATGGCACCTAAGCCTATCGCATAGCGAAACCTATTATTGAATATTTAGCAACTGTCAGCAGTAAAATCACTGAATTAGAGAATTAAATTTTAATTATTGAAATGTGCTTAAAAGAAAAATAATACAAGACAACACATTAAATGGCAAATTCGAAATATAAATTCATGCTGAGTATCTAACAGAAAATAGTTTAAGCTGAACAAATTTATATTCTCGGATTTGCACTTAAACTTAAACTTAAACTTAAACTTAAGTTGCCGGTTTGCCACGACTTCAAGAATCTGAATCGTCCAAATTAAGTAAGACCACTAATCATATATGGTATGGTTAATAGTAAGATTGTATAATATTATATTATATTATATATTAATTATATTATTAATATATATTATATATTAATTATAATTATAATATTTATAGGGAAAAATATTGAAGATGCAAATCTATTAGTCGGCATCAAAATTATATACTATTTATTTTCCAGAGTTTTGAAACCCAAGCTCAAAAGCGTGAAATTGGATTACTCTGAACCCGTTCCATATAAGAATAAGATACATCCAAGCCTGCGAGGTGTGGGTATTTGGGAATGATCTGTACATTTTCCCACAATACATGTAGTGTTTTGTATTATATTTATTTATTATATAATATTATTTATATTTATTATAGTGTTAATTATTATTATTATTGATTTCAGTTACTTTTCAAACATAATTAACCGCTTGAACTCGAGAACTTCAACCGCAACGATCAACGGGCAGAACTCAACTCTCAGCTTACTACTGATTGCTATAAAGCTACCATTGCAGAACTATAAAACAGAGGGCAGCAATCAAACTTGCATTCACTGCATGCAACTTTGCTCCTCATTTAACAGAATTTCTACATATATAGGTACATACATACATATAAATAAATAATAAATATTTTATCCTCCTTTTGGGGATTTTAAAAAGAAACTAATGAATTTTTCATACATTTATTAAACAGATCTTAGATCTCAAGCAATTATTATTGTCTAATTCACTCCCAAGGGCAATATTCTCACTTATTTATATTGATATTGCTTCAGTTTCAATAAGAATTCACTTGCAGTCGACTCAGAGAGTGCACTCCATGTATTTATTTTCATTTAGCAGCAGAGCCCTAATAGAACTCCAATAACTTTCCCAGTATTGTCTCTACTAACATTTTAACTCCAATAACTTTCCCAGTATTGTCTCCACTATTTTACATATTTCTTGCTCATTCTTAGCACCTTCTGGGTTCCATGGAAAGCAGCCGCATTGCTTGCATTTCCACTTGCCGCCATATGAAGCCGTCAAGTTCCAATGATTTATTTAAACACATATCTCGGCAACGTTAACACCCACACACAAGCACACCGTGCTTGACTGTGATTATGTAATGAAAACGAAACGAGCTTTTGATATACGATCGATATGCATTTTAAATGTTGTGTTAAATGGCGTATTTAGCTCGGGCAGAGCTGAAAATTATGGGACAACTCCATTTGAAACGGCGCAGGAGGTCGGCGGCGACGATAAATATCCAAGTGTAAATGGATACGAGCCGGCAAGAGGCACAGCGCCAAAGCAGCGAAGCAATGAACTAATAAAGGACAGCCATGACAACAACAACGCAGACGCTTTATTAGCTGTTGTTGTTGCTGTTGGCCATGGCATAATGTCCGTAAACGCGCGCTGCAAATGCGTTGCCATAAATTTCAAGCTTTAGACTCGCAGCGAGCACCAACAAGGTCTATGAAGACGTCGACGGCGCCCGCTAATGAAGATCAACGATTGGCGGACGACGAAGACATCGCTGAGATTCCAGACAGAAAGAAGTGCAAGGCGCGCGCCTCACCTTTTCCGGTCGCGGCCGGTGGGTGGGCCGCATTTCTATGCGGCGCGCGCAAATAATTCATAAATTTCATTCAATTTTATTAAACGCAAGATATACGACCCGCTACTGGCGTCAGTCACGGGGCCTAAACGAACAGAACGTTCCGGAAATCCGCTCATTACGCAAGGCTTGTAATTAATCTGCGAAAGGCAAAAGAAGAGAAAAATGCGGAAAAAAAGCTTAAAGAAAAATGAAAACTTTTGAACCCGACTTTGTGTCGGGGCCGCGCACCTGTTACGCATTGGATTTGGGATGCGCATCCGCTGGCAAAAGGGTTTCTCGATTTGTGTGTAAATATTTGCAAATGAGTTTGAAATTAAGCCGGTTGTTTTATTTATGGTGTGGGCGTGGGCGTGGGCATGGCCAGCAGCCCAGCCCAGCCCAGCTTATGCCTAAGACGTGGACTTAGGCTACGGAGTCGCACATTGGTTCAAGCGAACGTAAGGCAATCGCATGAGACGAGATACAGATTTGAGCACTTTAAAAGTATTAATAAGGTAGATAAGATAGATAGATAGACTATAACTATCAGATCAAGCCTTTATGGACTTAGCTTTAGCAAAATAAGAACTCCATTCTTCAATATTGCCTATGTTTTGATCCGCTTCGCACTATCATTGCAACCACTGTGCTCTATTTATGTAGTACGATGAGATAGACAAGGCAACTGCATGCCGCAGATTGAATGGTCGGCCGGGGCAAAAAAGAAATATATACATAAATTATTATAATTCTGTTAGTTTTTTATGGCCAGCGTGTTTCGCTCGTGTCAGCTCAGAGAGCGGATCTTGGCTGCCATTGCTCATAGTCCCAGAGCTGGTGGCCAGCAGCTCCAGCAGCAGCACCAGCTGCGTCTTTGGCTGTGCCAGTGCTCGCCTACTCCTTCATTTGCTTCACTCTAAGCTGGGCGGGCGACACTTGACTGACGCCTCGCTGGCGCCATCTAGCGGCTGTCGGCTGCGCGTGCATAACTTGCGTTTCATTATAATGAGATTATCCTTTTTGCTTGTAACTGTAACTGTGTGTTCTTGTGTACGGATTTACGTGTGCGTGTGTGTCTATGTCTGTGTGTGTCTGGCACATTTTCATTCTCAGCCAGGCTCTGAACTGCAACAGCTGTTTGTGTTTTCTTATTTAAATTATTTCTCCCTTTTGACGTGTTGTTATTTTTTTCATGCCACTCTCGTCTTTTGCTGTTTTGCCATTAGCTGCTGGGATTTAGGTTTGTCTTTATTTAACTTGAGCAAATAGCTTAAAAAAAAGACGACAACAAAAACAAAGAAAACTTTTTACTCTTCGATAATGCAAACATTTTGAGCCTGATTGGATTTAGCTGGGTTATATTTAACTAAGATCGGCATAGAATCAAGTGATTAAATTTTAATTTTAATGCCAGCTTTTGTTTTAGACGCATCACTTAATGGCCGGAAAAGTTTTACATTCATTTTATTTTTTTTAATTCTCCTTTAATAAGTCTAAAGATTATGCTGGCTTTGTCGAACTTCCGTTTTGCAGTCTGTACTCCTCTTTGGTTTTATCTGTGTGAAGTAAGAGCTTTTCCTACACGTTGGCAAGCTTTTCTTGTAGAGTGCTTGGATTTTTTATACCCTGAGCCCATTGAAAATGGGAAATCAGGGTATAATGTTTTTGTGAAAATGTATGTATGTCCGTCCGTCCGTCCGTCCGTCTGTCCGTCCGTCCGTCTGTGTGAACGCAGCGATCTCGTAAACCACAGAAGCTAGAGAGCTGAAATTTGACATGTATACTCCTGAATACCATACGCTATACGAGTTTTTTTCAAAAATTCGATAACTCTTCCCGTTCTCTTTTTATCGATAAATTTCGATAACTTTTCGTCTCATTTACGTACCGTAAGAGCTAGAGACCTGAAATTAACTATATAGATTCCTGTTGTGAATGCAGACATTTTGTAATTTATGGTTTTCGGATGCCACGCCCCCTTCGACCAAAATTTGCAAAAAACGCATTTCAAATACTAGAGACTTGTGCTTCGGCACATACATACATATGAATAACATAATCATGCCCTGAAAGTTTGAATCAAAAAGTCCTTCTAGAAAAAAAGTTATTAAACATTTAATTTCCCATAGCGTAGGCGTCTTGCAGCCCAAGCGCTGTCGCTACGTCAACTGCGCAGTTGGCAGAGCGTGTGCTTGAGCGTTCGTCTGTGTGTGTGTATGTGTTGCTTGCAATATATGTATATGTAAACTAAGCATAGAATATTTGAAGTATCGGCACTTCGCAGGGCTCAGGGTATCTCCTAGTCGAGCCGTCTCGACTAGAGCATTCTTACTTGTTGTATACTTGTATACTTAAGTTGATATAGAGGCTAAAAATGGTTTTACTGATGTCCTCTCTACAGAGCGTGCACTTCGCTATTCTATTAAATGTGTAAAAAACATTATTTAAATTATTAAAAAATATATTAATCCTAAAATTTGTCAAATAATTTTCAAAATTACTCAATATTGTGAAATTTAAAAAAAAACTAAATTTTCCTGACGCACACTTACTGCCACCATGGTAATAATAGTTAGACTCAGCACTATTTTCACGAACACTGCTGTATATCAACAGGTACTAGGTCGTGGCGATAAGCATATAACCATATATAGATAGTGGTTGTGGCAAATCAGAGCTAATAATAATATATAATAATAATAATAATAATATAATAATATTATGAACCATAAATCCTAACATATTTTGAGCGCTTGTAAAACTACAAATTTTATTTATTAAGTTTATATTAGTTGACAAACAGTTCAATCTGTTTTTATTTGATGCAAGCTGAAGGCTTAAATTTGAGAATCTAAGGTAGCTCTGAGAGAAGTTGTTAGTTGTTAGTTGTTCAACTAAGCTTCTGAGTCGCCTGATATTGCCGTTGCCTATTTGCAAAGCTTTAGAATGAATATTCTCTAACGTTTGCACAGTAGCTTGATCCTTCTACTTGCTTCTGTTATCAGTTGCTGAGTGGCTGATCAAGTAAGAGAAGATGAGTAACTGATAGCTGATATATATTTATATATAGTATTTATTGAATATAACTGGAGATAATATAAATAATATTAAGTATGAATATAGAGTTATTGTCAATAATAAATAATATAATGTTAATAATGATAATAATGAACTGACTTTGGCAGCTTGAATCACAAAGTTGTGCAGGCCGATCACTCCTCGCCAGATAGTTTATACTAAGCAGCTATCGAGGCATGGGAAATTGGAAAGTTACCATTCTGTAGTTAAGTTTGTTTGTTGCCCTACGACTGCAGCTCTGTTCTGGCTTGTTTTTATTAACATCTACGCTCTTGTCTACCATTGTTTCGCCCTTTCTGTGTAGCATGTCAAAGAGTCTTGTGATCTACAGCAGCGTTCATAATGTGAAAAATGTGTACAAATTATGCAAAAATGTGTAAAACATGGAGATAAATATGTAATGACATATGTTGATTTTTGTCTCGCTGGCTTGTTTGGTAAACTGTTTAGGGCTAACGAATCGAGCATTGATTGGATCAGGGCAAGGCCAGGCCCAGGCCCAGGCCGAGGCTTGGCAGCCAATTAGAGCCGAACGACAAGGGCCACAATGGTAACGGCTAGCACGCTCGAGTCGTGTAATGGGGCTCATTACATCACCTTATACAAATAGTGTGGCTCGAGCCACAGATCTTGTATCTTGACAGCTTAAGGTGTGCGCGCAATTCAGGGCAATAAATATGTTGGAGTCGAAAGCCAACTACAGATCGTTTCCATGTGTACAATTAATAAATACGCAAAATTTTATTCAGAAATTCAAAGGAAATGAAAGCGGATGGAGTCAAGTATTTGAGCGCCGGTTTGGCTGTGGATCGAAGTTCAGGACATCGAAGGTGAGAATCTTGTAGAACGACACCGACCAGCCAGGATCGTTAAGGCGCGACAGCACGCGTCCTATCATCATATTTTGTGACGTTGCCGATGCTGGCTGCCGGGCATGATGGTTGCCGTCGTCGTCGTTGGAGGAGTCACTTATCGGATTCTTGGACGCCTCCTCCTTGCGTCTCCACTCAGCTGTGTAATCACGACGAAACCGTATAAAAATCTCAGCAAACACAATGCGATGTGGCACCGAGACGACATCTGACGGCGTCTTCAATTCGTTGTCCATGCGGCGCAGAATATCATTGATCTCCACCAGTTCGGTGGGCGAGTCGAAATCCTTCGTGTTTCGCAGGCCGACGAACAACATATCGATAAAAGCATACTTTCGGCCATAGTTCTGGCGCGTGGCCACCTTCATGGGTATGGCGCGGCGCAGATGCTCGTTCTCGAAGCGTACCAGTTGCAGTCGTGAATCGTTGCGTGATAGAAGCATGTCTCGTGTGATCTGCTGGAAGCCCACGGGCGTTGTAAATTCACTAATCTTCTCAGCGCTTTGCTGCCGTATGATGTCCGTCATCACAATGGCCGCCTGCTTGGAGCCCTCAACGAATTCGCTCTCATTGAAGCCATAATCCCACAGCCATTTGAGCTTCCACATATTGAATTTGGTAATCAGATATTTCCATGGATTGTGCAAGTATACCAGCTTTGGTATAATCTTACGTCGCTGTTCGTTGACGGCATTTTGGCGCTTCCACTTGCTGCCGTGCACCTGGCGGCTGCTCAGAGGTGACGGCTGAGTAGCCCCCAAGTTCATGGGATGGGGCCGACATGATAGGCAGCCGATGCAGCTACTCAAGCTGATTGTTCGTTGTACACCATTGTTAAGAAGAAAATTAATTAGCATCTCGACTTCAGGTGTAAAGTGCTTTGCATTTTTTCTGCAATCTGTTTAACCAAAATTCGTTTTATATATTTTTAATCAATTTATTTTTAATATGCCTGTAAACTAACGAATTTTGACAAACAATTCCAACTTTTTTCTTTTTTTTTGGGAAAGAGAGAGAGAGATAGTGTGAGAGAGCTGAGATTCCCCCTGCTGGCAAGTGAATGTCTTGCGCTAAGATCGTAAACAGTATTTGGGCGATACATAAATTATATTCGACTTGGGTCGACTGCGTGAGTGCGCTGCGTGGGCCAACAAGTGCTACGGGCTGACTCTGCTCCGCACTCCAATCACACACGCAAACGACATTAAAATGAGCGTTGAAATGATAAGTAGAGGAAATGAAAAGCCTCAAATGCAATTGTTGCGCTTTGGAGATGTGTATTTAAATGGCGCGGCAAATTTAATTATGTGTAAGAAATTTAATGGAAAATTAAAGAGAGTCAGCTCAAAGCTTGCCCGCTGGCGACACACACAAAGAGAAATGTTCGTAGACATTGGGGAATCTGAGTCATAGTAGGTTGCCTGACATATGATATAGATTTTGTTAAACAGAGATGATGCTTTTATCACTCTCTCTCTCTCTTACATACAAAATATATCAAGTTGGCTTAAAATTTAAGTGAACTTTTATAAGGCTTTCCATATTCAGATATAATTTAAGACAGTTGAATCTGCTTTTTATTATCCTTGGTTTACAATCAGGTCTAGAGTATGCTTTACTATATAATATAAATATGATATATATATGATATAATATATGAGGCCATATTAAGACTGCTTTTTCTGGAATCTGTTGATCATCAACTGAAGTCTAGCTCAAAGTCAAAATCAAAGTGCTTGCTAAAGTAAGCTGAAAAGCTTTACCAAATAATATCAACTTCACAATTCGAATAAGCTTTTAAAATATATGATTATATATTCAGACTCCATTAGCAGATGCTATAATCTATTGATCCCTAGAGCGAGCTAAATATCTTCACTTACATTACTTTTACAATGAATTTTGTATTATTTTCACACATTTTGTACTTTGAATTAAAAAAAAGAAATTTTTTAAACTGCATGTATGAGCTTTTCAGTTGGTTACACTTCGAGTGCCGCACCCTGTGTGATCTATCATCAGTTAGTCCGACCAAACTCTATATTTTTATCCTTTCTCTCGACTAACTCGACTAACATTTCATTGCTGGCCTAATGCTATTACAGATATGTATATTACATACAGTTTTTCCTATTTATTTTTTCCGAACATCAGGTTGAGCCAACATTAGTTTATCAGTTCCCAGCTGCGTTGACTGGTTGACACAAAATGCGTGGTCGTCATCAACGACGTCACATGACGGGGCAAGAAAGAGAAAAAGTTTGAGATAAGCATCTTTTATGAACCGCCGTGCTGCAGGCAAACACAATGGCAACAACTAACAGATACTTATTTGAGCGTTAGACACAGTTGCGAGAGATTCAAATTGAAATTCGAATGAAAATAAGTAATTCATTTCGCTGCGGCTGGCAGGCCAGCATCGTTTATCTTGTTGCTCATTAAATCATTCAACTGTCAATCAGTTTCCCCTCACTCGACTCGTTCGTCTCGCATTCGTTGTGCCACTCATGAGCTGCATCTATGATTTGAGTCGAGTGGAGTGGAGTGGAGTGGATTGAAGTTGCGTCGGGTCCGGCCTGTGGCAACCGACAGTCGTCAATTGTCTTCGGCACATAGCCAAAGGAAATATCGTCATCTAGCGGTCGCTGTCCAGCATAATTACTCGCATCTGCTGTTCAAAACTGCACGCGTTTCGTTCTATACACCAGAGACAACAATGGAAGCAGCAGTAAATGGATTCCTACATCAGCTGAAACTATTCAGCTTTTTGTGGCACGCATGTCTAACGTGATCTCATGTATAAATTATTATAAATGAGCACACCCGACTCATACTTTCTTCTCGGGAAGCTAGGCAAGTGCGAATTCCGATAAATATTCCTTTGTAATTATTGCTATGCGATATGGAGCAGACTCGAAGTATTTATGAATATGTATTTGGATCTCTTGTGCTCTGGTTCTGCACAACTCCACGAGACATACATTGATTGTCGCACTTGGTCTGATCGAGTTTTAGGTTTCGAATATGGAAGTTGACATGCATGCCGACATCCAATGGATTTCCCTCCCAAGTTGCGCTTAGCATAAGTATCTCTGTAGATTTCCATATCCCAAGCCGAGTATGAGCATGAGTATCTCGTATCTCGCATATTGTATCTCGTGACAGGGGCATGCCAAAATGCTCTCGTACCTGTCAGGCGATTCAGGTTAAATCAATCAAACGAGAGTTGGAAAAACGAAACCTGTCAACACGGTTCATTGTTTGCATGCGCCGCGTTTAATGAAAGAACCCGCCCCGAAACAAAACAAAAACCAAACAAAACAGTACGAATCGTGAGCAACTAGATGAGGGTCTGCCATGGGGAGGCGGCACTATAGATAGATTTATGCGCGTATCTCACAGATACACACACACACATGCACATGCCTTGCTGCATTTGCCATTCGTGCAGTTATTTGCATTTTTAGTTATTTCCATCTGGTGAACTATTGTCTGGTTCATACGGGTGGTCATTTAGCATATTTTGATATTGAGATTTATTGACAAGATAGAAACGTGTGCGACGTGCCTCTGCTGTGTTAGTTGTTGCTGTTGCCGTGGCCGTTGCAGCTTTGTCGGCTGGGGCCGGAAACGTTGTGGAAACGCATATTATGTCAAATGTTATTTAGAGTTAAATTAATTGAGTTTTGATGCCGATTTCAGATCGAATTACAAGCGAGACCTGCCAATGGCTGGAAGAAAGAGGCGCCCACTTAAACAAGTTGACCGCAGAGATCATGAGCCACAAATGGAAATCTATCCGAGTAGCTGAGTTTCCATGGAAACCCTGCAAAGCGCGGAATGTGGTCGTGCCATTGAAATGCGATACGCAAGGCGAGGGACTTAATGAAAGAGTTGCTGAGCTCGTGGAGGCGAGGGGCTAAACGGGGATCATTCCGAGGCGATCACGGGGCAGACGCAAATTGAGGAATTGCTCACGGCTGGCCAACTACTAGGGTTTCAGTAGTTGTCAGCAGTTGTCAGTCAGTCGGTGCTGCGGTACGGCTCTTGGCTGGTGCTCAATTTGTCTGGCAAATTGATCGTCACGCGGCAAAAAAATAAGAAATAATATGACCGATGCCTGCATTTGCGGAAGCAAGCAGGTTCAACTAAGTCGCCTCAAATCCGGCCGCTCAAATTGCCGACTTCGGTTTAAGCTTGGTAACTGAATACTCTCACGCATGCGGTGATCCTGACGAATCGATTGTCATTCGGCGGCGTTGGCGTTGAGTCATTTAAAATTCTTGACCGCGCTTTGGCTGCCAAACTGTCAGTGCGACACCTAGTGGGCAACACCTGCAACTGTCAGTGCCACACCACGTGATGTGCCTACTTTATGGCCACTTAAGTCCAGCCACTGACAGTTGGACGCTCACTGTCCACAGAGCTTCCAAGAAAATCGCCTAGGCGCGATACCAGCATAACCCAATCCGCGCCCCTGGCCACCCATCTGCCATGCACTCATCCATTCGTAACTGGGCGCAAAGCCTAATTTATGGTTTCAAATTGAATGCACTCTTTCTGGAGGCATAGTGGACATTATGGAGTATTTGGATCTCCATATCTATCTCCATGTCTATATCTATATCTATATCTATATCTATATCTATATCTATATCTATATCTATATCTATATCTATATCTATATCTATATCTATATCTATATCTATATCTATATCTATATCTATATCTATATCTATATCTATATCTATATCTATATCTATATCTATATCTATATCTATATCTATATCTATATCTATATCTATATCTATATCTATATCTATATCTATATCTATATCTATATCTATATCTATATCTATATCTATATCTATATCTATATCTATATCTATATCTATATCTATATATATATCTATATCTATATCTATATCTATATCTATATCAGTTAGAGAATTCCCGATTCGTTGCATCTAATACCTTGATATTTTCTTGACCATCTTTTCAATGCGGCTTGTGTGCTCGCGTCAGTTGTCAACGCGAAGTGCCACCCATAGAAAATGTGGAGAGTAGCTGTCAGGTCGGTTGTTTACGCGGCCATAATGCAAATGTGATCGAGTTTGGCTCGGGACGCCAACATCCATCAGCCGAGCTAGTTCACTTCGGCTGGGTTAACCAACTGCATCAGTCGCTCGTATCTACTGCATTACCCAGTAACCCAGATATAATAACTCAGACATCAAAAGCCATGAGCCAAAGCTAAGTTCAGCCGAGTGCGCGATTTAGGTTGGATTTTTCCACGTGTGCCACGTGTGCACTTGCACACACACACACACACACACACACACTGCTTAGCTCTCGCTATCAGCCTGATACCAAAGGGCAAAAAAAGAAAACAAGAAAATGAAAGCTGGAGGATGCAAACAAACCCAGCCACTGTAGCCCGAGCTGACAGTAGCCAAAAAATATGTCATAAAAAGATATGGTCTGCGTCAATATTGACACAAGCGCTGAGTGTGACATGGGGGCGGGGCTGGGCTGGGGGCTGGGGGCTGGGGCCGAGGCTGCTGTGCACCTGTGCGGCTTGGAGGTGGCAATGTTGTCGTCGTCATCATCTCTGTAATTTTCATTGTTTTGCGGTAAACGCCGCAGGCCAGGCCACGCGCCACACTCTTGTTTGTCAGCACCAATTACTGCACCGTGGTGTGCAGAAAAAATGGGCTGAAGTCAAATTGAAATGCTGAAGGCTCCACTCCAGTGTGCTGCACATGAAAGTCAATGTTTAACTGCAATAATTATTTTTATAATTTAACACTTCCATTTTAGTTTTCAGTTTGAGCCCAGGCTAATGCATGCATAACTCCTGTGGAGTTATCCCTTTTATGGCTCCTTTGACATTCGGCACGCTGCGATAACTTATTCACTGCTTCCCCGGTTTGGTTTCGAAACACTGGCTTAGGGGTTAACCAAGTTAAATTGTGCTATTTATATACCACGAAAATAACCCAAATTCTTTTATCGCTGGATAAATATTTATGCTCCCAACGGCACCGCAACTAACCCCAAAAATTCGATACGCTCATAAACAATGAGGGGAGAGGCGACCGCCAGCAGCAAGAAGCGAAAAGCGAGAAGCTTTCGCCGCCTCCCGCCGCCAACTTAAAACATTTGCCACTGTCCACTGTGCATTACTGAATTGTCTCTCGTGTGTGAGTGGGCGGGGGGCGGAGACTTGTGAAAGGGCATCTAAATTTTGGGGTTGGCTGAAAGATGTTCGGGTAAGTTGTCAGCAGGGTGGCGCAGATGTGGCCTAGAACCAAGTTGTTATATGCTAACTGAGTCAGTGCTGCTATTAAAGCGCCTCAGTCCAGTTGCTGAATTATTCAGAGTCTACTCGTGAAATGACTGCACACACGTGTATCAAAACTTTTCACAGCGACTGTTATATATATGTGTGTGTGTGTATATAAATGTGCTTGTATATTTGTGACAATCTGTTGTAATTGCGCTAATTGCAATTTATTATTCAGAGTCTCACTTGTTTTGTGCTCATCATCATTATCGTGAACATGATGATGAGCAGAGAGTGTTGGCACCGAAACCTGACAAAATATTGTGCAAAATATCCGCAGGATATGTGCTTGTTGATTTCGCTTGAGACTTTGACATTTTATATGCTGCACAGACAGCGGCGAGCAGGCCAGGCAGGGGGCGTTGGGATTATAGGATGACGGTATGTGTGTGCGTGTGTGCGAGTGAGTGTGTAACATGACTAAATACATAAACAAATATACAGCTACCCAGAAACGTTGCAGATACAGATACTGTCACAGATACAGCCACAGCTACAGACACAGATACAGATACTTATTAATAATAATGAAACCACGCATTTATTATGTCTGTTTGTTCGCGCTGCTTGTTTATTTATTTTGTATTGTATTTACACTCACATATCTCTATAGATATATATACACAAATATGTTTGGGTAAATTCATAAAAATTCCCTGTTAGACTTTCTGGCATGGGCCCACATACATCGTATATTGTATTAAATTACAGAGAGAGAGAGAGAGATTCGCATAGCAAGTGCCGCCTCGAATTGCTGTCGTTATTCAATCACTTAAATGAAGTGCGGCACTCCGCATTAAATATGAAAATTATAATGCAAAATTTCAATTTGATTAAGTGGTTTGCCCATTGCTTTTCTCTTTTGCGAGCCACGTTGCCAGTCTCTAGCGCTCTGGTCTCCGATCTCGGCGGAGAGTTCAGCGTTTAAGATTCAATTTCCATAAGGGCTGGCAACGTGTCATTGTGATTGGCGTTTGGCGCGTTACACAATGGTATTTCATTTCGAATTATATATATTATATTATATATATATATTATACAATTGGTCTGAAGAGAAAGAAATCCTGAATTTTGCCAACTAATATAAACAGCAAATTAGCAGTGCTAATGATAGTCTAACGCTAGAGTAAAGCCTTTGCAACAAGGACTTTTAACTCTGCCAAAAACTTCGGGGGCCACTTTTCTGGCCAGGTGTAACAGGTTTGCTTGTCAACTCTTAGCAAATGCTTGACCCAATTAGCATTTGCTTGCAAAACTTAGCCCCGCCCATAAAAACACAGAGTACAAGCACACATAAATTTGGAAGTCTTTTTGTAGCAATCTCAGCAGAAACTGCAACAAAAAGACGCAGGTGTGAGCGGGAGAGATAATGTAAGGTGGCAGAGCTGCTTGAATAAGGGCTAAATAGTTGTTACACTAACTTAACCTCATTTAAATATTTTGCTGTTGCTGCGGTTGTTGTTATTGTTCTTACGGCTGCTCGGCATCATCTTGTTATTTTTGGGCTGCCTGCTCATCCCCTTTCAGGTGCATCAGCACACATTTTGCTGCTTCTTAATGCCAGCTTACTCGCATAAAGTAGCACACGAGGCGGTGGGCAGGGAAGCCCGCGCGCGGCTGCGCTGCATTTTGTATTCAAGTACAACGAAAATTGTTGTAAATTAGTAAAAATGTAAACACACACACACACACAGTAGCCATAAAGCGGTGTGCGATGAGCAGCGAGGTCTGGCAAGATGGACTTGGGAAGGTTAAGGTGCCCGCTGCTTGTTTGGGGGGCCCGGACCACAGTGCCCCTTAAGTGCCCGGAGTGAAGTAGCTGCTGAAGCGCAGCGTCTTCAGGGCTACCAACCTACGCAATTAAGTGACGACGATAGCAAAATAAGAACCTGCCGTCAAGTGAAAGGCCTCATTCTATATACATAAATACCGAGTCGCCCTGTCTCGCCTGCCCGCCAACTCCTACAGACTCATTCACTCTTTCTTTCAAGCTCTCGCTGGCTCGCTGGCTGCGCGCAGTTAACCTTTTTTGTTTGCATTAAAGTCGCAACAGAAGCAGCTGCCCAACTCGCAACGCCTCGCCCCACCTCGCTGCCCCACTCGCAGCACTTGAACGGTTGCTTTAGCTTTCAAAGGGCTTTCGGTAACATTGTTTCCGACAGAATTTGATCTTTTGAATACCCTACAAGCGGCTGTTTTTGAGGAGCTTTTAAATGTTCAGCAAAGTAGCTGTCGGCATATAGAAAGTAATATAATAATATATATTGTTTATATAATTATTTAATATAATTGAATTATATATTACATATCCTATATTACATCTAAATTATATTTAAATTATATAAATTATATAATTTATATAAATTAAAATTAATTTTTTTAGTAACATTTGAATACTTTCTAAAATTTTTTAAAAAAAGCTTTATATCTATGTATCTCTCTATATAAATTTCGATTTAAGTCATATAAATTATGTTAGGAAAGGAAATTAATCAATTATGCATAAGAAAAATGTTTGACATATCTGGGAAAGAAAAATGTCATCATAACATAAATATATTGCTCATTTATAGTTCTTATATATATTTATATTTTTTTATTCATTTATTTATATATTTAAATATTTATATATTTAAATATTTATATATTTATATATTTATATATTTATATATTCATATATTTATATATTTATATATTTATATATATATATATATATATATATATATATATATTTTATATATTTACATATTTATATATTTATATATTTACATATTTTTATATTTATATATTTAAATATTTTTATATTTATATATTTATATATATATATATATATATATATATTTTTATATATTTATATATTTATATATTTATATATTTATATATTTATATATTTATATATTTATATATTTACATATTTATATATTTATATATTTACATATTTATATATTTATATATATTTATAGTTCTTTGCATCATGTATAAACATATTAATATTTTCTATTCAACATTCTGAGAGACTTCAGTTGTTGATCTCTAACTATAGCTAGATCTCTTACTTTTTTATGCCAAGCCTCTTTAACTTCCCAACAAAGAGAGCTAGGGAAGAGTACTGCATCTTCGGCCAGCCAAGAGCTGCTGCTGTTGCTCTCTTTCTTGTTAGCTACAGCATGTTTGCATTTACCTTGGATGCTTACTCCACAAGTGGGTTGTCAAGCGCTCTGCCGGATTTCGAGCACTCCGTTGTTGTCAAGAGAAGTTGTAAAATGCGTTTCATACTCGCAAAGACAACAACAACAACGGCAGCAACAACAACGACGACAATACAAATTGTAGATGCAAGTGGATTTGTTAAGTAAGAAAAGCTGCGCACAAGGCAAAATATTTTGTTTACCTTTATTTGATTATTTATTTAAATTTACAAACGTGAGCTTAGCAAGTATATATATAAATGTGTATGGAAAAAAGTAATGCAGCTGCTTTGAGCCATTTCGTCATATGAACAATATAAATATATTATTATGCCAAATGAAAACAACTCAAGTGCCCACAGAGCTCCAATTGTAGAATTTGTAATATGCCGCAGAGTTTCTTAGTGGACTTCATTGAAAATCTATGTGATATTCATATTGATCATTTATAGAGACAAGTATAAAATAGTTATAAGCTTACTTTTTATATATACTAAATTATATTCTGGAAAATGTTTTGGATTTAGTTAAGCATTCAATTAAATATGACAATAGTCGATGCCTTTGTCAGAATAGCTCTCTTTCATAGTTATTTCACAGAGCTCTAATCCTCAGAGTTTTATGTAGAAATTATGCTTAGCTCTCCATAATGACGCATCATACGATCTCATCCCCATATAGACACTTTTCACATAGATTTCGTGTCGTTTCAGGCGGCTTACCGCAACTGCAGTAAAAGAGGGTCCATTCAGTGAGCCAAGCTGTAGTGGTTTTTTATCTGCTTTTATTTATTCAACTTTATGATATTTTCGATGTAATCCCACTGGCAGACAATTGGACTTCTGGAAATCGGAGTTAAGTCGTTTTATGCCCTACGCTTTTGTCGGCTAATACAGCCGAATAACCTGGCCCAGGCTGGAAAACGAAAGTGTCTGTCTGACGCTGTCTTTTTTATCTGCCCGATAAGCTGCAGCATCCGCGGGTTTTGATGTATCTAAGGTGAAGCTGAAGCTGTGCAAATTGCGTGGTCGATTTATGAGCGTATTTACGGCTGATCTTTACATAAGACAGAAACTTCATAACAATGCGTGGCGACAGCTCATAAACACCCACCCAACACCAGCTCTGCGATTGAGGTGTCAAACTGTGCATTTAGATTAGCCAATGTTATCAGATAACACCTGTGATGGCTCTGCTTTAGGCCAGTTGCCGTAGAAGGTGTTAAAATGGCAATGATTGATGTAAATAACATTATTTGGCTTTAAGCTAGGGCCCGATCATCCGAACTTATCTTAATAGTAGAGCAGGCTTTGCTTTCGATTATGCTGCATGATGCCACAGACCAATCGCCATAAAACTGAGCAATTTATGCGATTTTAATTTTCGTTTCTTTTTTTTTTTTTTTGGTTTTGTGCACATTTTCGAATTTGGTCATAAAAGTGTGTGTGCGCGCCCACCTACCGGACAGGTAGACCATAAAATGTTAAGAAGCCGAATAAATATTTCAAATAGCTATAAATATACGTTCGCATATAGCAACGTGGCCCAGGACTGGCCAATCTTTTAATTAAGGCCATAAAACGGAAATCGACCACGTAACCTAAGGAAAACATCAACTTTACATTAAATCCACTTAATGTTCGAACAAAGTGCCATGAATGTCTTCTTTATCGCCACGTGCTCAGGCCGAGGGACTCCAACAGATCCCGGTGCTCGTTCGCAGCTGACCGCCGGTGGGCAGTGGCCAGTATCCAGTGGAGTGGAGGGTCATACATGCATAGTAAACTGTTCTAATTCAAAAGTGTTGCCAGCCAGCTGAGCAGCTATCACCTGCCACTTGCACCTGCACCTGGCACCAGCCACCTTTGCCGTGTCGCGTTGTCCCCCATATTTGATTTTTATTAGCCGAGTGGACAGCGCTTGCTCCCTGCCAGGCCGGAGCTGGCCGCGCTCATCGGCCTTGTTCCACGCTGTGCTAAGTACGTATAAATTAAATATCTCGTACATTAACGCTCAAGTGTTTATTTTTGCTTGGGGCCGGAGCTCGAAACGTTTCGCAAGTAGAGAGCTCATTAAATTAGCAAATGCCGATTTTAATGTCCTCGGCCAAGAAAATTCGAGCGCACAGAAATCATGAATCATTCAGAGCTGCCAACTCTACGCTTCGACCCTTACTTAAACCAAATAGATTCCGGCTCGCATGATTGTCATTTTATTTATTTCACATTTGTGTCAATGGCTAATCGAAAAGTTGTGGGTAGCGCACTCTATACACAGAGAGTCCTTAGGAATAAGAGTGCAATTTGGCATTGAATTTACAGATATGAGATGATAGATTGATATAGGTTATTTAATTATAATTAGTATAGGATATATGTTTTTAATATTAATTAATTATAATTAGTATATGATTAATTTATTTTTAATAGATAATAAATAAACTTAAAAATAAATAATAATAATAAAATTAATTGATGTGGATTTATTGTATTTAGTAAGCATTGATTAGAGAATCTTTTGGATTTGAACACCATAAAAAGTTAGGGTTAGTTTAACTAAACTTTATATATAATGCTTATACTTATCTTTGCTTATACTTATCTACTTTGATCGATAAGATGCAAGACTAGACTCGACTATTGTTCTTATAGACAAAGCTTATATAGACGGGATGAGGGGTATTTCATCACTGAGCTGAAAATGAAGCGAAATGATCTGGCAAGTGTGATCTGCATATAGTTTCCTGAGTCTTCTGGTCTTCTGCTGTTGTAGAGAAGCACTGCTGATTGCTTGTTGATGATGTTCCCAAGCACATTGATGTACCTAAGTATAAATTGATGTACCAAAGAAAGATGGGCTATGTAGTAAGTATTTTATTTTAGTATTTTTAATAATTTAATTTTAATTAAGTATTTTAAATTAAATTTATGTTGCCATGCCATAGACTTGTACTCCCAATAAATGAATCCACAGAATAAGGTTCTGTGTAGGTCAGCCCAAGACTCAAGGCTGACCTACAGCTTGTTCTTCCATTGCCGACAGAGCATTCACAGTTCGTGGCATCAACTGTAGAATTTCTGTTTGGTTTCACACAGCGGGCGCTGGGTCGTCTGCGCCGCAGCGCCAGCTTCCGGCTCTGTCATTCAGCGCTGTCTACCTGAGCTGGCCACCGCTGCCTTTCAGCGTGACCCAATGACACTTTGATTAATTGAAAACTGTCAAATTGCAAGTCAAATGCCGGCCCCTTTGCCCGCCTGCTGTGTGGTTTTCCTAATTGAATTAACTCATTAGCTGTAAATATCTGTGTGTCCATCTAAGAGCGAGTGCCTATGCATCTCTAACTGCATCTGCATGCGTCCATGCCCTGTCATACAAGAATTTCGAGAATTTTTCCTATGTGTGTGTATCTGTGTGTGTGTGTGTGTTTGTTTGTTTGTGTGTGCAAACATTTTGGGCAAATGTCATTTGCTTAACACAAATTTTGCTCGTCTGGGATTTATTAATGACATTTGAAATCAAGGCTAACATTCATTTCATTTATTTGGCCAGCCCAAAAGAGTTCCCTTCCTCTCGCTCTCGCTCTCGCTCTCTCTCCCCCTCTCTCTATCTATCTTATCGCTCAGCCCGGCTGAGTATGGCCTTGCTTTAAGTGCTTTCTAATTTTAAGTGGCAATAATTTGTGCATTTCATGTCTTGTGACAGCTACAGATTGAATATCTTTGCTTGCTTTGCGATAATTAATTTAGAGCGCCCGACTAGAATGTTACACTAATACGCCTGTCAAAGCAATCGAATCGAGTCGGAATTGAAATTGAGCACAGGCACAAGCACAATCAGAGTCGGTAGATCTGAAATATTTAGTTGGGTGCTTAGCCCAGTTAGCTCACTTACTGATAACTGAAATTTGACATGAGCTGCTGGCCGGCTTAATCTGGTAATTCTATTAGTTAGCCCTTCATACAGCATGTTCTATTGAATTTCAATGGCTCCCATAAAATCTGTGCACATTACTCACATAAATGAGCTTTTCTTTTATTGCCAGCTGCCAGCGGATGCCCATCCAGGAGAATACTTATATGACTGACTGTCTGACTGTCTCTCTGTCTGTCTGTCTGTTTGGTTGGCTGTAACTGGATCTCGTTCGAAATCCCTTTAGCTTCAGTTCAGTGTAGTTAAGTGCGTGTATTACGATGGCTGGGAAGGGAGCGATAACTGATGATGATGATTCCATTTGTGGTTTGAATAATTTTCATAATTTAAATAACAGCGAAAACGGCTTCAATACTGACAGTCTGTCATTCCATCAGTCTGTCAGCCAGACTGACATACGCCAACCGAGGGCTCGACAAGAAAACGAGAGTGTAAATCACAGTCAAGTGATAGAGCTAGAGGGAGAGAGAGCGAGTTTGATAAATGGGGCAGCGACTTGTTACGCATAAATTTTGGAGGGTCCTGGCAAGTGCCAAGTGGGCATTGGGGCTCCCAAGTAACTAAGTAAATCCTGAACGTCATGTGCGAAGTCGCAGTCGCAGTCGCAGTCGCAGTCACAGTCACAGTCCCAGTAGCAGTCACGATGCTCTTGGCTCCTGTTGTTCTTGTTTCTGTTGTCGTCCTTTGAACAGCAAAAAACAATATTTCATTACATTTACATATTTTCACTCAATTTTCATATTTTCGCATTCGCGCTGGTGGCTAACGGATGCGAAGGGGCTGCAGCGGCGGCGCGCAGGGAGGGACTCTTGTTGCCACTCCGGCTCCAATTTCGCGCCTTTGTTTTTCATTTTATGGTAATTCGCTCAGTCCCTCGGTTCGGCGCTTTCCCCTGCCGCCTCACGCCCACAGCTCCGCGGCGCCCTCAAGTGTTGAGCGGCTCAGTTCATTCGTTCGTTCGCATTTCGTATGTCAGCATTTTAAATAGGCTTTTCATGTTCGAATTTTATTGTATTTTTTTATGATTTGCCTTTAGCTCAGTTTTTTATTTTCACATTGCTGTTGCTGTTGCTGTTGCTCTGCGAACCTTCAGGGTGTCGCCTCACCGTTGGATACATTAAATTCCGCAACTTGTATGTAAAGTCAAGCGACCCTCGCTTTATTAAATACAAATATTTTGCCTTTTGGGTGGGGTTAAGAGGCGCATACTTGAATATTGTCTGGTCTGCTTGCTTCCTGGCTGTCCTTTCCGGTAAGACAATGGCAGAGTGTCTGTTATACTCAAGCGGGGGCTTAACATTTGACAGCCAACGTGCAGCTGTAGGTAGTGTGCACAAGGACACCTCGCTGTCATAATAACATGTTATAACAGTTAGCTTACGAACTACTTAACATGCATGTTAAAGTAACTGACGGCATGCAGGTGCTCCACATGTATAACTCAAATGAGAACAGAGCATAGGGCGATAGCTGTTATAGCTTGAATTTATAACAGTTTGCATACGAACAATTAAACATGCATGTTAAAGTAACTGCTAAAACTGATGGCATCAAGGTGTTATAGATATGCAATGAGAATATGGTTTAAAGAGATGTCTAAATGCTTAGCTGAGTCAAATAAGATATCTAACTTTACTAATGACCAGCAGAGGAATAATTTAACATGCATGTTAAAATAGATATGATAGATAGCGTAAATGAGAAAGGAGTATTAAAATATATATAATAAATAATAAATAAATATTTATACCTTTGCTTTCGAATAGAAATATCTTAAAGTAGTTGATGAGGATTCATACATGTAAATAAAAACTATTACACAGTCATTAAACCACATTCTGACAGTTTGTGAGCATGTGAACTGTAAGTTGTCAAAGTAAATAAAATAGATATCCAACTATTATTCTGCATTATTCTAGATTTTCAATAATTTTATAAATAAATCTATATATATGTGCAAAAAGACCATCGCTCTCACGTATTTGCGATCTCTTTTTTTCAGCAAATAAAATCTGCAAAGGCTTAAAAATTACCATGACATCAAGCTGGCATCAGGCAAACACAAGAGCAACGATGGCCAATTCCATTGCCAGCACTCTGTAAAAGGGAAGCTGCAAAGCGGAAAGTATGAGAGAGAACAACACAAAGCCGCATAAAGCACGAGTCAAAAAAATGTGGAAGGACTGAGCACATACATATATATATATATATTTCGCTCGTCATAAAAACATTGTGCAATAATTTTTGCATTTGTGGAACAAAACCAGGCTCGAAATAAAAAAGGAAACAACTGGGCTCAGTCAGTTGATAAAGTACACAATGTATCGCAGCTTAAGTGCGAGTAAGAACTGGACGACGACATGCTGCAAAGTGCTGGGCCGCAACTTTATGGAAGTTGTTTCGCATTGCTCCTGTTGCTGTTGTTGCTATCATATAATAAGGCAGTTGCCCGGCAACGTTACCCTTTATAAGCCATGACATTTGACATTATCCAGCCAATCGACCCCCTTAACAA
The DNA here is from genome assembly GCA_035047485.1 of Drosophila peninsularis. NCBI lineage: Eukaryota > Metazoa > Arthropoda > Insecta > Diptera > Drosophilidae > Drosophila > Drosophila peninsularis. The sequence continues at coordinate 4,270,295 of JAWNPN010000085.1, read as the reverse complement.
GTTACCTTGATGCCGATTCGTTGGCTGCTGTTTGTATTTATACCCTGTCCGAATGAGAATGAGAATTCAGGGTGGTATGGGCTTGTTAGACAGAATATATTATATTATATTTATTACACATTATATTATATTATATTATTATTGTATTATATTATTATATATTATATATTATATATTATATATTATATATTATATATTATATATTATATATTATATTACGTATTCAGTTATCAGGCTCAAGCCGAGTCGATCCTGTCTTACCACTCGGGATATCAGCTGGACTTGTTCCAGTTACGATCTCAGAAATTATAAAAGCTAAAGTCTTGATGTATTACGTACTGTCTAATGAAAGCACATAAAAAACATAAAATTTATTTTAATAACATAAAAATCTTACCAACTCATAGAAATCGATATCAAATTTAAGATCTTTGGGAATATCTAACACGTTTCAGCAGCCAAAGTCTCCCAAAATATTAAATTTCATGGAAGTCTCACAGTCTAGCTGCAGGGTATCTTATAGTCGTGCACTGCCCGCCACACCACTCTCTCCAGCTATGTTTTTCAAGTGTCGCAACTATAAACGGACTTCAGTTGCCATAACCTCAGTTTAAGTTTGGCTAAGAGCATGCTACAACAATCTCACAAATCTTGTTTACCGCTCCGCTGGCCCTTTGCCTGTTCAGCACTTATATTACAATATTTTTCCTGGGGCTGTCGTTAGACCAAACCAAGATTAGCCTGACAACTGGCAGGTACTTGCGTAAGGTAAGTTCTGCTTAAGCTCATGCGGACAATATTACTTAGCTACCAAATGAATGACGCAGCTAAGGAGCTGGCTATAATGTCATCAGCTAACATTTTATATTGATGTCTGGTTAAGTACGATGCGCGTATATGATATAAGTAGGTATAAAGCTTGGCTTTAACTTATACTCTCGTTTTATATTAGTAGTATTAATTATTAATAATAATATTTATATTTACATTCGTTTCTGCTTACTTCAACGGTCTTTCATATACCTTATGTATGTCATTTCCTTATGTTTCTCCCCTATACCTTAGGGTTCCTTCATACATCCTTTCATATCCTCTCATTTCCCTCATCAATATACCTCATAGATATGGTGTATATTGTTCTCCTCTCTCCCTCCACTGCATATGCCTCTCTTAAACTCTCTCTCTCTCTCACTCTCTGTCTCCCTTTACATAGCTAACCCGAACTGATAATTCTGGCGTAATATTTGGCAATTGAACTTCATTTGAAGTTTTCCCATGTAACTACTGCACTTTGGTGTTTCTCCCGCCACTTCCGTCTCCTCTATTGGCCTTTGCAGTTTCATTCAATTGCCGAGGCCGAAACCGCAGAGTGCAGACAGTTCGTTAAATATTGTGCCATTGCGTGAAGCGGGATTCCGGATTGCGAATGAATGCGCCGCATGATGCGCCTTAATGAGTCCGAATCCCGGCGAATAATAACGCAGACAAAGGTGTGTCCGGTGTCTGTTGGGATTGTCGCCAGTGTAATTTTCGACTCAGCGATATGATCGCCACTGACACGGGTAGACTGTGAAAATGTGTTGCCTAATTGAGGGACGCTCAGCGGTGCCTCTGTCTCTGACTGTGCCTGTGCCTCTGCCACATGTCCGGCCTAAACAAAAGATTAGCAGCACTTTTTGCGAGCGCTGGAAACGACACGAACTGCTGTGTGGCAATAGTGTGGCAAAGGAGGATGAGGATCTCTGTCGCTGGCCAGCATGTGGACACGCGTTTTAATGGCTGGAAACAGCGCAAACGTTGCTCTCGCCTCTTGCCTCATTCAGAGCAAAAACAATTGTCAACAGACGTGGAAACGTGACCAACGAATTTTACGCACAATTTCACTTTATGCTGCGACGGCGACCTGGAGAGCCATTCAAAGAGCTCTGCGAGTGTGCACTGTGCTTGTGTCTGTATATTCGTGCCGCATTTATTGTTTAGTGCTGGCTCCTGCTGGCCGGCTGGCTGGCTGTCTGGCGGCCCACCTACAATAACCCACTCCATATGCTGACCAGACCATAGTCAACAGCCAAGCAAAAATCCAATTAGGCGTCGCATGCGCGACGCTTGGCGCTTCAAAACCATCGCCGCTGCTGCGTTCTTCTATTGTTCATTCGCACCCCTCGGCCATTAGCCACAATTGCGCAATTGTCCAAGAGCCACTCGATAAACATATGAATCATGCGCACTTTAAGCTGATTTATTCGCCTCTTGCATTCCTGCTGACGACTTCGACGTCGCGAACGGCTACTTTGTCGTGGCGAGGACTTCCGCAGTGTCTGGGCTCATAATTGTAATGGTTACGGCCCATTGGAGCCGGGCATAAATCAGTGACTGAGAGACTCCATTGCCAGCAATGGCAAATCACCTACTCAAGTTGTGGCCGTTCGTTGACACGGCTCTATTAATAGGCAACTAAATTGGAATAGATTTAAGCTTTATCCCTCATAGTTGCCATGGCTGCTCTTACGCACTTTTGGCAATGGGAAAGTTTCACTCGAGGACGCTCCGCTGCCTGAATGTGTTCTTGTTAATGATCGTGTTGACACAAGTTGTTAACAGAATAATTTATGCGACTTCTGGCGCTTGAAAAGTTCACGAGAAAAGTGCAAAAAAAAAAAAAATAATAATAAATAAAAACCAAAATAATAGAAGGAAGCAGCGAATCTATTGCATATTTAATGACGAGGCTGTGGCTGGCTCCTACTCAGGCGCGCGGTGGCCCGCAGCTTTGATTCCTGTAGCGCCTGAGCTCGGCCGGATGCGTGTGCTGGATAAAATAAAGAGCAGCTTGTTTACCGCCCCTATGGCACAGGCGGACGGACGGCGACGCAGTTTTTTGTCATTTGTCAACGTCGCCAAGTTCCAAGATTTTTTCCAGTTTCGGCGAGAGCGTACAAAATGATAAACGCATTCGCTTATGATGTGTAGAGTTTCATAAATCATGTTGAGGCTTCAAGCTAGCTGCGCTGTTGTTCGTCTGTTTGCTGCATTTGCTAAAGTTTATATGGCAAGAGGCAGAGAGATAGAGAGAGATCAGGAGGTCTCCCCAGTAAGGTCGCCACGCGACAGCGTTTAGACAAACAAGTGTCACTGAAGATGATGAAGAGCTGCCAGCCATACACAAGAGCAGCCCAGAAGAGAAACTGAGTTGTCGCTGCGATTTATGCAGCGATTTGCAAGTGCGTCAGCCGCCCCGGCCCCAGTCAAGGCTGACGCATGGCAGCTGTGGAGCTCAGAGATATCTGTGTTATCAAAGAGAGAGAGAGCATAGTACAGTAATTGCCCTCTCAACAAGTGCTCATTATTAATCAGCTTTCACTTACACAATTCCCAGACGCCGCACAAGGCTGCCGGCCCCGGGGCCCGGGCCACCATTCATTTTTAAATGCCTGAGCAAACTTGGAATCGATATCGTCAGCTTGAAAGGGCATCTAATAATGTGTTCAGCATGTCAACTGTTGTCGAATGGTTTGAAGTGTGAGAGGGGCGGGGGGAGGAGTCGGTCGTCAAAGCTTAGCTCAGCTGAGCTCTCAGTCAACAATGGACACCCGGTTCGCTGTTTGGCCTCCCCAGTGCCACTTATGAAATTGAATGTAAACAAAATGAGCGTTGAGCCAGAATGTCCCTCAGCGACAGCCACTATGCATGGCCTCGTCCTGCCCCTCCCTCCCCCTCTCTGTGTGTTTGACTGACATATCGGCGCCAAGCAGGCAATTAACATGCAATTGTCATAAATTTACCCAGTGCACAGATTATTAAACATTCATAAAATAAATTACAAGCCAAAGCGCATAAATTCTGAATTGATTTTAACGCATTCTGCGGAGGACTATTAAATGGGAATCAGAACAAAGCGCATTGCAAGAGCGAAGGGGAGGGAACGAGCCAAGAATCTTGTTATTGAATTATAACAATTTCTGCCATAATGGCTAAAGGAAAAACATAAATTTTGCTGGTAAAGCTTCCAAGGGTTCCACCCCAGCAGCAACAATTCTGAGAAATCAATTGCTGTGGCGCATTCAAGGGTTAAAGAGGAAGGGAGGGGGGGGGGGGCAGCAAATAGATAAATAGTTGTGAATGCAGCTAGAGAAACATAACAAAGCACATAAAGGGCAACCGCTGCACTGACTCTGTGTGGGTGCAGGCCGAGGGTGGCTTGTGCACCAACGGGCGTATTAGTTTGTGCAGCTCCGAGAACTTGTGGGCTTTGTAAAGGAAACTTTGCACAGATACAGAGAGAGAGAGAGAGAGAGAGAGAGAGAGGGAGAGAGAGGGAGAGAGAGGGAGAGAGAGGGAGAGAGAGGGAGAGAGAGTTTCTTTGAGTTGACGTTACTCCCACGATGTTAAAGCTGCTTTGCAAATGCAATTACCTAGCTGTGCTCTCTCTCTCTCCCTCTCTCCCTCTCTCTCTCTTTCTCATTCGATTACAGAGCGCTCTAATAGTAAGGAGATAATTTCGACACGCTGCGAATATCATTAGGAATTCCCTGTGCCAGGGCTTTGGCTTTAATTTGATGCACCAATAATGATAGTCACGACGACGACGATGATGATGATGCTGATAATGACGTTGGCAAAAAATGCATGAAAATAAAATACAAAATGAACAAGAATCCAAACAAAAAGAAAATATTTTATGACATTGCTGACAATTTATGATGCAAATGGCACGTTAAAAAAGAGAAAGGGGAGCAGAGAGAGGGCGGGAGGGAGAGAGAGAGTGAGAGGGGAGATTTTTGGGTGCAGCGACGACAAATTGTCGAGAAATTGCATAAAAATACATATCAAAATAAATTGTTATGCTGAAATCTGTAATCTGAAGTAGTTGCGGATGCACTCGAAAGATATTTACGAGTGCAGGCCAAAAAGCGAGACAGAGAGAGGAAGGGAGGGAGAGAGGGCAAAGGGCAGCAGTCCATAAGAGGCAAAAAACTCGGAATTGTTTTTCTGTTGATTCATCAGAAAATAAATTGAAATATTCCTGTTGACATTGCACCAAAAAAAAAAAAAAAAGCAGCAAGAACAAAGCACTGCAACAAGGAGCGTGCGCTGTGGAGACTCTCGTGGAGTCCCGGTTAAGCAGTGTGTGTTTGCTCTGTTGATTTATTTAATTTACTAAAACTAGCAGCATAAAATATTTGATAATAAAATCACGTTCACACGCCTACGGCCACAAATCAATTGAAACACGCATCAGCCGCTTGAGCGCCCGATCCCAGACCGAAACCGCATGAAAAAATCCCTCTAACCGAGCTATTGACCAGGCCAACCAAATCAACAAAATCAAGCAGCCAGTTCATTAAAACTTTTATGCATATGTTTGTCAAAAACTGAGTCCCATTTTCGTGGAACAGAGCGACCGCAGCAGCGGCGGCAGCTCCCCAAGCTCTAACAACTCCAATTCGATGTGACGTTTCGGTTAGCCTCCCTTTCTCCGTTTGGGGCCTTTAGCCTTTGGGCGATACAGAAATCCATCCGGAACCCCAATAAAAAACCTCTGCGTGCGGTCGACAAAAAGAGCGGAAAACAGAAATACGTTACATTCCGAATGTTAGTTAGTTAAAAGGCATTTATTTATGAACATTTCAATATAAATACCCCACATGCTGGCGATTTCAGCAACATTTACCGCATTTGATATATGCACGCAATAAATTTTGGCGGCTAACCGACATGAGAGCCGCACATAGAAACGTCAACATCGCCAACAACAAAACAACATTATTAGAAACCAAAATGCGCACATTTAAAGCCTGAAATCGGCGCTTCGAATGGCCCGTGACTAATGGGGCTGTGATTCAGTCGGCTGTGGGAACGGGAAGACACGGGTAAATAAGCGCAGATTCGGTAGAAATTGAGGAAAATGATATAGGAAATGCCAGAGTATAAAATGGGCTGGTAGTAATTGCAATGGGAGTCTAAGACTAGCTTGATACAGCTTGAGCACGAGCTCAACAGCGCATGGACTGACTTAATCTTAATACTTATTAATTTACTTAAATTAATTTATTGAACTAATGTAATGTCCTTTTGCATACAACATGGTTTGGCTGCAGCTTCATAACAAAATCTTAACCAAATCAAGTAAGAGTGCTCTAGTCGAGACGGCTCGACTAGGAGTTACCCTGAACCCTGCGAAGTGCCGATACTACAAATATTCTATGCTTGGTTTACATATACATATATTATATATATACATACACACACAGACGCACGCTCAAGCAGACGTTCTGCCAACTGCGCAGTTGACGTAGCGACTGCGCTTGGGCTGCAAGACGCCTATCTTATGGCAGATTAAATGTTTAATAACTTTTTTTGTGGATGGAATTTCTTCTGCAAACTTTCAGGGCATGCTTATGTTATTCATATGTGTGTATTTGCCGAAGCACAAGTCTCTAGTATTTGAAATGCGTTTTTTGCAAATTTAGGGCGAAGGGGGCGTGGCATTCAAAATCCAAAAATTACAAAATGTCTGTATTCACAACAGGCATCTACACAGTAAATTTCATGTCTCTAGCTCTTACGGTACGTAAAAGAGACGAAAAGTTATCGAAATTTATCGATAAAAGGAGAACGGGAAGAGTTATCGAATTTTTGAAAAAACTCGTATAGCGTATGGTATTCAGGAGTCTACATGTCAAATTTAAGCTCTCTAGCTTCTGTGGTTGACGAGATCGTTCACACAGACGGACAGACGGACAGGGCTATATCAACGCAGCTCATCGAGCTGATCAAGACTTACTTCTGCCACGTCTCCTTCTGCCTGTTATATACAAATTTTTACAAAAACATGCCCTGAGCCCATTGAAAATGGGAAATCAGAAGAAGCGAATGGGAAGAATGGGAAAGAAAAGAAGTGTAATGTTGATATATCCGACTTGACAATTGACTTCTATGTACTTCACAGCAAAATAAATTTAATTTGTCTCTATATGACTAACTCTTGCATATAAAAGATCCATAAAATAATAAATAATATATAAACTATCTATCAGGGCTATGCATTCATACTGTAACCTAATAATTAATTCATACTGTAATTATAATTAATAATTTAACTACTTCAAAGTACTGAAAGCACTTGACTCTCATCAAAAATGCATAATTCATTTACTTTAGTTTAATATTACCTGGCTTTTTCCCTGGCTACGCTCTTCAGACTGTCAAGCAGTAAGTTTCCTGTGGCTGAGATTGCCCGGCTAGATAAAGAAACTGCTGACTTCCATTCATTTTGCCAATAACAATACTCTGAGCTATCATTTAGCAATATTAACTGCTGCTGCTGACACCTTCGTTGCCCAACTCTGCAGTAATAAAGCCATTTAAAGTGCTTTACTTTTTTGCCTCAATCTGCTTATGATTTAATTACATATATTATATTACTTATATCTGTGTTTCTATGTTGTGCACTCATATAGCAACAACTTCCCATACACACACACATACACACGCAATAATATAATTAGTTTTATTTATTTTCATTTTTTTCCTTTTCTCATGTTCACGCAGAGCACTTTATTATGGATTTTTATGGCGTCCTATCATATTATTATTTTTGTTGTTTTTGTTCGAAATTAATTTATCGCCTTCAAATAATAAAGCAACGAAATCGAAGCGGACGATCGAAAAAAAAAATAAAAAAAAAATAAATAAAAAAAAAATATATATATATATATATATATATAAACTTTTCGGCTGCGCTGGCTTCGTCATCGTCAATGTCTGCAGAAGCGTTGCCTGCATTTAAATGGACAAATTAATTGCGTTTGTCATGCGGCCGGGTCTGGTTCTGGTTCTGGCCTGAGTCGTCGAGTTCATGAGACCTAACTCAAAAAAAAGAACGAAAAAAACACCTGGAAAATGCGATTTAATTGGTTTTCGGACAGCGTTGAAATGTGTTTAATTTAGCATTAATGAATATACACATCGGGCTTACTTGGGTTATTGGCGTTGAATTATTGTATAGTTGGAAATCGTTATAAATCTTCTAATCGCTGCGATCGGCGTCTGATCGTCAAATGTCCATTAAACAGTTGCAAGCATAGCCATTATCCTTGTCTATACTCCTCCTTCTTCAACTCCTTTTTCATGTGGAACCCCCAAGGGGTGCCCGCTTCTCTGGACATTAATTATCACACAGTTTGAGTCTTTCGCTCGAATGCCTTTTTGATACACGACCAAGCTGAGGGTTCACTGTCTGCCGTGTGCGTGTAGGTGTAGCGATCGAGAACCCTTCGCTGATGCCAGCTCCTCCGCCAGCCTCGTGTCGCTTGACATTTTGATTGTGTCGCCTTTTGTGTATTAATTGAGCATCGCCTCGTGTACCTCGAGAAATTAAGTCGTTTCCCTGGAATGCTGAGCCCCCCAGCTAGGCCCCTTGCCCGCCATGGACCACACATGGCGCGGGCAGCTTCGTCGACTTTGAAAAAAAAAACGAAATATTCTCTGCGGGCCACGTTGCCAATTAATTGGAATTAATTAGCGATATTAACAGGCATTATTATGATAATGATGAAGACGATTCGCATGAAGCTATGAGCTAGCACCCGCAGCTACTCGCTGGCCATGATAAATCACTTAATTGCGCCTTTCGACAGTCAAATTAGCATTTCAACAAATATTTAATATTCGAATTATTTAAATCGAATTGCTGCTGCTTGGAATGCTGCTGGCATCTGCTACGTCCACATTCCGAGAGAGAGAGAATGCAACTCTGCCCGCTGGCTTGCTGAGCTCGACAGTTTCGACGTAGTTACCTTTGAGCGTCCCAGTTGTCAGACTTAAGTCCTTATTTATTAGCCTGCATCTCGGTGTTGTCAGTGCTGCGAGTTTTGAAATTCTATTATGGGTCGAGGACGTCGGGAGAAGCATCAGGCGCGCAGCCGCCATCATAGATCGCGTTCGCGCTCGCGCTCCAGGCACCGGCCGACGCGCTCCAGCTCCATAACGAGTCAGTCGGTTCAGGGGAAGCGGCGCAAGGAGCGCACCAGTTCCGCATGGGACATACCGCCGCTGGGCTACGAGCACCTCTCGCCAGTCCAGTACAAGGCAATGCAGGCGAGTGGCCAAATCGCATCCCGGATCGTTCCGGACGCCCCGCCCACGGGCGAGTCGGCGGCGATTGCGACGGTGACGCGACAGGCCCGGCGACTGTACGTGGGCAACATTCCGTTCAGCACCACCGACGACGACATGATGGCCTTCTTCAACGAGCAGATCCACCGCCTGAACGGCAGCCAAGGCGTCGACGGCAACGCCGTGCTCACCTGTCAAACGAACCTGGACAAGAACTTCGCCTTTCTCGAGTTCCGCTCGATGGATGAGGCCACGCAGGCGATTACCTTTGACGGCATCAGCTACCGCGGCCAGACGCTGAAGATCAGACGGCCGCACGACTATCACCCGGTGTCCTCGATAAGCACTGCGGAGGTTGTGGAGATCACCAAGGGATCCGTCGTCCAGCTCAACAACGCGTCCATTTCGCCCGTGGTGCCCGACTCGCCATACAAAATCTACGTGGGGGGCTTGCCCATCTGCCTGAATGAGGAGCAAGTGAAGGAGCTGCTGGTCACGTTTGGCCAGCTGCGCGGCTTCAACCTGGTCAAGGACGCCGTGACGGGGCAGAGCAAGGGATTCGCCTTCTGCGAGTACATTGACCCCTCCATCACGGAACAGGCCATAGCCGGGCTCAACGGCATGCAGCTGGGCGATCGCAAGCTCGTCGTGCAGCGCTCCATTGCCGGCGTGCGCAATCTGGTGGCCAACCAGCTGCCCGTGCTGCAGGTGCCCGGCTTTCCCGTCGACGTCACCACGGGCAAGGCCACCGAAGTGCTCTGCCTCCTCAACATGGTGCTGCCCAGCGAGCTGCTGGACGACGACGAATACGAAGACATACGCACGGACATCAAGCAGGAGTGCGCCAAGTACGGCAAGGTCAAAAGCCTTAAGATCCCGCGTCCCAGCGACGAGCCGCCCCAGGGCGGCTGCGGCAAGGTCTTTGTGCGCTTCGAGTCCATCGACGACTGCAAGAAGGCCTTGAACGGCTTGAGCGGCCGCAAGTTCAGCGGACGCATTGTCATGACATCATTCTACGATCTAGAAAAATACAAAGCCAAAGCCTTCCAATAATAATCCTTATTAAGTTTTAATTAAGCTGAGTGCTTTCTCCTTGCTTGGCTGGCTTCACTTGGGCTCAGCGCTAGAGCCGACTTTGATTAGCGTCTCAAGTTGCATAAAAGCAACTGCGGATTGCACTTGCCTGCAGGCATTCCGAGTTGGAGTTTCCACTTGCGAAAAGTGTTTTCCTCAGTCTTTGCCCAGCTGTGTATAGTCTAGCCAACAGCTTGCCTAGTAATCGATACTTATCGATTTCTCGACAAGTGTATTTAACGAGCATATGGCATCGTTGATCGGGGCTCGCACTACCCGCTGGGCTTCCGGTGCAGGGCATGCGTCTTGGCTCTGGGTGCAAGTCAGGACACGCCCTCGGCTGCCACAAAAGCCGCTCAGAAGCTTAATTAAAAAAATTCCAGAGCAGCTTCCTTATCGCGCGCATTTCTCACACATTCACACCTAAGCCCGCAGCTCGCCTCTCAAGTGGCAGGCGGTCAGGCCAGACGCAGCTCATTACGGCCCAAACAGGGCATTGTTAATGCTTTTTCAATTTCCGAGCCCGAAAATACAAGAAACGTGCGGACACTGGGCAGCTGGCGGCGGCGGAGCTTATCGCACGGTTGCATTTTCTCAGGTACCACGAGCTTATCTTTATTTTGGTCATTTGCCCGACAGGCCGTCATCAATAATGGAATGCAACTGCCGCTGGCGGAGCTTGAGTCGCGTTCGCTTTATCAGCCCAGTGAGACGACTTAAACTAAACGCTTTATCGCCGAGGCTCGTCAAGAGATACGCGGACTTGCGGCTGCGATTCCCGCGGACACAAATTAATTCAACGCCTTGGATTTGTCATTGGGAGAGGCCTGATAAAAGCGCTGCCGCCGCCAGCAGCGAGGGTTTCTAGTTTCCAGTTTCCAGTTGGACTCCTCTCCAGAAATCAATGCCTCTATGGGTAATTAATAAACGCCCATAAAGATGCGGATACAATAAAAATTCCAAAGAGAGACTGAGAGAGAGGGGGGAGAGCGAGAGCGCGAGAAGAGTCATTCGGCTTTGTTTCGGCTGAGGAAAAAGGGTTTCTTTCAACGATGTTTTTTATGATCTGCAGCTGGGATGTCGGGATTAACTGGCTTGGATTGGTGTGAGCGTCTCGCCCCGGCTCCTCGCTCAGGCGGCTGACCATTTGGTGTCCGAGGTTAGGGCCCGCTCGATGGGACTTGTAACTCGAACCCGTTCGGATGTTAGGTAATCGACGCGATAAGAAATTAAGCAATCAACTCCATGACTCTCCAGTTAGTTGAGTGAACCTCTTTGATTGCATTCTCAGGGCGAGAATTTGAATATGATGTAGTAGATAATTATGGGCCGCAGGATGAACTTGATGTCGAGGGCGTAATCTTGATGATGGTCATTAAACGCAGCTACCTATGGCCGGAGTCAGCCTAGACGGAGTCGACGACGACTAGATCTACGCAGACTTAATTAGCTTTTGTTCAGATCAAACGGCATTCTAACTGCCTGTTGATGATGCTCCCAGAGCACCCACAACACGATATTCGTTTTAATGGCCCCAGATACGCATCCGACTGGGCTTAATAAACACATTCAAGAAATCACACAAATTTGTAGCTCGCTAATGATCGGCGGACTAGTCTCAGATGCCCAGATATCTGATCTGATCAATTTGTAAGGCTTTTAATGAAGAAATATTTGACAGAACGAAACGAGATTCGACTGAGCTTTGGCATTATTTATTTTTTATTTATTTTATTATTATTTATTTAGTCTCTCCGCCGCCCTTCTCAGAAGGGTGAACACTGCCATTGATTGGGGCAAAAATATTCAATTAAATGAAACCTGTTGACTGCTCGTTGGAGGCTAAGCTCCAATTCAATTTGCATTTCCTGCTAGCCCCCCCCCCCCACGCCGAGAGCCGCTCGTAAATAAAATCAAATAAACAAAATATATATAAAAAATGTTTTGTAATTTCCTTCTCCGCTGTCTGGGGCTGTGAACAAAGGCGCAAACAAATTACACACAAATACTCGTAATTTCGTCGGCTGGAATGGGGGGCGTGGCGATGCCAAGTGACGTTCCTGTCTCCTGTCTCCGGACTCGCTGCGTTAATGGCAGGCGCAATTAATTCGAGCAAATCGTCTGTGAACCCTTTTTATGACCTCACCACGCGCTCAGGTCCTCCTCAAATAAAAATTCATTAAACGGGGCGGCCCGCAGCGCCCCGAGCTGCCTTTGAACTGCCTCTGCCGCGCAAATAATAAACGCGAAATAGGCGCACCGAAATACATATAAAAATTTTCTTTAAATGCCAGCCGAATTGATGCGCAATTTGTGAATGAATACACTGAGCGAAATGCTTCAGACTCTACGTTCTGCGTGCAACTGGCATCATATGGCAGTCAGAAATCCTTGAGATCCCTTGGATAAATTATAGCTGAAAGTGCCTTCCACGAGTTTTCCACACAACTCTTCGATTTCCCGCTGATATATAGCCAAATAAATCACATTGTCTGGAACAAAGATTTGTAAAAAGTTTTTGTTTTGGGTAAAAGGTTACGCGATGTCGTCAGCGCTCGAGTTCGGCCGAAAAACAAATAAAAGTGGAAAATGCTAAACTGAATGAATTTTCCGGGGCAGAAATACCTGAGAGCATGGCGCGTTTTAATGAGGGCCATAAAATCGAAGCGCCGGCCAGTGGCGAGGCGGAAGGCCCGAAGAAGTGTAACAGGTGCGATAGCAACAAAGCCCCGATGGATGTCTGGACGGCAGCCAAGACAATGAAATTATAATGAAGATTATGTGTAAAGCAAAGTGCGGCTCGCTTAGGTAGCCGGCCAAAGGACACGCTGGAAGCATGTTAAAGCTGCGACGACGCGAAGGCCAAACACTCAGAGCATTGCTCGAGTTTGCTTTGATATTTTACCGACGCGCCGCATACCCTTTTCCGGATGAAATTCGAGCAGAGGCTGGCTGCATATGCTAATGCGGGGGAGTGTATAGGACGGTGCATAAGATTATCTATAGGGAGCGAGGGAAATCTTAAGCCGAGCGGCTTTGAGTAGAAGACAGCAGAGCCAGAAGAACAGTGTTTATCAGTTAGTTAAACGTGGCATAAATGTAAAAACAACTTGAAATTCTATTAAGAGAGAGAGAGAGAGAGAGAGAGAGAGAGAGTGAGAGAGGGAGATGAGAGGGAGCACTTGTCACTGCCACGATGACTGACAAGTTTATCCTTTCTGGCAGTTGCATCTTTTCATTATGGCACTGCTACCCAAGCCACTTGCTGGCTAGCTGGGCAGGTCATTGACCCCCAGACAGGAACAGGGACAGGGGCGGGGACAGGGGCTGGCTGTAATGGACAGGCAGCAGCAGTTGGAAGTTTTGTGCCGTGTAACGCGCATTGTTGCCCGCCGCTGAATGCTTCATATCCATCATAGTGCTCATAGTCAGGCCCGGCTCTATTCATTTGTCCTGGCGTTTCGTCTGCCCCACCTATTCCAGATCTTCAACTTTTGATACCCATCTGAATTTGCATTATTTTCTTTCGCTCTTCATTTCTGCTGCTGTTGCCGCTGTTTACTGTCATTCAGATTTTAATCTTTACTACGCTGCCTGCTGCCTGCTACCTGCTGGCCTCTGACTGCTACCCCCTGCCCCTCTCCCCTCTCGCCCAGCTCCTGCATTGCTTTATTTAGTTTTTTTCTCTCTCTCTCTCTCCTCTGCTGCCGCGTGCCCAGCTGAACAGGTTCCATTTCTTTAGGTTGGCCCTGCACTCTTCTTCATGCTCATCTCCTTCTCCGTCTTCTTCTGCCAGCCGTCGCTGTTGTTGTTGGCCTGGCCAACATCCACTTGACGTTTCATTCGCATTTCATTTGCCGCATTGCCCGATTTAAGTCTGAAAAAGTATCCTAATTGGTATTAAAATCGCTGTTATTTTTCTCTCTCTCTCTCTCTCCACCTTTGTTGACCTGTCTGGGCCTGAATGGACTCCTTGTTGTTGTTGTTCCTCCCTTTGTTATTGTATTTTGATACTTTAAAAGGCAGATCGCAACGCATTTACTGTATTCAAATTGCATTCATCTCCTAAGCTCAGAGCTCAGGTCTCAGGTCTCAGCTTCGGTTGCGCATTTTCTGATTTAATCACTTACAATTCTGATAAGAATCAGGAGCGAAATCGCTTCTGTTTGGCATGCCTGCGATTCGAGGGCCGATTACATTCCAGGTATTTGGGTAAAGTATGGTATTATGGAAGGATTATGTGTAAGCATGCCTAATTAACTCGAGTTTAGTCTCAAGAAATATATTTATGAAATACGTAATAATCTATAATCATGTCATGGTTAACCGTTACTTCTTTTATATTGTGCGGGTCAGTTCAGATGTTAGTTCAGTTAGCTAGTTTAGTCTAACATAAGTCCGAAATAACAGCCAGTATTTCTCTCTGACAGCAACAGCAACATGTGGATTGCGTTACTCCGAATTATCAAAATAAACTTCAAATTCTTAAGCAAAGCCAATGTAACATAAGCTTTTACTTTATATAGTATATAATCAATAAAAAATATTACTAATAATATAAGATAGTTCTTAAGCATATAATAAATAACTTAAAAATACCGCATTTACTCCTAATTTGTTCTCAATCTCCAAATTTATTTCAAACACTCCGAAATAAACCGACATGACTGTTAACAGCCACATAGAATCCAAATGAAGAGCTAAAGAGAACATAACATTAAGTGAGCGCTCTGTTTGTCCAGTGGATCCCAAGTCAGAAAGTATGTCATTCTGTTAAGTGTCAAGACATATTGCCCAGACCCACAAAGTACCTCCGTGTAAATAAGTGAACAACATATTAATTAACCTTTATGCAAATACAGTAAACATTACGATTAATGACAGCTAATTAGGCAAATATGAACAACCGACATTGATTTATGATAATTATGCTGATGATGACTGACTAAGTAACCGACTTACTAATGACACGCATTAATTTCCGAAGCCTTAGATACAGGTATTTGTATAGCTTCAAGTATACGGCCAGCAGTTAACAGCAGTTAACGTTCATAGCGAACCGTTTAACATTTAAAATACGCTCAACAGCGCATGCGAGCAAGCTACAGTCCACATTGCATGCTGAGAGCGATGCAATCCACTCAGACACTGTTGGATAACAGAGAAATGCGTGCCACACAGAAACTGTTAGCTAACATGCGTATGCATTGGTTAAACGAACGACCACTTAGTGTTGCCGAGAGTTTCAAGCGTAGTGGTTGCTGTCGCGGCTGGTGCTACGTTCAAAAAACGAATCGCGTTCGTTCGTGCGTACGTCTGTCGTCGTCATATCGTGTTATCAAATCGTATGTGTGTATATATATATATGCGTATATACATATATAAAGTCGTCTGTCCAGATAACGATTAACAGCCAAGATCCTTAGTGGCAACCAGTTGAACAGAGTGCGCTTCGGTTAGTCGCGATCCCTTTTCTCTGTGTGTCTCTCGTTCCTGTTTACCGTTACGCACAAGGAGCAAACAACCGCTGCTCGAGCCTAAAACAACAATTGAGAAATAAAGCAAATTTGAAAGCCCGAATCTTTATGACAACAAAGCGAGCAAATTGAGAGAGCCCGCGGCCGTTTTATGAGTTGCCATCAAATCGAATGCAGCTAATGGACGCTGCAGCTGTGCTGCTCCAAAAAGAAAACGAATACTGTGTGGGTGTATTGGTGATTGGTGCCTGCTGTGTGTGACCGTGCGTGCGTGTGTGTGCGTGCAAAAGTGTGAATTATTAAATTAGCGCGTTTGCTAGAGCGGGACACAGCGCAGCACAGAGCGTGGTAAAAGGGCAAACGAGGAGAACTAACAGGAACACAAAAACCAAGACGAAAGCGAAAACGAAAACGAACACCAAAACGAAAATCGGGATACAGCGCATTACAGCAAGGATTAAATAACAAAGTAATTTGCATATGCTGAAAATAAATTAACATTATGAATGTCCCTCAACTTGCATAACACTAAGTTAACATTAATGTATACCCGCCCCCCGTCCCGGCCACTCCCCGGCTACACACTTTCTGCACCGCATAACGGATGTCCGTTCATGTCCATGTTTCAAGTCAATGAAAATTTTTAATTGTGCACGCGTGTCGCAACTGACCCCCAAGTCAGCCCTTGGGGTGTGTCTGCAGGGGGGTAGCTGCTTGAAAGGGGCGTTTGTTTTTTGTATGGCGTGCGGGTTACGCCCCCGTCCTAACCGCATGTTAGCCGCATATATATCATGCGTATGGCATATATAACTGTGTATATATATGTATTAGCTGAGTGAACCTGCAGCCATGCCTGGCTGCTGTCCCCAACCGAATCCCTAATCAACCCCCGCACTCCCTCAGGGGCTAGCTGTGCTGCTTAGCTTCGAGTGCAACATGATTAGAAATGTACTTTGGTAACTTATGCATAGCGAATTGAGTTTAGTTGGAAGTTGATGTTGAGGAAACTAGTCAAAGACAGAAGTATTTACCTGCATAATAAACTACATTTATATGGAATTGTCTATATATGCTTATAGATATGTCTATAGATGCTTATGTGGGAATATGGAGAACATTAGTACTCCGAAGCATATTGAAATTTCTACTGTATTCCAGTTTTAGTTAGCCAAAGTCAAAGGTTTCAAGACTTTAACTTCTTAATATATAAAACCCAACTTAAAAAAATATATACAGTTAAATAATAAGAATTATAAATCTTTACCAAAAAAAGTCTTTTTAGACTTTTAAACTATATTCTGTTTTAGAATTGTATTGAAAGTTTTATTAAATTCCTGTTTCAGTTAGCAGAAGTCAAAATTATAAAAAAAAAGTTCTTTCTTAGTATTTCAAACCCAACTAAAAATAATATATTATACCTTTTTAGTATATATATTTAAAAAAAGAACTAAAAATCTAAATCAATTCCAATTTTATTATCTTTTTATACATATTCTATTGAGTGATATTTAATATTCACTTGGAGTTTCAGTCAAAGTTTTCAAACTTCATTATTTTTCCAACTATATGAAACCTAAAGAAATTCAATCTAGTCCACCATTCCCATGTGGTATAAACACTTAAGTAGAGATAGTCTAAATTAATTTAAATCCTCTTCGATCTTTAGTTTATTCCATCTTCATTACTCCCGATTCAATCAGTTCATAAATCTCTGGGCGAACAAGTTGCTTAACTCAGATCTTAATTTCAATTGGAGTCTCTTTGGGTTTGTCGCCTCACTTGGCCGGAACTTAATTTCAAAATCCTCACGCCAAATATATTTGGTGTGTGGCACGCTGCGTTGCTCCTGGCCAGCAGTTGTCGAACCACTGGGCCACTTCAAGTTGGCTCCGTGCCATGCGTCTGTGCCCTTGCTCCTCTTTTTTGTTGCGGTCAGCTTGCCGCACGTGAAAAGGACAACAAACACACACACAAACACACACACAAACACACACACACACATACAGTCAGCGAACACAAAAACCAGAAAGAAACAAAAACAACAACAGCTAACCACTGGAATGGGCAAGGGTCGGTGGTGGAGCCAGCTCCACCAGTTCCACCGTTGACCTCGTGTCGCCTGCAGCGTTAATTTATAATTTACTGTGCTCACTGAAACCGTCAAAAAGCAACACCCACCGCCGGCCACCTGCCCGGCCACTCACGCGGTGGCGCTGCCCACTTTTATTATTATTATTTCTGTGCGTTTTCTACGCGCTTTTCCGAGGCGCGCTTTTCCATGCGATTCGCCGAGTTTTGACTTTTTTACATTTGCCGTCGGCGCGACGGACGCTTTGTCGTTGTCCTTGTTGTGGCACGCCTCTGTGGATGTTGTTGTTGTTGTTAGTCCGTGCTGTTGTTATTGTTGCGGTGTTCCCTCATTTACTGGTCCTTTGGGTTAGCGGGCAGCAGCTGCCCGCCCGCCTTCTGCTCCTGATCCTGCTCCCGCTCTCGCTCCTACGTCGAGCTGTACGCCACAGCCAGACGCTTGTGGAAATTGCCTTTTCAACTACTCGCTGACATTTGCTCATTGTTGTTGTTGTTGTTTTAGTGCCTTAATTTTGTTTTCGTTTTGATGTGTGTGTGTGTTTGTTTGGTGTTGGTTCTGTTGCTTTTGGTTTTGCTTTGCGGTTTTTCGACTTTTTTCAGCGGCTCAGTTTTTTTTTTAATTTTTTTTTTTTTGCATTTTATTATATTTGTTTTTATTTTGGCATTTTGTGACTTTTCGGAACTGTGGAACAGTGCGGACTGTTGCTTGTCTTCTTCTGTCGCCGCTTTGTTTGTTGTTTTAATTAATTTGTAAATTTACTTGGCGAGATTAAAATAAAAATGTTATAAAAGGAGCTGGCAAATTAGCTCTTGTCCGTACGGCACATCACATGCATGAATTCTGCTGGCGAAACTTTTTAAATGCTTTCCATTTGGAAAACTTTCGCTTTTTTAGACACTTTACGGAAGTATTTATTGGAAGCTGCACTGAAGGCCAGTCGTAAAAACATATTTATTCGAGAATGAGATTCTGGACGAATATTAAAGCAGGCATATCATCAATTTAAATGTCGTTTACTTATGCAAATTAAGTTTATGTAGGATAGAAGGAAGTTGAAAGAAGTTGTTTGTGAACTTCAAATGCATGCAGTATATGCTGACTTAAGTATATCTAATGTATATTTGAGGACTTATCATAATTGAAGAAATGAAAAGTAAGAGCATTATGGTCGAGCGAGGCCGAGTGCATAAAACTCTTTCACAAACAATTCAAAAGCAGCGCAACAGTCAGCAGTTATAGCTCCCCAATCGTAGAACTGTCTAAAATATAGTTTTTCTCCTTTTACAGCGATCCTAACAGATCTATAATTATGTAAGCCTAATATTATATCTTCTGCATTCAAATATATGTCAAATTACAAGTCGTTAGATGGAGACAACTAGGAGAAACTACCGATTTCATGCAACATATCTTATAGTTTATAAGGCTGAACTAGAGTCTATATAGTCTAGCAAAGTCGGCAACTAATATAATCTTATTATAATATTGTGAAAAGTATTAAAAATAAATTCAGCAAAAACTTGAACACTTCATTTGAGTACAGCAAACAATAATTAAATGTTAACACAGCTTTAAAAAGATAAACAAGTAAGAATGCTCTAGTCGAGACGGCTCGACTAGGAGATACCCTGAGCCCTGCGAAGTGCCGATACTTCAAATATTCTATGCTTAGTTTACATATACATATGTTGCAAGCAACACATACACACACACAGACGCACGCTCAAGCACACGCTCTGCCAACTGCGCAGTTGACGTAGCGACAGCGCTTGGGCTGCAAGACGCCTACGCTATGGGAAATTAAATGTTTAATAACTTTTTTTCTAGAAGGACTTTTTGATTCAAACTTTCAGGGCATGATTATGTTATTCATATGTGTGTATGTGCCGAAGCACAAGTCTCTAGTATTTGAAATGCGTTTTTTGCAAATTTAGGGCGAAGGGGGCGTGGCATCCAAAATCCAAAAATTACAAAATGTCTGCATTCACAACAGGCATCTACACAGTAAATTTCATGTCTCTAGCTCTTACGGTACGTAAAAGAGACGAAAAGTTATCGAAATTTATCGATAAAAAGAGAACGGGAAGAGTTATCGAAATTTTGAAAAAAACTCGTGTAGCGTATGGTATTCAGGAGTATATGTGTCAAATTTCAGCTCTCTAGCTTCTGTGGTTTACGAGATCGCTGCGTTCACACAGACGGACGGACGGACGGACGGACGGACGGACGGACGGACAGACGGACAGGGCTATTTCAACTCATCTCATCGAGCTGATCA
The DNA here is from genome assembly GCA_035047485.1 of Drosophila peninsularis. NCBI lineage: Eukaryota > Metazoa > Arthropoda > Insecta > Diptera > Drosophilidae > Drosophila > Drosophila peninsularis. The sequence continues at coordinate 4,250,260 of JAWNPN010000085.1, read as the reverse complement.
AGAATATATATACTTTGTATGGTCTGCGACGTCTCCTTCTGCCTGTTACATACATTTTCACAAAAACATTATACCCTGATTTCCCATTTTCAATGGGCTCAGGGTATAAAAATTAAATTTATTAAATTAAAAACCACAATTTGTCGTGTGCATAAAATATAATGAATACTTAACTGAAATAAAAAAAAAAACTCATTTGAAGGAGGATTTTATTTGCCTTTTTTCATTCTCCAAAATGAAACCACAGCATATTATACATACACACAGCAGCTAGTAAGGATTACATTGCTTTTGATGCTCCAAACAAAAAAGGAGCTTAAATCATTTTCAAAAAAAAAGAAAATTATCTTTTTTTTTGTTTTGTGGAGTCTTTAAAGTCAGCGCAACCGCAAAATTGTGCTAATAAATTCAATTTCCTTATTCAGGCAGAAACATCAACAACAGCAGCAGCAAACATAACTCAAACACTTACACACACCTACGCACGCACACACACTTAAGTACACATAAGCAAATTGAGGAAAAGCCGGTGAAAAACATTTGCCTAAAGGCCATTAATCGCTCATTTTTCGCATAAACAAAAAGAGGGAAACAACAAAAAAAAAAAATAACTCTGACGATGTTTGCCCAGTCAAAACAAAAGAATACAACAACAACAACAGTGGCTGCAACAATGGCAACAGCCTGTTGTTGCTGTAACGTGTTTAACTTTTGTTTCACTCTCGAGCACCGCAAAAAAGCCAAATAAAGTTTGTCATTGTCTTGCGACAAATTTGAATGGGAAAATGTCGATGAAGTCGTTGTTCGACTGCGTCTAATGGCGCCCAGAGAGTGCGGCAAGCGCGCTGACAGCCTGCGCTCGCAATTTAAAATTAAATAAACAGCAACAACAACTCCGAAAAGTCCCAAATGTGCAATTAAAAAATTTTACAGTCATAACTTTTTATGGTGGTACATAATTCAGTCGGGTCTTTTTATGCACAGTGCTGCGCGTGCGTTTGCTTATTTCAATTCATTTTCATTTCATCCCATTTCATTCCATTCCATTTCGTTTCATTTCATATTCTCTTTCGTCCTTTTTTCAATAAATTGGCCTTAGCTGCCCATGCCCTATGCCCCCTCTCTCTCTCTCACTCTCCTTCACTCCGCCTCTGCCGCTGTCGTAAAATTAATTTCATTTTCACAAGTTAAATTTCATTAAATTTAACCAGCTTTACGTTTGTTTTATATTTATTTTCATTTTCATTTTCGTTTTTCATTTTTCCTTTTTCCTTTTCTCATGTGCAATTATAATATTATAAATTATGTTTTAATCAGATTGGGAGCTAGTTTTATTGCCCTTGCTATCTATAAATTAAATTGAATGTTTTTAGTTATTCTCTCTGGCTGCGCAGTGCTGTGTGTGGCTCGAGTTTCGCTTGATTCGGTCTAGTCCAACTGTATTTAACTTGGCGTGTCTGTTGACTCACAAAAAAGGGTTAAAAGGCCACGCCTTTGATCGGCTGTCAGTTGACATGGGTGTGTGTGTGTGTGTGTGTGCATCCTCATTTTCATTGGCATCCTCGGGGGAGAGCGCTGGCACAACTAATGCCCCACACATGTCTTGCATTATCCTCTGGGCTCATAAAACTTCGTAACAACCAATAATTGTCGCTTCAACTAAATAATGCATAAATAATAAAACTCTTTCGACAACAACAAAAAGTTAACTAAGCGCCGACAACAGACACAGGCGGAGGCAGCGGCGGGTGGTAATACTCTCTAATGGGATCGAAAACTGGGAGCTGGGAACTGGGAACTGGGAACTGGGAACGGCAACTGCCAGTGGATTTGTTGTTGGCCAACAAAGTGAGAAAAACCGCGACGGCGAGCATAAAAAATGCATAAAACGAGGACAAAATAAAGTCATAAAGTAAAAATTGCTGGCAGTACGGAACGCAGCGCCCCGAGACCCATAGAGAGCATAAAAGAATGAAAGAACGAACGGAGTGCAGAGCGAATGTGTTGCACAACAAATGACGGAATGAGTCAGGGCGCGTAGGTGTTGTAATGCCCTGTGTGGTGGATCCCTGTTCCCTTGTTGTTGTGCTCCGACTTGTTTGAGGTTTCAATAGGTCATAATTCACGCCTAGTCGCCCCTTTTTAGCCCAGCCCCGCCCAGCCTGCCTGCCAGCCAAAGGGATTGCACATTGTTAAGCAGAAAGGGAAAAGCGAGAGATTCCAGCTAGGTGGCACACACATGGCGCTGGCGCCACACTCAAAGGCATAAATACGGCACATGTGCTCTGCGGCTACGACCAATATTATATATGCAGAACAAGACGCGACCACTGTTGAATGCCGTAACAGCACAGTGGCTTAATATGGTAAATAAAGGGGGCAAAGGCGAAGGCACAGTGATGCAAGAGAGTGATAAGGGCAGAGGGAATGGAGTTTATGGGATAGCTATGCATATCTTAATCAAAATCATATAGTAGAGATAAAGATGAAAAACAAATTTAGGGTATTTTTATTTTAATATATATATTATATATAAATAATAGATAATAGTACATATCTTAATCAAAATTAAATAGTAAAGATGAGAAAGAAATTTAAGGAATTTATATATCAATATATATTTAATATATAGATAATATTAATAGTAACCCTCTCAAGGGCAGAAATCTTATCCGATATAGTCCAAAAATGTGCATTCTTATGCTGAACCTCAGGCTTTGCCTATTGATAATGCTGTTTAAACTGAAGTATATTTGAAATATATATTTTAAAATCGCTCCAAAGCCTTGCCTAGTATATATAGATAATAGTAAGCCTCTCAAATTTTAATCTTAATCAAAATCAAATAGTAAAGATAAAGATGAGAATGAAATTTAGGGAATTTTTATTTTAATATATATAGTATATATATAAAATAATATATAAAGTTTATATATATATATAGATAATATATATATATAATATAATATATATAGTTTATATTAATAGTAGCTCTCTCAAGAACAGAAATCTTATCCGATATAGTCCAAAACTTTTTCATTCCTTTACTCTAGCTCAAGCTTTTCCTATTGATAAAGCTGTTTATTTGGAATATATATTTTAAAAATCTCTCCAAGGCCTTGCCCCACTGTCGCTTACTAATTGCATGCTGGCCTGACAACTTAGTGATTAGCACAGCTCTAATAATTTGCAATGCTTTCTCAGTCTATTTATAATATTTTGTAGCAATTGGCTGAGCATTCCACAGCTAAGCTAAAAAGGATTCAAAGCAGTTGCCGACAAAGAGATGCGGCTGCTGTTGCCTTAAAGAAGTGAAACCTCAAACACGTGTTGTTGTGGGCGGAGGAGTATATGTTGTTGTTGTTGTTGTTGTCGGTCTCGCTTGTTTTTGTTATTAGCACCCGCCGCCTGTGTTGGTTAACGTGCACTAGAGCTCTACGTGGCGTCGCCCTTCCCACAATATCATATGGCTCATACCTCTCAGCTCTCTCCAGGTCTTTTTTTTCCCCTTTGTGTGTGCGTGTGTGTGTGTGTGTGCAATGTGCAAATTTGTTTGGCCCGCCGTGTTTGTTTTTGCATTAGCTGCGGTTTATCCCTGTCCCTGCACCGGTTCCCTGTCGGCGCCTCTGCTCTTGGCCCTGGCCCTGGCCCTTTATACCCTAGTGCCAGTCGCTGGATAGTCACTTGGCTGTTGTCGCTTTTTGCCTTCTTTATGGCTGTTAACGATGAAAAATTTGTGCCCTGTGCGTGACCCAGCACCAGCGACAGCCGCCCCCTCAGCTCCCCAGCCTCAGCACTGCTCTGCGTGTTGCGTTGCTTCGTGTTGCTATGCATATGTCAAAGTAAGCCTTGTAGCCGGAGAGCCAGAGAAGCGCAATTTAAGCTGTGCATACCCTGTGCAACGCAAATGTCGGGCATGCCCAATAGATACCTTAATGTTAGAGCAGCACTTGCCACACTCGCTAAATTTGCCTTTCAGCTGTGCCCAATAATGCCAGATATCTGGTAATTATAGGGTATGCGGGGCAGGCGGACAACAATGGCACTTATAAGTGGCATTTTTATATGTTGTCGCCGCTGTGGGTTAAAGTTAATCTCCATTAGAGACTGTGCCCGGGGGCTTGGCTGGCGTCAGCTTTGGGGTAGAGCGTCTGGCCGGCGAATTAGGGAACTTTCCGTAATGTCCAAAGTGCGCCCAAAGTGCTAGCTGCTTGTTTATGAGTGTGTGTGAGTGTGTGTCTGTGTGTCTGTGTGTCTGTTATTTACAGGTATTGTTTTAGTTGTTCTGGTGGTTGTAACATGCCATACGCATCATAATTCATAGCACAGCAGTTAATGGACGCTAGATAAAGTCCATTCACTTACAACAGCGATAAGCAAAATCGATAGCCCGACTAAATGCTCAATTAATGCAGCTGTGTTACGAAAGAACACACTTTTGAAATTCAATTGCATGTTGGCCAGTGTAGCTGGCCTGGGCTGTGTTGACTTGTGTATTTGGGCGGTAATTAAAACAAAAGATAAAGTGCGTAAAAATCCAATTAATTTCACACCGCAGCCAATTAAGTTGACAGTCAGCAGAGACGCCCAGCCCACTTGCTGCGCTGAGTAGCAGATCCTGTTTGCTATAGCAAACACACACACACACACACACACACACACAGACAGGAGCATACTTATCTATAGACTATAGAAGGCATCAATTAATACCCGCACACTCGCACGCATTTGCCAAACTTGCCTTTGGCACGTGCGTAGGCCATGAAAGCCGCAAAACGCATTCACTGGCAGACAAAGGCCCACAGACCGTAGACTCCGGCAGTTGGCCTCCTGTGCTACATCCACTAACAATTTCCTGTTCTGCCACTCAGCGGCTCCCTCTCTGGTCGCTCGCCCTAAGCTTCTAGTCAGTCATTTCCTCGCTTCGAGCACCCGCCACGAAATACATTTTTGAGAACATGCGAGCGAGCCAATAAAACATGTTTTAACCACCCTTTGCCCCACCCCCGCCTCCGATAAGCCACCCCGTGGCAGACAAGCAGCAAAGGGCTGCGAAATGGGGAACCAGGCCACAAAAATTCTCTGGCGGCACATTCGAAAATAATTTTCCAAACATTTTGTAATCCATTTGAAAAACGCCAAGGATCCCCAGAGTGCCTGCGTACAGGTATACCTACAGGTATACGTGAGGTGTGTTGGCGCACCTCGCACCTCGTTACTCGGCGTTTATCCAGTGCTGTGGCTGCTCCTTTTTACCAGCACTGCGGCGACGAACAAAAAAAAAAACGAGAAGGAAATCAGTTTCTTTTTTTATTTATTCTTTTTATAAGTAAACAAACTGTCAGTCGACAAGCCAGAGGGAGAGTGAGAGGGATGGGGGGAGGTGGAGCAAAAGAGATACATATACAAATAAAAGATGCAACAGTTTTTGGGGCGAGTCGGAGTCAAGGCAAGGGTTCGATTTCATTTATATAAACAATTTTTGTTATATTTATATGGACTACAGTTACTTGAATGCATTTTTTATGACTTTTAACCGTGAGGCATACCCTGTGCCGGACTGGGGGCAGACGGGTTGTTCAGGCGGTGCAAGTGTGCAGGTGAAATATATATAGAGAGCATAGATATAAGTACCTATGCCTATGAGTACCTTTCTTATACATTATCCTTATCAGACCCTGCCAGCAGTACAGCTAATCCAGGGTGTCTTCTAGTTAATTACAGCCCCAGTCGATTCAGCTGATTGTCATTTTCAATTCAGCCTTTTGTTGGCAATGACATTTTGCGGGTCCCGTGTCCTGCCAGTTGATCCCCGCTGAGTTGACTTTTTGCTATTAATTAAAAAAATGCACTCAAATAATAATGCATGCAGAGATCATATAGCAAACATATATATATATTTGAATACCTCACATATATGCATTTTTTATTAAAATATGCGCCAAAGAAATGGGGGAAAAAAGTTGGAAATTGAAATTTGTTTTGTTTGCCATTGCATTTTCCACAGCAAATATTTTCACACCGAAATTTTATGCAATTTTATTTGCTTTTCATTTTGTTAAATATACAAAGCAACATGGGAGATGCATTTTTGCTCTTGCACTCTTAAAGTTGAAATTTGTGAGGCGTGAGCCGATGGAGCAGACGAAAGTTTGCTGAATATTTAAGAATCATTCGGAAAAGTCGTTCGACTTTTTGTGGCTTTTCGGCAGGCCAAGTGGCCTAATAAGAATTTTAAGGCTTTTGATTTTCGATAGACATTTTTGAGGCCCAGTCGCTTGCCTAGCTGCGAGGAATGTCAGGAACTCACAGCAAAATTCTTTGATCAGATTGAATTAATTATGTCATAAAATATATGTGAGGCGCATGCTGCGGTTCAGTTTGAGGCAAAAGCTCAGCTTTTGTCATTATTTGTGACTGATTTGACGGCTTGAGTATTAAATATTAAATTCAATTATTTAAATGTCAAATGGAAGGAGAAGCGAAAGAAGTTGATATTAAGACCTGAAACCCAGAGCTGGCTAAACAGAAGTTACGCGAAAGGCAAAGACGCCGAAACAAATGCGGAGACAGTAAAAGAAAGAGAAACAGAGACTGAAAGAGCAAAGCAAGCTCTCTCAAAGGAAATTCCCTGCAGACTGAAGTGGAAACAAAATAAAGAATAAGTGCTTATTGTAGCTGTTGCTGTTGTTGCTGGCAGTTTGTAACGCGAAACAAGCAAAAATAGTAGCAAGATTCTATTATTAACAATGCGCCCTGTTCTAAGGCGACGTGCAGATATCCTGGCACTTCATAAACAGCAGCAGCGGCAGCGGCAGCGGCAGAAGGACGACGTCGCCGCCGACGATGAGAAGAGCAATATGAAACAATGACAGCCAACAATGGACAGCACAACGACAGCGACAACGAGAGCAACGACGACGACGACGACGACGACGTCATCATCTTGAATAAAGTGTTGACATCTTTTTGCCCATTCATTGTGTGCCGAGGTCCGTCCGCTGCGCCCAGTGTCTGGCACAGTCTGTGCCAACAATCCTTGACTAACGCTATGCGTCCTTTTTAATTAATTTTACGTACTGCAGCCCACCCAGCGACCCGCCTGACGTGACATGGTCCAGTCTCTCGGTCTGAGCACGGAATTGAGTCTCAAATTCGTTTTGCATGTAGAGATTGTGTTCATAAATTTGTTGGCGCTTGTCACGTCGTTCTATTTGGACGCAGTTTACCTCAATGGAGGAAGACGGCATCTGATGCGCCCCAGGATGTGAATGAAGAGATCATGCGAAGCGAAGGAAGAAGCAGCAGCATCAACAGCAAATCACTTATGCAAATTGGCCTGGCGTGCTGAATTTCATGATTGTCTGCGGGGTTTGCCTAGCTGAACCCGAAAATCAACAAAATGAATTGAGCAGCTTAAGAAACGAAAGACATTGCAAAGCTTGGCCTTGGTCCAATCCATCGAGACTCACAAATGAAAGTTAAAGGGGAAAATAGGATTTCCATTTGCCCGATTTATTCAGTATTTTATTGTATGCTCCAGAGAGATCCTTTCCCTTGCCAATCGACAATAGGCACATAAACAATTGTCCATCTCTCCTGACTGCTCTCTATACATATATCTGTCTCTATAGACAGTATTGAAGGTGCAGGCGAGCCTTTACCCGCCCGCAACGAGTCCTGCTTGCGCCTGCTGACCCCAAATTAAATACCCATGTGCAGGCTCCTCTTGCCGGCTTGTGTCCTGTGAGTTATGCGGCTGCCTGGCTGTGTTTGAAGTGTGCCAGAGACCTGTCTCGGATCGGTTGAGCTTGCGTATATTTACACGTGGCGCGATTCATGGGGGCTGCTCGAGCTCGCCTCGGTGCGTGCATGAAAATTAGATTTTCAGCCAACAGGTTTCCATTATTTGGCAGCGCCTCCAGACCAAATGTACCACGCGTTTTGCTTTGCATAATACATAAATATTTTCTATTTGCGCTAGATTCGAATAGGGGGGGCGGGCGAGAGCGGGGCCAGCAGCGCTGCGCTCTGGGCTCTGAGGTCTCGGGTCTCAAGTGGAGCCAATAGGCGGAGCATAAATAAGCAGTGTACAGCGAGGACTCCCTCGGCACGACGTGCGGCCCATTCAGCTCAGATATCCTTGCGCCTGCCAGGCTGCCAGCCAGGCTGCCACTCACACATTTACCATTCAGACATCATTCATGCGAATGTTGTGCGTGGAGGCGAGGTGGCGCGTGAAGGAGGTGACTGCGCCAGCAACTCTCGTTTTTATTATTTATGTTACTCATTCGCCTCGTATCCTGCTTGTTGATTGCTTTGCGTACACGTGTAGTTTGTGGGCCCAACAGCCTGCCTATGTCTGTACATGTATCTTATATATATATATACATATATATATATATATATATAGCATAGATATATTTACATGCACATGGCTCAAGCGCTTTGTTTGCTTCAGCGTGTCTCGTCCTCGTTGTCCTCGTCATCGCCTCGACGCGCTAATATTATGAATGGCAATTCATGCATTGTTGCCAGTTACCAGTTGCCAGTTGCCAGTTGCCAGTTGCCAGTTTCCACTTGGCAGTTGCTTCCCACAGCCAGCTGGCTGCTACTTTTATTTTGGCTCCGACTGTAGCTCACCTTTGACACACACTGCGAGCCAAGCAGGCGCACAGGAGCGCAGCGCAGGACAGAACTGAGAGTAGATGCCAAAGTCTGAGTCCGCCGAAGACGAGTCTGAGTCCGACGAAGATGAGGCCGACTCCGACGAAGATGAGTCTGAGTCCGGAATAAGTGAATACGGCGAGCTGCTGATAGATACCGAATGAGACAGGCACGGCTGGCACTTCAATGGAGTCTCCCTCTCAGGAGAAGTAAAATTTAGTTAGTTTAAGTTTAATATTCAATGTAAATATCAGTTCCAATTAGCATTAGTTCCTGGCATGACCCGAGCCATCTGGAAGCGCGCCTGTTTCAATGGCCGCCTTCAACTTTGTTCCTGCTTCGCTCGCCTGTGGAAAGTGTCAATGTGTGTGTGTGGCTGGGTGTGCGTGTGTGTGTGTTTGCATTAGAGGAATCGCTGGAAAGCCCTCAGCTTGGCCAAAAGAAAATCTTGCGAAATTGCTGAAAGCAGAATAGAGAAAATAAAGTGGAGCACATACGTAACAAGTCGAGGGGAAACGCTCGCTGCAGCCTGATTGCTACTTAAATCTTTGTATTTACTTCATATTAAGCAATATTTCACCTGGCCACACAACCGAGACTTTCACTGAGAATGACAGCCCCCTCTGTGTGCGTGTGTGTGTGTGTGTGTGTGTGCGAGTTGTGAATAAGTTGTGCGCGCCCTGTGCGCTTTTATTTGGTTACATTTACGACCTTTTTTGGTCGACTTCACGACAATCCTGAGTTATTTGTTGTACAAAAAATATTGAGGTCAATTTGTTTTGTCATGTTGAAAGCTTCACGAAAATGCTCCTTTCGCATTAAACCCCCAGCGACAGCTCAGCATTCTTGTTGTTTAATATTAAAATAAATATTTATTTATTTATTATTCACTCGGCCCGGGGCCCAGCCGCTGACCAACTGCAACCTGGTCACTTGGCCGCTCTCCGCACCGGGCGCTGTAATCTATCAGCAATATTGCTCCCAGGCTGTGCCTGTCGAGCACTGTGAGCCGCTTTCAGGCGTTTTTAATATTTAAATAGTTGCCATCAAAATGATTACTTAAGTCTTCGGCCGAGGCCATGCATTCCAAATGAGTTATTCTTGCTAAGGCAAACCTTGGCCTCTGCCGCAGGCGGCACGTCTCACCTCCCTTCGGCTGCTTAACTCTTTGTTGTTGCAGCTTTCAGCTGAAATATGTTGGCAAAGCATCGACAGTGTTTGGCAGAACAATGCAGATTGAATACATAATAAGAGCATTGAAATTCCTTTTTAATAAATGTATGTAAATATGTTTATCAATTAATATTTTGCAATTAGAAACATTTTTGTGTCATCTAGCTTGAGTCTCGAGTGCTTTGCTGCAACTGCGCCAATCGGCTTAGCCGGACTAGGACAACACACAAGAGTTTTGCGGAGAATAATCCGCAACAAAATGCTTAATAATCTTGCAAAAGGAAAGCGATGAAAATTCTCTGGCAGCCACAACATGGAAATAGAAATGATTGAATCCAATTGCAATTCAATATTTGGTTGCTGTTGTAGCTGTTTTTGTTGTTATGCATAAATGAAAACTAATTCGTGAAAATTCTCCATTTTCTATTTACAGTGGCGCACGGCTATGGCAAAAACCAAATGCAAATCAAATCAAACTGAAACAACACGAAAAACCACATTCAGAGAGCGAAAAACAAACTGTGGCTAGTGCGGGAGATAGTGCGAGAGAGAGAGCGTGATGCATGCAAATGCAATACAATGAACACACTGCAAACATCGGGAAAGCTTTACGGCGGAATGAGATACTTATGAAAAACGCGAAATTAACAAACGCAGCGGGAGAACTTTAAGTGAAAAGGACAGGCGAGGGGCCCAACTGCCAAGCCAAGTGCTAGCCAATATCAAAGTTAAAATTATAATAGATCGAGCACCTGTGCCCACTCTGCGAAATGCCGCAGCTCGCAATTGCCACGATGTGCACCGCGAGCAAGAACAAGAACTGCTATGAAAACAACAACTGCAACAACAGTAGCAGCAACTATTGTAATAACAGCAACGCCAAGGCGTCGTCCTGCATGCCAGTCCTGTGGGTTGCCCTAGTTGGCATCGCCCTGGCCCTGAACGTCCCCGGCTGCCTTGGCGAGCAGCACCCGGCGACGGCTGATGAAGGTGAGTCTAAGATTCCATTTCACATATATATATAAGCCATCAGATGGGGTTACAATGCTCCTACACACGCACACAGCCATCGCTCCGGGCGCAATTTAGGCGGGGGTGGCATAAATAAAACATTGGCAGCTCCATTGACGGAATTGCGTCAAAACCTCAATTGAAAAATAAACAGCGTAACCACAAAATGGAAATGTTGAAAAGCGCGCAGGGTTCCAGAGCCACACCGAAACGAACCCAAACGAACAATACAACAGAAGCAGCAACAGCAACAGAACAAAAAGCAATTTAGACATTAACACTTTGGCGGAGGGGTTGCAGTGTGTGTTTGGTCGGAAGTTCAGTCGTATTGCGTATTGGCTCGAAAATGAGCGTTAAATTAAAAAGAAAATGGGAATAACATTTTGACAGGTTTTACTTTTTTTTATATCTGTTGAATAAAGGTTAGTTTGGGCTTCAGCGACCCGTAGTAATGAACTCATGTGTGGTTCAGGGGTGGCAATTGACATTTGTAGGTAAATGGAGCATAAGCCCGAGCGCTGGCAGTAGAAAATACTTTCGTGAGTTCAGCGTAAACATAGACAATCTTCAAAATTGAGGAAGTATTGTGTAGAACTGTATTTCTATATATATTTATTTAATTTAAACTGATTTAAATGAAAAATCGAAATATTTTGCAAAAATAATTTAAAATAAATATACATTTGTATATACAAATATTTATAAATATTTTATTTTCTACATAAAAGCTTATAAAATATTAAAATAAATTAAATATCGCTAATTGCGCTTTGCTGAAAGTCAATTTTAGGCTAATTAATTTCTCTATTTAAAAATTCAAATAAATAATGAAATAATGTTGCAACCAATTTTCATTTTACTTTAAGAAATATAAACAGAGTCTAATAAAATAAAAATTATATAAAAATAGCATGAATAATATAAAAAATATATATTAACAGAACATAAAACTCTATAACTGAAAATTTAAGAATTATTATGTGGGGTTCCATTTCTTTAAATATATATATTTATTATTTAATACCCAACAGGAAATAAATTGGATTTATTATACGCATCAAAAGATTTTAAATAAAATATGTCAAAATAATATATTTAAATTATATTATTATTAATATATTTATTTTTATTTAAAGAAAGTCTCTTGAATTTATATCTATCTGGAGTTTCATTGCACATCTTTGACAAATTTTAAGTAAAGTAAACTGTATGAATATAAATATATATATAGAATTACAGTAAATGAATCTCTTTAGCTCCATAACTCTAATATTCCCGTAGTAGGTCTCTGCAATAAATATCAACAAAATTGCAAATGAATTTCAATCAAATAAATCCAACTTTCAATAATTAAAATTAAATGGATATCGCGAAATTGAATTGAATTGTGTTATTTCAAATGTTTTTCACGCAAATGAGGTGAAAATTCGTCAAATTTTGTGAAATTATCAATGGATATTTTAGGGTTTCTGGCTTTTCCGGCTGCGGGTTGTTGTTGTCCTTTTGGTTCATTACGGCACTCTGCTATGATTAAATTCTATTTGCTCGGTTGTGTGTTGACTTTTGGTCTCGGCTATTTCGAAAAGGGAGGCGTAACCTTTCGGGTCAAACATCTGGCATCGAAATACTGCACACACACACAGACACACACACACATCCACCGTTAATTACTCTGGTGCTTGGCAAATGGAAATGCAGTTTTCGAGTTTGTAATGTTGCGCTTGGCTGGCCCAGCGATTTGTCGATTGTCGACTGCAACTGCAACTGTGACCGGGATGTGACTCAGATTCAATGGCGGGGTGGGCTCTAAATTTTCATACAAATCGCCTGTCGAGTCTGCCGATATACATATATATATACATCCACATATACATATATTCCGCCTCGAATTGTGCCATGTGTAATTGGATTTATGCTGCTGTAGCTGACGGGATGCTGGTGACAAACTGTGACAGTCGTCTCAGCCAGCCCTCGAGCCGCGCTCCATTGAGAGCAGTTGTCGTTGTTATCGACGCCATCCACAGCTGATCGTCATTATCGTCATCATCAGCGTTAAGTAAATGTGATTTAAACTCGATTATTCTCAATTATTTCGTAACATGCATTTCATTTCAATTTCATCCTAAGAATGCCCGAACTCTGTGCTGCTCAACCCCTCGGCCCTTTAATTTCTTGACTTCTCCTGCCTCGGCTTGGCTCTTGCCTTGTTTGTATTATTTTTATTCTCTTTCGTTTTTTATTGGTTCACTTGAGTGGATTTTGATGCCTGAGCCGCTCCTCGGACGGTTGCATTTGTTTGATTGAAATTGATTTGGTCTCACTGGGGATTTCATTTGCCTCTGCTTCCTTCTCTCTGATTTTTTGTAAAACCATAACCATATTGTAGTATTATTTTCAAGTGCTGCAAGCTGACTTCATTGCGGCTTAAGTGTTAAAGTCATAAGCAGTATAAGTACATATAGCTCCGATTCCCCTCTCTGTGCGTAATGAGGTTTTTTTTAGCTCTCCAGGCCTGCTTTGGGGAAGATTACGTTGTGCTCTGCGTACATCTGAGACGCATTGAAGTACTTAATTTTATGTGTGGGAAGAACGTCTCATAATTCGACCCCCACATAAAGCTGTCTTTATCTTAATTATAAGTGCATCCTCAGTCCGCACTTCATATGCGCGCAAGTTATATAAAGTTATATAAATAGTACATAAAACGTGACTCCCCCAAGCTCTCCAAGCTCCAATTAGCAATCAGAGAGTGAATGAAGCTACAACAACAAAGCTTCAAACTGTTTTGACTACATTAAATGCAAAATAGGAAACGTTGTCCTTTTTTTGCCAGGGTCCGGGGTCAAGAGACCCCGATGGGCCGACGGCGCTGCTATCTAATCAAATATTCAACCTTTTTTATTTCGCTGAACTGATTTCATGACTGCGATAAGCAAATATCTGCCATTCCCCGACAAATTACTTGTTAACAAGTGCATTTTAATGCGAACGAAGAAAAAATAAAGTTTACCAAACGCCTCGATTTTCCTTTTGGCCAATTTGTGGCATGCCCGCTTCAACTCCATGTGTGTGAGTAGCCGCAATTGGAATGAATGTGGCCAATAAAAATAAAAACGAGCCTACAACTGTATTTGGCTGCCCGCTCCCCACAGCCCTTGGCTTTTGTATGTTTGGCCAATTGGAATAGAAAATTGACATGGCTTTTTGTGCTTTGCTCTTTGTATTTTGTATTTTGTATTTTGTATTTGTGCGCAGCACCAGCTGTGCTTGTGGCCGTTTTTTGTGGCTCGTAATGTAATTTAAACATGCAACAAACTATTTGGCAGGATTTGTACCGTGCACAGTTGCAGCTCCAACTGGCCGGGGGAAACAATTATAAAGCGAGAATAGGGTCACTCGTTGCGTATGAATCTAAAAATACCACACGAATCCAAATACCGTTTTCAAGGCCAGCCCACTTGGCAGAAGCGGGGGCGGGCTCCTCAAGCACTGACAACGAGCCTTAAGGCCTTAGCGCAAATTTTTAGCGAACGTTTTGTTGCCTAGCGACAAGAGCTTGTCATCGCTTTTTAATGAGCCTTTCAACTGTAATTGGATTCCAGGAACTCTTCGCAGATTTAATTGGTAATTCCCGAACAGTTATTCACCGAGAACAAAACCAATTAAACGATATGGAAATTTTAAGCCCTCTGCGCAAAAAAGGCTAAACAAGTACATAAACATGTCAGGGTCTCGCTTTGAATAAATAATGAAAATAGATGTAAAAAATAGAATGCGGAGAGAGAAATTCATAAAAAATAAAACGTTTGGCGAGCGCAGATGTTTTGACACCGAAATAATCCATTAATTCAATAAGGAATTTCGTCGTTGGTCAGAGGTCAGGGGTCGCCTCATTGTTTTCCTTTGGCAGGCAACTTGGAAAGCCAAATATTTGCACAACAATTTGTATAAATGGTGGCATTTTTTTGTGCGGGAGCATCCTGGCTGATGAAATCAAAACCCTTGACGGCGCTAAGCGCGAACGCAAATAAGCAAAGTCCTGTGAACGGATGTTGTTCATTTTAATCCTTGATTTCTTGTCCCATTACATATATTGGAAAAAACCATAAAACACACATAGGATATCCCGACCCTTTACTGCCGGCTGCTGGTGCTACGCTCTCTTGACTCACAGCAGCTAAGCAAACAATATTGGAACATGGCACCCAAGTACTTGAAAAATTACCCACCCGCAACAGCACATCCTCGGAATGGACATGTGAATGTGAATGGTTCGGTTTGGTGCCTTTGACGCTGCTGTGCGGCATGAATGAAAATGCGGCAAAGCCAGAAATATTTTTAAAACAAATACCAAAAAACACAATCACACACACACACAGGTAGAGAGAGAGGGGAGAAGGGAGTGCGGTGCGAGGCAAGGACACGCTCAACACAAAAATCAATGGGCTCAATTTTAAAGCGCTCGAATTTCATGAGTCGGCTTTGGCATACACACCTATCGATGTGCATGCCACACGGCTGTGCCTGGGTGTTAGCTCGTGTGTGTGAATATATGTATGTGTGTGTGTGGATGCTGATGCGGTCAAGGCAGGGGCTTGGGCCTGGCTTTGACGTTGGCGATTCATCCGCCTGTTGGTCATACGCCGCCTGCGGAATGGGAATTGCGGATTGCGCATTGGCGTCGGTTGCCTTTTCGATTTACAAATTGTAAATTGGCACTCGATGATTTTCGATTTTCGAAAACTGAATGATGTTCGGATTCGGTCTTGTGTGCGGCTTTTTTATGCATGTCGTGGGTGGCTTGAACAGTTATATGCATAGTTTATTTGATGTATATTGTAATGAATTAGTCAGAATAAATACATTAATTGAGAGCAAGAGTTGTCAATCAATGGAATTTATGATGATAATTTAATTTTAAATGTGAATAATAAAGTACAAAATATATAGAGAATATGTAAAAACCTAAATTGGCTTAGGTTTGACAAAGGGAGGATAGCTATCCGACTTATAAAGTATTTTGATCTTAACTTTAAAACTTCATTAAATATTGGAGACTTATTTTTACTAAAAATAGTTAAAGATTCTACATTTTTTTAAATTAAAAAGGTTTTTTTAATAAATAAAAAAATAAATAAAATAGATAAATTAATTCATTAAAATATATTTTAATTTAAAAAATTTAAAGAAAATCTAAACGAAACTAAATATTTTCAACAGCAAATAACTTCAGCTTAGAAATTCCCTGCTCTTACTCATTTTATAAAACATATTATTTGACTTAAATATTTTTATGCCCAGAAAATACTTGTGGCATTTATTTATTTATTGTTTATTCAGAAAATTCCTCAAAATTCTTATATTCCCATAGCCAAAATTTAGCTGGTTTATCCCAGCTTTTAGCACGCATTCAAAGTCATATTCAGCAAGACTTTGACGATGCCCGAATATCAGCTAGGAGTTCTGTGGCTGCATAAAGATAAGTGAAATTCTTTAACCGCCCATCGTCACATATCGAGCTGTTTGAGTCTAGGACCTCTTGCATGTGCTTCTCCCATCTCACATATGTGTGCTGGGACTTTCAACAAATTTGGCATTCGTTTTTAATGTACTTGACCCGCCAGCGATAAATGTGAGCTCTGAGGGCTGAGAACCACTGTCAGACGCCTTGCTTGCCGCGCGGCTGCCTGCCTGCCTGCCGCAATAAACTGGAAAAGTGCAGTTTGGTCCTTTGGCTCCTGGCGGCATGTGGCCGTGACTGTGACTATGCGAGTGTTTGTTTCCATATGTGTGTGTGTGTGTCACTGGCATGCTCCATTTATGCGCTGATATAAGGAATTATGCTGAAATCACGTTCCCACACAAACCAGCAGCACTCGCAGCGCGCAGCGCAGCAGAAAGAGCCCACAGAGTTAGAGGATAAGAGCTCGGGCTCTTATCCTTGCAGCGCCAGCAGTCGCTGCTGCGTGGAAAATCTCAGCAGGAGCCCCTAAGAAAAGTGCTTCCTGCATAAGCGATTTTCTCTACTTATGTGAATGTGTGCTCTGTGTATCTCTAAGTGTGTGTGTGTGTGTGTGAGTGTGTGTGTGCTGCATTCTTTGATGTTTGTTGCTCTTGTCCGTTGTTCTTGCTACTGCCTCGTACTATTTATTTTCACTTGAAATGCTTTAATACACACACACACACACACGCACACCCCAATGCCCTCTCTCTCTCTCTCTCTCTCTCTCTCTCTCTCTCTCTCTCTCTTCACACAGCGAATAGAAAGCAAATTGTCTGTTTTTGCTTACATAACGAAATCGATATTATATCATTTCAGCAAACACAATTTGCCTGCGGCTCACTCATATTTAAATCACTTTCAAATAATTCCAGTCAATAGAATAACAGCATTTATTAATAGCTCAACAATTTATGCATGTATTTAATTAGCTAACTGCATAATTATCCCGAATTGAAATTCGATTGATTTCCATTTCGAACTCGCTGTCAGAGTCAGCAGTTATGATCGATGCCCATTCTATATAGATGTTGGCCGAGTGTCTTCAATGTTCGCTCATTTGAGGCTGTGTTTCGGGCTGAACTATAAAGCGATTTCGCGCCTAGTTTTATGCGAGGACCATTGACGGCAGACACCTTCAGTCAGCTGCAGATGGAGGTTTATGGTTGGTTTAACGACGACACGTTGCCGTCCCAATCTGATTTGGGTATGCGTCTGTGATTTGGTTAAAATGCCATCATTGATGCCAATCAATCGAGAACTTTATGGCTGCAGCACTTTTTGCCGTTGTTGTGTTCCCTCTGCCTATTCTCAATCACTTCGAGTTTGTGTCTGTGGGCTATGACAAATGGAGAGGAAACTGGCTGGCTGGGCGTGGCCACAAATCACCTTGCTAAGGATGACAATGACAGTGCCAAAAATCAAATCATTGTCTCCTGCGCCTTCAAATTAACTCGCAACGGCAGGCAGCAGAAGGATGCTGCGTAATGGAGATTTATCAGTCACATTATCTATCCATCAATCTTGGCACAAACCTGGTGTTGGGCAAGGTGTGTGTGTGAGTTCATTGGGGTAGCAACTTGCCTTACAAATAAAAAGAGTTTCCTCAATAAAGTATTCTCCATGTGTAATCTGAGCAGCGCCACACGAAATTAAATTGTTAGAAAACAACTTAAATCGAAATACAAATCAACTTGTTCCGACACACGAGAGTGCCGGCCCGGCAATAAAATATAAAATATATAAATTTAAATATCAGCTTATGCGCAGCCAAAGGCCAATTTAATTTTCATGCATATTTAAAAGGCGATGTCGGAAAATTTACGAGTTCATCAAGTGTCTGGCTCCGTTGAATATTCATGAGTCTGCACCCGAAAAAAGACTTAATGCATATTTCAAAATTGCCGAGCAGAACTAAAAGCCAAAAGCGAAAAACTCAAACTGAAAGCTGAAAACTAAAAACTGTTTAACTGACAAAAGTCTCGAACGACCCATTTGATAATTAAGTTAACAACGATTAAAGTGAGGCCGGAGCTTGTCTTATTTTTTCCTCACTTCTCTATTCACTATTCGGTATTCAATTTGCATATTTGCTGGCAGCTCAATCTTTTTTCGGCCCTCGTTTAGTTTATGTTTATAAGTCTCATAATCTTCTTTAATGGTTTGTTTACTCAATTTTGTGTAGCTGTTTGACATCTCCCGCTCCAAATTAAACGCAAACAAAGCCAGAGATGCACACGCCATATTTTATGGACCCAGCCAGTGGCGAAGATTTTCATTTCGGCATGGGCGGGCTCTAGTCCCCATTCTTGTGACCCAGTCTAGTTCGTATTCCCAAGTGCAGCGTTAAAAAGCGCGAGGCAGCAGACAAAACCAAAGCCAAAACTCGGGGCGGAAGTGGCTGTGCCCGGGTCTCCCCACAGAAAACCCCTCTAAACATCACGAGCACAAAATGAAAGAAATAAAAACAAAACGAAATGCAACGAGAACAAAATAATAATAGGAAAATGCGAATCCGAAAATGGAAAATTGCTGTGCCAGTTTTATATCGAGGGGGCAGGTCGGATTTAACAAAAATTTGTGAACTGAAAATAACAGCAAAAATATTCACATGAATTTGATTTCAATTCCACATAAATCGCAGAGCTTTAAAATTGCCATGGAGATACTAAAAATACTCAGCGCAAGCGATGAGAAATCTCATATAGAGCGATTGAGTGGCTATTGAAAGGCGAGCGAGAGACATGGGGAGCGTCGGATTGATAATTGATTGAAGGGGGAAAAGAGTCGCTGCAATCAAGAGTGAGAGCGAGTCTGACTATGTGAACTAACCAAATTCAGACGGAAGAGTGGCAATGATTAGCCAGAGATGGAATAAAAATGCTGGCAATAATCATGAAGGAGCACGAAGTTGAACCAAGCTGATTGAAACTGGTCGATTGAATGTGGTTTTAGAATAAATCTTATGTCTGTCTATGAAGTTAAGATATGAAGAACTTTTCAATAAGCTTACAGATTGAAGGGGGAAAAACCTGAGAAAATCTAAAATAAATTATAAACTCACAATATTTAAACAAAATGCAGAGCAAGAGTATTAAAAACAAACAAACAAAAACTGAATTTGAAAGGAAAATGAATTGAATGAGTTAAAATGGAATATTGATACAGAATAAGTTTCATATTTTCATAATAGGTTGAGAAATGGTATAAGTTGAAGAATGAGCTTTCAGCTTGTTTATAAGTGATCATGTATTCTCTTAGAATAACTTAATTAAATTTATGGATAACTTAATATTTGGCTAAAAGCATTTTTTAGCTATATTTATATTCCATATATCAAAGTTTGTTTTCTTCTCTTTATTTTATTGTATCTTAATGTCTTTGAGTCTGTAATGCAGTCAGCTCAAAGCACAGTTGGCTCTAAGACTGGTCAGCAGACCTTTAGGCCAGCTTTATACATATAAAATCTAGATTTAATATTCCCATATATTATATTCTACAATTCTTAAAGTTCATTCGATTCCCCTAAGCTAGGGAGCATGTTATATTTTCAGCCTTTGCCAGTTGTAATTGTTAGTCATGCCAGTCAGCCAGCTTATCTGGAGCTGTGTCGGACTGTGGTCGGTAGATCCCTATGTAGCACTGAGTTCCTCGCAAACCAGTCAGCTGCAGTCCTTATCATAGGCTCTTAATTCGCTGAATTTTATGTACTCATAGACGCCTTTCATATAGAAAACTACTATAACCTGACATATAACACAATCAACTTGAATTGATTGACATCGCCATGAGAAGCTTGCTGCTTCTGATTGATAATCGCGCAACTTGTCTAAAGAGACACAAATGTGTATATATATATGAAATCTGGCCCTCGCGTTCAGCTTCCACCCGAGGGAGTAAACAACAGCTGATCTCGTGTTGCCTTAAATATTCCGTTGGCGTATTTATATACTAAAAGGTGTCTTGTAACCGGCAGCGATTGTGTTTTTTGTTCATTCAATTCTCCCGCTGTGATTAATTTTTGCTATTCCAATTTTGTGCCACAGCCGCTCGGGGTTCGCCTGGCATTTTTATTACGCATTTCGGCTGCTCCCTCGCACAGCGCGACAATGCGAGGGCCAAACTGACAACTGGCGACTGCCGCTGTGTTCCGTGCCGTTGTTGTCTCTAGTCGAACGCCCATTCATGGCTCCTAAGTGGCCCAATGCGTTTTTCTGTTGTTGTTTTGTGTGCGAGGTTATTAATGATCTACAAATTCCCCAGACATTTCATTTCATTTGAAGTTGACACACAAAACGCATGACAACGAGCACGGGACCACAGCTCTATGTGCATGTGTGTGTGCCTGGGGTGCGGGGGGAAAAGTGAAACCAAATTTTAAAACTGTCCAAACATATCTAGCAAGCCAACATATGCGAGCGAACTTCTATTCTATTCCATTCCATTCTGTGCGGCGTGGCGCGGCGATAGTAAAATGATTTTGAGTAATTTATTTTATAGTAGCGCTGAAGTATTTATTATTTTGAAAAGCGCTGAACAATGCCGTGATTAATTTGACACAGGCCCCCTCGATGCCCCGCTCGCGCGCCTGGGTTGAGCAAGTGGCGCAGCGCAGTAATCCCTAGGAAATTCCTTGCGGCCACGTCTGCAACGCCTGAGCGCAACCAGACCATTTCACTTTCTCGATAGCGCAACATATTTGATTTTATGTGGCCCGTGTTATTTATTCGAATCGGCCTCGCTTTAAGCCCCCCACAAAACATATTGCGGCAATGTGGCCTTTGAAGGCGCAGCTCCTACCCGCGGCCCAAAAGCATTTTAGCCAGCGTCCCCGACGACTGCCGGCTATAATTCAGAATCAATCGTTATGGTTTTGGCAGCTTGCAAATTTTCTTTATTATATCATATTAATTTTATGAGTGTTGTTTTTGCCGCTCTTCACAGCGGCCGCCCCTGCCTACCGGCAGCTACTTTATGGCATTTAAAAGATATTTTTCATATCAATGAAGCTTTATTTGGGCAGGCCCAGGACTCGAGCCCACAGGCAGTCCAAGAGAGCAGCAGCAAGGCACAGAAAAAAAGGAAAAAACTTTGCTAAATTTCCTAAAGTCATGCAAACATTTTTTACATAAATCGATTTTTTTTTGTTCGTCGGTTATTGTGCTGTTGTTGTTGTTGTTGTTGCTGTTTTCTTGCCTTTTTCATTCAGAAATTTTCTCGCGTGCCGCGGACAGGAAGGGCGGCGGGCGGCTGGAATAGAGCTCGGTTTCGGGCATACATATTCAGGACTTGTTTCAGCACATTTGTTATGACAGGCTCAAATTGGGTGCTATCAAAATTATATATTATTTTGCATAATATCTTCTTTCGGGCTCAAATTGTGCGCTCCGTGCCTGTCAACGACGTGGCTAGAAGAGCTAATTCGATGCGGCATGAATTTCATGTTCCCCAACGATTAGGCCGCAGCTCCGCCCGAGATGCGCCGAAAGCAGACTCGAGTCTAGCCAATAGCCAGCCCGAAAGAGTGACGCACACACGACTTAGCCGAGTTTGCTCGGGAACAACACGCAGCACTTAGGCGGTTTATTGCAACTATTTGTCAGGAGGTGTCAGTCAGTCCACTTCAAAGCAAACTTCCATTTGCAGAGCACCATGCCCACAATGGCAGCCCGGGCCACGACTCGGCTAAGATCTTAATGTACTGCTGTCTGGCAGCCTTTGTACCTGGAGATTTGTGGAACACTCGCCGCCAATTGGCGACTTACTCAACAACTTACCAACTTACCCTTGCCGAGCGGACCGAACGGAACGGAACGGAGCTGAACTAGGGACCAACTGCGACCCATTTATGAGCTGCCATAAACACGTGTAAATCCCGTTCATAATGAAAAAGTCACGATTTCTAGTGTCAATATCGTAAAGCGAGCTGGCAAACGGGCTAAATGGGAGAAGAAGTCGTTGCCATAACCATTTCATACCACTTTGGTGCAATAAAATCGAACTAATTGAAGCTCCCACAACTGAGAGCGCGCATACTTCTATGGAGCCCGCCCCGGACGGACAGCGGCTTAACTTATCTATCCCATCCGCAGACATGCCTGCTGCCATGATCTAATCACTTTGACTGATGCCTCTAGCCATCGAGACCTTCGCCGTAGTCCGTTGCCCCTGCGTGTCCACATCCGTGTCCATGCGCGCTCGGCTATCTATCTGGTCGCCTCTGCGTGTTCTGTTTGCATTTTACAAATGTCAACAAAAGAAAATGCACTTTGAGGTTTCTATTAGCGCAAAGGAGGTGGAGAAGCCATACCACTATGGACTCCACCACGCGTGTATGTGTGTGCGTGTGTGATAAGCGTGGCGAGCCTCATGCTGTGCTGCATTTGATGGACAGCAAAGCGAACGCGATAACTGCAGCCCGGTGGAACCAGCGAAACCAACAGTGCTGGAGTTAGGATTGGGCCACCCTTGCCCCAGGTAATCCATCATAAAATTAGTTTTGCTGCGCTCGCACAAAGATTTTTGAACATAGATTAGCGCCGAGTGGAGCTCGTTATAAATTTCTATTCCATTATATATTTATGCCCAGCATAAATTAATATTCATGAGACACACATGAAATGCAATTGTTGAAAGTTGAAAATATGAAAATATTTAGTTTAATAATGCAGTCGAGTCGTCTAGCAAGGGCCAAGCTTGCCCCAATGTGCGCTCCGGGCGACCTTTGACCCAGTCTTTATTCCATTTTCGCCCTGACTAGCCTTAATAATTCTGGCATTGTTATTGGCCGGACTTACGCTTTGATAAACGCACCTAATGGAACTTTTATGCATAATAATCCAATCTAATGAAAATCCAATCAAATGTCCAAGGCCTACACACACACGCACGCACACATGCGTATATATTTTCCATATTTTATAACTTCCTTTGCCGGCATATACAAAGGGCAGTTTATGGGCATTCCAGATACTTTCTGGGAACTGCAGAGAGTCTCTTATGGGCAGCAATCAAAGTACTTGTCTAATTTTGGAGTTAATTTAGGTGAGATTGTCACTGGAGCGGCGTTTGGCCATAGGCAATCGGAATCGTATTATGACTCTCGGGGCTCGTCTGTTGGAGCAGGCGAATGGGCTGTCGGCGCAATTTGAACATCCGCCAGCGCTTTGATGTCGGGGCCAGACCCTAAAAGTCGACAAATGCGCCTGCAGGAAATATTAAAGCTCAAATCGACGACAACGAGTGAACTTCTTGACAGTGTGCGCCATTTGGCCCAAACTCAAGCAAACGGCAACAAAATAAAATACAGCAGAAAAGAGCCAAGTGGCGGCGGAGCGCCGGGGCGAACGGAGTCCAAGCGGGTCATAAATGGCCAACAACTTGAATCGCAAATTGTCAATGGTCACGTGCAGAGTGGCTACTGCTGCTGCTGCTGTTGCTGTTGCTGTTGCTATTGCCATTGTTGTTGCTGTTGTTTGACAATATGGGTATAAAGAAAATAAAGAATCAAAGTCTTTGCTGTGTTGTTGTTGCTGGCAAGTGGCGCCTATTGAATGGATGGCGGCTTTTACTTGAGTCATTGCCAATTTGTCGCCAGCCACAGTCAATTTTACGGAATTGTGCTGACATGCAGCTCAAAACAATAGAAAATCCCGGCCATGGCTGACTGAATAAATGATATATATATTTAATGGAAAGCTCAAGTGTTTAACTGTTTGGGCCACGGGGCATAATTAGCTCTAAAAGGTCTTACGCGTAGCAGCTGATGAGTTACTCGTGTTTCTATGAATCCCCGTCTTAAAGTTGTTCAATATGCATCCATCTTCGCAGCAAGTGACGCCTCCTGCTCTCCGTTTGGGCGACATATTTCATTTCCATCTCGAACTTTGAGCAGATATTTCATGCCGCGCTCTGGGCTAGTTCGATATGCCGATATCTCCTCCGTCCACAGATTCCTCTTGCCGTTTTTTAAGAAATAAACATTCTGTTTGATTTATTTGGTGATCTGTTTGGATCGTTGCTGCTGGTGTTTGTTTTACGAGAGGCGCCAAGTTGTTGTTGCTTATTTATGAATGCGACGAAAAGCTCTCGAGGGCAGTCAGCTCGCTTTCCCATTTCCCATTCGCCGTGGGCCCCCGAGGGCGAAAAGCAACAAATGATCTAAATAATTACCTCGCGCTGTACTCGGAGTTTTAGTTTCCCTCTGTTGCAGCTGAATGTCAAAATATTTTCATTTCAATTGCGAGCTGCAGGCGAGAATAAATAAATAAAATGCTCGCTTACGTGGGGCACGGGTAGAAATTGACTGAATGAGTGATTGACTGATTAATTGGCTTGCACTTAGCATTGATTGTTTTGCCAAGCGGGCTAAATGAACTGGCGCAACGGGAGCCAGCAGTGTGCCAAAGATCAAAGGCAGGGCTATGGGGAAACGGGTTAGGAAATAGCTAATATTATATATAGATTCCATAAGACAGATTCCATTACTGATTTCCGAGAATTTTATGCAATTGACATGCATATTGATGTTCAAAGTTCATAAAGTGAGTTTCTGGAACAGCGAACGTCATATCAAATTGTTTGAACTCCGCCCTCATATTAGATTGTGTGCAATATTGTTTATGTTTCTTTGATACATGAAAGCCGCGCTGTAAATGCCCCGCACAGAGCGAGGCAGTCGGGCAGAACTCGGGCGCATCATGTTGACGCCCACATTAAGTGGCACAATTATGAGGCGACAACATCGGCCGAGCAACGTTTCCGGGACAGGGACAGGCAGGGACTGCGCGATCCATGTTGCAGCTTAATTATAGAATACATCATGCAAGAAATTTGTTGTATGCCCCATTAACAGCAAAGTGTCCGTCAGCGCGGCGCGCCATGCTTGGAGCGCGGGCGGAGACCAACAAATTTGTCAAAATATTGTTGACTAGATAAATAAACCCTATGCCTGGACCAGTGCCAGATCAAAGCGGATTTCAGCCGAACCCATTTACGAGGCGACACAACATTGAAATGCACTTCCAGCCGAAACTAATTCATTCATTCGCATTCAGTCAGAGCGTCAAATTCGGAGCGTGTGACAATAAATCTTCTCGTGGGGCTGGAGCCCCCCAATTTCCGTCAAATTGATCGGCCGACATGCCCGACAAACGACAATTGCCAAAGCTTGCCACAGATCATTCAAAGGCCCATTTCGAATCGATTTCAATTTCATTTCAATTCAATTCAATTCGGGAATCGCATTTGGATGGTGTGTGAACATTTGCTCCACAATTGCAATTAGCTGTTGGGGCACGCACAACTTATGCAGATGGCTGACCCGTCTTCATCCGTAACTCATTTATCGCTTTGATCTGCTGACCCCATTCCCGCCTAGTTGCGAAGCCAAACAAATTGCATTTGCCCTCGATGAATTACGTCATTCGTTCAGATACCGCAATTGGTATCTGGTCATATTTTTGGCGCCTCCTATATCTGTATATTGATATATAGGGCTTCGATTTGTTACACTGATTTGACACATCTCCTCGATGTGGCCTAACTAATGGCCATGCCCATTTCTCATGTTCTGGTAATGGCGCCCCAAATGGAGCTTTGAATAAATGTGGAACAGCTGGTGGAAGCGGAAGAGCGGTTCCGCTCGCATTTCATCAGCCCGAAACAAATGGATGGAAGTAGGAATGCGACCAAAGTTCAGGCCCGACTACAAATTGTACTCCTAGCAGAGATAGACAGCCTTCCCGATTGTATATAATTATTTACCTTTAGCTCTTTAAAGCACTCGCTCCGTACTGTATTAATTCGGCCAGTGCTCATGCCGAAACTCGGCGTGTTTTAGGAGCCACAACAATGCATGCCACAACATTCCATTCCATTCCATTCTGGGCACGAATATTCATTAGCTAATAATAATTCGCTCCCAGACCCGCTCGCCGGCCCCGCCCACAAAAGTAGCTACTCCCTTGGCGCATTCGTTCCATTACGTATGCAAAACGTGCGGCGCTTATGACGACAATTAATCAGCCATGGATACATAAGTTGCTTAGTTTACTTTCTGCACTGTGGGCGGAGCTGAAAAGTTAACAGTTATGTGTATTGAATATAGTGTCAATTAAGTGATATAAAACTGCATTAAATTAATTAAATTGCATTAACGGCCGACGGCGGGAGACAGTCTGCTCTGATAATCCAATCCAATCCAATTGAAAAATATTGATTAATATTTTGAAAAGCTTAACAGCAAAGCAAATAGGAGAATGAAAACTATTTACACAGTCGCATTCCCTGGAAGAAAAACTTTGATAAGCCCGTGCAGGGGAGGGGAGCACACATATAGGCACGTACGACACGCCCATTCCTGTTGAAAACATGGAAAATATAATTTGTATAATTACAAATGCTTTGATAATACCAAATACCAAATACCAATCAGCAAGAAAGCCAACAATAACAATATCGCTACAATTGTCAAATGCGGCTACACCCAGCTCAGGCCGGGAGCTGGAGAAGGGGCAGAAGCAACTAATTGCCCGCCAGCCGAGCGGCTCTGCTGCTGCTCCACAGCGGGCGGCACGCACAGCGCGTCGCCATCGATGTCGACACCACGTCGCGGGCCGCTAGCTGCGAGGCGCCACACGCTGGCTAGTGACATTGCCACGTCGT
Source organism: Drosophila peninsularis (assembly GCA_035047485.1). NCBI lineage: Eukaryota > Metazoa > Arthropoda > Insecta > Diptera > Drosophilidae > Drosophila > Drosophila peninsularis. The sequence continues at coordinate 4,223,244 of JAWNPN010000085.1, read as the reverse complement.
AGATGCCTGGATGATGATGTTGGTGATGACTCCATATAGGAATCCAAATACGCACAACGAACCATCCCAGCGCCAGCCCGACTCGGCTCGACTCGACTCGACGTGGCTTCGCTTACCCTTTCAGCGCCAGCTTATCTTCAAAGGAAATCAAGCTGTCAGTCAATTTATAGTTATGCCATACGCTGTATGTATTTACCACAGACAAAAGCGAGTTACAGATACGCACGCACCCGCGGGCAGTCGGCAGTCAGCAGTCAGCAGTCGCCTCACGCACCATGTCAAAGTTCACATATTTCAATTAGGGCCGAGCTCGCTTGATTAGCACATGTCACTTGCATTGCATTTGCTATAATGAAAATATTTATAATTGATATCCTTGCCCACTCCATCTCATTCCAGGTCCTCTCTCCGAGGTACTCACAGCCGTGGGCTCCGAGGTGGCGCTGCCCTGCGACCTGATGCCAGGCACCATGATCGCCGACAAGGTGCAGCTGGTCATTTGGTACCGCCAGGGCAATGTGAAGCCCATCTACACGTAAGTACCAGCAATAAGTATAAAAGCATATTATCGCCCCTATATGAAGCCCTGATGTGGGCTCCTTGGCATCTCTCCGAGCACCGTAAGTCTGCCAAAAGCCGCTTAAAATCATTTTATTAGCAGGCACTCTAATCTCTCAAATAAGATGCCATTAAAGCGACGCCTAAAGTCAACTGACAAATGTGCCAAATATTTTTTGATATTTTTCAATGGCGGGCGCCAGGCCCCACCCACCCACAAGCCAGAGCCGACAACTCTGAGCCAATTATGAAAGACGACACACGCGTCTAGGTGCGCTCATTATAAATTCTATTAACGTGAGGCATTTATGTTGAATTTGCCGATATAAACATTACTTACATACTTTTATGCAGAGAGTACACATGAGCACGTGCATCCCTTGGCCCAATACATGGCAGTGCTGGTATTTCGTTAGCAGGTATGTAGCCAGGCGATTCTTAACAAGCGAGGCAATCAGAGACATGTACGTCAAATGTTGGCGCTGGGTGGCCCGGGCTCCTACAGATGTGTGTATCTGCATGTCGTATGATGTTAGTCAACCAGAAAGTCGCTGAGGAGGAAAAAGAATGAAAACTTTAGCTTGAACTCAAAAGGCATCGCTTGAGCAGAGCCGAGACTGACGCGCACTAGACCAGAAATTGATTTTTGCATGCGCTGGCAGCCGAGGCACCCGCCCCCTCCCCAGCCCAGACTCCGCCCCGAATCGATTATGGGCAAGTCAAAGTGTCAAAGTTAAATGTGCATTCATGTGGTTCGATTGATTCTACAGTATGAACTCGCTGCGGTGACTGCAATTACAGTTGCGAGTGCCGCTTTTATGGCCACATAAACTTTACGGCCCTGCCCATCCACAGCTCTCTCGCAGCTCTCTAACAGATCTGTTGCTCTGCTCCTCCGTCCCTCTCTCTATCTGCTGCCCGCATTCAGTTTATTGTTTTCCATCAATTTTAATTTGCTTTTTCTACACTTCATAAATTCTCGTTGAATTGTTGTCGGTGCTCCAGAACGCTTTTGCAGCACGATTGAAATTTCCATATGGCCAGAAGGTCGGAAGATTAATTACATGAGAAGTTTTGTTGCCCAATTGTACGGGGCACCAGGTACAAGCAGACACTTGGTCTCGCCCCAATCAATGACCTCTGGCCTCGCCTGCCCAGGGCGCATACGGTGCTCATGGGGGCCCAGTAGTGGCGTCTGATTGTGGTGGGTGGCTGGGGCGCAGCTCACAGTTTTGGCTGTTGAACCTAATTTAATTATCTTTAAATCCATTAACAAATAACCATCCATCATGCGGCACTTACTCACACTTGCTGCTCACATTGCAGTCGCCTCAAATATATATTTCATTTTCTTTTCTCCATCTTTGGGAGTCTGGGTGCATTCGTGATAAATCACCGGCAGCGACATGAGGGCTGAGAACGAGTTGCGTAGCCTGATATGCATAAGCTCTTTATATACTCAAGCTGTGCGATAATCTGGGGCGATGCTTTCATATCGGACGATCATAAATAATGCGCCTAGCGCTAAGTGTAACTGGGCATCGAATGACCTTTGGGTCTAGAACGCCCCTGCATCCCCCCTCCAGCTCTAGCTGCATAAATAATAATTTCTTTTTCACAAATATTTGCTTTGCTATAAATTCATTTGGTTTGTGAAAGCTTTTTAATCCCGCGATCTCCACAAGCGCATTTAATTAGAGCCCCGGACATATTTCCTTTCGCTTTTTTCCGGGAAAATATGGTTAATGGATGCGGCAGGTTTTTTACGATAAGAGCCATGAGTGAAATATATGTTAATGCCTATTAAAAGCTGCTTAAATGCTGGCAAAGGCAACGCAAAAACAGAAACTCAAATGGAAGCGGCTTAACACGAGCACAAAAGCACAAAAAACACAATAAACGAACAACAAACAACAGACAAACAACAAGGAATGAATTGATCAATTAATTAATTGAAGCAAACTATAAAATAAAAAAACTAAAAACACAGCGCGCCGGCCAACGAATTAACATAAACAGCGAAATTTATTTTGGCTGCCTGCATTGGGGGGCGACGCCAAGAGCGGAAACGACGACGACGCCAACAGCCAAAGGGCGGCTCCTGAGGGGGAGGGGCGCAAAAAAAGCACAAAGCAAATTAAAAATTTACAAGTGTCATCGAATTAAGTGCCCACACACACACACACACACACACACACACAAAGAAACAGAAGCATGAAGAGGCAAACTAATGTGCCTGGGGAAAAGGCAAAAGAAATTAAGGAAAAACAGATGGAAAGTTGGAAAACTATTTAAATGTAACCATTTAAAATGCTTAAAAAAGAGAGAGAGAATAAAAAACGAGAGTTCCGACTGCACTTTGGATTATTTACGACATGTTGTCGCTGCCGTAGCCCCCATAGCTTCCACATGGCTTTCGAGGCGTTGACATATAATGCGGAATTTTGTCAGAATGCACAGAGAAAGAGAGCGCCATAAACCAAAAACCTTTGACAATCAAAATAAAAAATGCTTTCCTCTCCTCTTTTTTTTTTGTTTTTTAATTTCCATTGTTCTGATTGGATGGGCCGTTCTGGCTGCCTGGGGGAAAGTTAATGAGACATTCTATTTTTACGGCGATTACGAGTGGATTTTGTTGCGTTTTCAGCAATTTTTATGCCCATTTAATTTCTGATTTGACACACATTTCCCTCCGCTTAATTGCTGCCAAATAAAATCGATTGATGACCATTGAAACGATGCCCAGGTGAATGGCTGGCATGTGCACTAATCTCTGGGGTGTGCCAATGCACAGGCTTTTAGAGTCGTATATATATATAGGTCCACTACATACATACCTATGATAATTTTGGTTTAAAACAAAAGTCCACTTACCAAATTCAATTACATTACCAAAGCCCTTTGGTGACATTTGGAATATGCAAATGTATGTTAATATAATTGCATTTTTAACTTTCTTTTGTGGCAACCGACAGCTTTGATGCCAGGGGTCGCCCGCTCCACCAGGCCGTGCCCTGGGCCGACGAGAACGTCTTCAACAAGAAGGCCCACTTCTACTATGACACAAATCCGCCAGCTTTGCGCATCAAGAACATTCAGACCGCAGATGCCGGGCTCTACAAATGTCGCGTTGATTTCCATAAATCACCCACCCGCAATTGGCGCATTAATGTGACAGTCCTGGGTGAGTAGAGACCAGCCTTAAGTCTTAATTCTTATCTTCATTCGCTCCTCTTGACTTTCTATTGTTTCCCACTCCCCACTGCCCAACTGGCCGATTTCAACTTTCCATTTTCACTTGCAGTGCCGCCCACTCAGCTGACCATACTGGACCACCATGGAGCGGCGGTGCGCGACCAGACGGCCGGACCCTATCTGGAGGGCGACAGCATCAACTTGACCTGCCTGTCCAGTGGCGGGGTGCCGCCGCCGCGCGTCTCCTGGTGGCGCGAGCACGCCCTCATCGATGACTCCTTTCAGGTGCTGCCCGACGGGTCGGTGCGCAACACGCTGCACCTCAAGAACATACAGCGCAAGGATCTGCTAACGGTAAGTGCCGGCCAGATGACATCCCAAAATTCTTAAGCCTTATTTATGAGCAGTCAACAAAGACGCACTTCTAAGACCCAATGCACAATGGCCACCGCCGCCCATTTATTTCGGCTGGCCACAAAAGCAGCGCCCCATTAATGACAGCGCGCGGTGTGGCCGTGTCGCCTAGACCCACAGCGATACCCAGCCACAGCCGCAGTCGCAGTCGCACCCGCAGCATAGCCGCATCCCAATCTCCAGTCGCGTCCGCACAATGGCTAATAGAAATCAAAGCGCCTGGGAAATGAATGCAGCCGCGACTGCATTGGGAATTGTTCAGAGCCGGGCAAAGCCGGGCAGCGGGGGCAACGGATAGCGGACAGCGGACAGCGGACAGCGGCTGGCAGCCAGTTGGCAGTTGATTCTAAGCCGATTTTACTTGGCTTGGTGTAATGAACAATATTGTTAGACCGCTAATCCAGCGATTCAGAGCTCGACGCCCCAGTCACCTAAAGAGCGGCCCACTTGTACAAATTGTAGGCCATTGTGAATGGCAGTCATTGTGCGCGCGTAGGCATTGTGAACAGCAGCAAATTAATGCTGGAAACTTGTGCGGCATAAATCCCAAAAATTATTAGATCTATCTGGGCTGATAATCCTCAACTTGCAAACGGCTGTGCCGCACTCGCAGAGGAGTAGAACAGAACCTACTATTACTATTATAATATATATATATATATTATTATATAATAATGAGTATTAATAATAATAATATTAATAACAATAATATTAATAATAATTAATGCTGGAAATGTGTGTGGCATAAACCCCAAAAATTATTAGATCTATCTGGGCTGATAATTCTCAACTTGCAAACGGCTGTGCCGCACTCGCAGAGGAGTAGAACAGAACCTACTATTACTATTATAATATATATATATATTATTATATAATAATGAGTATTAATAATAATAATATTAATAACAATAATATTAATAATAATTAATGCTGGAAATGTGTGTGGCATAAACCCCAAAAATTATTAGATCTATCTGGACTGATAATTCTCAACTTGCAAACGGATAGAACAGAACTTACTAATCTATTATAATATATATTATTATATAATAATGCGTATTAATTCCATCAATAATAATAATAATAATAATAATATAATAAAAATAATACTAATAATACTTATACTATTATAATATATTATTATAATATATATATATATATATATATATATATATATATATATATATATATATATATATATATATATATATATATATATATATATATATATATATATATATATATATTATTATACAATAATAAGTATTAATTTCATTAATAATATATATGTATCATATATTATTCATCACAGTTGCACTCATTGAGCCTGGGAAAGACGAGCTCCCAACGTCATTAGCAGCTGAACAAAAGCTCAGCTCAATGGGTGTTTAAGGGCGACACGGTCTTGGGCTATGCAACAATATGAAAAGCAATTCCGTTAAACGCTAAACAAACATGAGCAGAAAGAGACAATAACATAACAAATAAACAAACAACAATGCATTGTACATTAGCAATAAACACATCGCAGACTCGTTGGGGGGGCGAGCCACCTGGTGAGTGGTGGTCGATGCGACAGAAATATTGTATAACCCGAATGAAATTTATGACCTAATTTCCTAGCCAAAAACGACAGTTTGACAGACTGAGCTGAGCCTGAGCTGAGCAGCCCGTTTTAATTTTCCCCGAGTTATGCAAATATTTTTATTAGGCATCGTTACAATTTTCGTGCCTCAATAAAATGTCCGAATTGGAAATGTGCCTATGTTGTATACACAGCCAGAAAGTATCGCATTACCAACAACGGCAACGGCAACAACAAGTTGGCCAGAATTTATGAACCTCCGACTGCAGAGCGAGCCTTTGAACCACTTTGACTACGACGGAACGTAACATAATTGATTAACATTTTCGTGGTTGGGGGCGGCTAGATGAAGGGGAGTGGAGTGGGAGGGAAGGCTGGGCGGCGACAAGGAGCTATGCGTGTTCGACGAACATTTCAAGCAATTAAAATTAAATGTTCACCTCTCGGTCAGGTTGATTTATAATCTCCCATTATCGCCGATATTTTATCGCATATTGTATTCATAGAAGTCCAATTATCGCCTGGCGCATAAATCAATTTATTTATTATATTTTTCCTCCTCTGCAGATGTACACCTGCCAGGCGACCAACGGCCACGTCGTTCCGGCGCTGACCAAAAAAGTTATCCTGGACATGAACCGTAAGTTGGGGCAATCATCTTTAATATGCGTGTCCCGTTTCGTATTACAAATTTTATTCAAATTATCTATGCTGAAAACTCTGGCCCACACCTCGACTCCGTTGCATTTATTATTTTCTATTTCTATTTGTGTTTGCGCCTGTGTAATTATGTTTACGGTTCGACGTGGGCCTTTGCCAAATGCCAACAGGTCAAGGCCGCACGAAGTGCGGGGCTCTGACAGCTTTTGCATGGAAATTAATGTAATTAAAGTTTTTGTCATTGTGGTCTGTATACTGTAATCCAATGTTTATGCGTTTATGACATCGAAACTGCCCAAGTGGGCGTGCGGGGCGGGCGAATATGCTAATCGCAACGCGGATCCCGAGGGTGTGCGGCGCAATGATAATAATACAGTTGTACACAGTTATATATGGCAGTTGTAAAGGGGCTTCGAGTGCATAGACAACAGCGAATTAGGCGTAATTAAAATAGCTCTTTAGCCCCGAGTACCGTGCTGAGCAGCCCGACTAACCCCTCGTGTGCTCTCCCGTTCGCAGTGCCTCCACTGAGTCTACTGCTGCAGGGACTCAATCATGCTGTTGTCGCCGGCACACGAACCCACGTGACCTGCACGGCCATCGGGGCTCGGCCACCGCCACATATCATCTGGTCGAAGGCCGGCCAGATACTGAAGGGCTCCTCCCAGTCGGTAAGTCAAGCGGCGGGTCTCGATGGTTTTCCATTAATCAAACCCCTTAATTTCGCAGACGTCCTCCGACGGCAACACGACCATATCGGAGCTAATGCTCATCCCGGTGCCGGAGGACAACGAGCGCCAGGTCGTCTGCTCCATTGCCCTCAACGCGGGCATTACGTCGCAGCAGCTGCACGAGGGCGACACGACGGTGATGACCACCCTGGGCAACGGCAACATGGGCCTCTACCTCAAGGACTCGCGTGTGCTCAACGTGACGCGTAAGTCGAAGCTTGAATCTAATCCACATAGAGTCTACATCTGCTATTAATTGAAGATGCTCCCATTGTCAATCTGAACTTGGGCGCCCCGCTCGATGCCAACAACCTGCTCAAAGGCTCCGACGTCTACCTGGAGTGTGACGTACGCGCCAATCCAGCCATAACTCGCGTCGAGTGGTATCATAATGTGAGTGACTCTGGCAGTAGAGTATAGTATTAGCATTATCCGAATCTATCCGCCTCTCCCTCTGCAGGATAAGCAACTGCACTCGTCGCGTGGCATCATCATCTCGAACCAAACCCTCGTGCTGCAGGGCATCTCGAAGTCGTCCCATGGCCAGTACTTCTGCCGCGCCACCAACCTGCAGGGCAGCGTGTCCAGCAACGAGGTTTACCTGGATGTCAAATGTAAGTGACCGACAAGAGCGAGGAGCAGTCCTTGACCGAGCACTCGACTCTATCCTGCACTCGCCCTCCACTTGCTCCTTTTCAGATCCGCCCGTGTGCAAGTCCGACTCGACGATTATACGCGCCGCGCTCAAGCAGACAATCAACATTACCTGCGAGGTGGACGCCAATCCACTCGATAATCTAAATTACAAGTGGCACTTCAACAACTCGCTGGAGAGTCTCATCGAGCTGCCTGTGCTGGCGCAGCTGGTGCCCGCCACGCTGCCCCTGCAGCTCCCGTCCGGCGCATCCGGCGGATATTATCAGCGCAGCAAGCGGAAGCACACACATGGCGCCCAGCGATTGCTGCACGGTCGCCATGGCCGCGTGGCCAGCATCGTGGACATGACAGCCGCCGTACGCTTCGAGGACGACTACGACCAGGACCTGGAGGACCACGAGCAGCTGTTCGACAGCTACACGGACTACGTGGAGCAGCCCTACACTCAGATGGTCTACTCCAACATGGTGCACAAGAACCACGTGGACGGCAAGCAGCCCCAGCGCAAGCAGCCCGCCCCCCAGCTCCAGCCGGGCGAGGCGACTGCCCATCACGTCAATGCCGCCAGCAGTGGGCAGCTGGCCGAGCGCAAGCGGCTGGCAGCGCTGCACAAGCAGCAGCACCACCGGCAGCTGCTGGCCACGCCCTCGACTACAACGGCGCCCCCGCTGAACAATGTGTACAGCTACCACGTGGACAGCTACGAGAGCTTCGGCGCGATCTCGTGCGTGGCCAACAGCCCCATGGGCCACAGCCAGCCCTGTTGGTACCACATCCAGCCGGCAGGTGAGTGCCTCTGCTGACCTATCGGCCAGTCAGTCAGTCAGCTTCAAATTGAAAAAACAACAAATATATCTTAATTAATTTCGCAACGCGCACTGCAACACGCTGACGTGCAAGATGTTTACCCAATTGCAGCAGCTGCGGTTGACAGGGGTCTGGCCAGGGCTCGGGGCTGGGCTTGTGGCCAGCAGTTAATTGTTGCACGTATCGCGGCCAAGTGGCAGCCATTTGGTGCGTGAATCTCTATTTACATTTCGCTGCTGGAAAATATTGCAGCGCTGAGGCAATTTTACGCGTCGCAATTGTTTGTCGTTTGGCACAGCAGCTCGTCCGTACGTCCAGCCATCCGGCTGTCCAGTTGTCCCTGGCAGCAATAAAAGCCACGTTTACCAACAGTCATGTTGCTGCTGCTGCTGGTGTTGGTGTTGATGCAGCCAGCTTCAATCTGTGTCGCCAATAATCTGATAATCAAATGCAATAAATTGCGAGGCGCATCATTTATTTACCTATCGCCATTGGCTGTTGGCGTTGCCGTTGCCGTTAAATTAAAATACACAATGGCCATGGCCTGCCAAAAGGCCAACAAGGATATTCGAACAGCCTGAAATTTAGCACACAGATATTTCCGTAAATTTAAAGCTTAAAGCCCCTTGAATGTCCAGCCGAAAGGTGTGCCTGGCCTAATTTCATTCTATTTTTACTCAGCAGCTAATCTAATCGAAAGGTAAAACTGTCCATAAAAAGGATTTATTTTATTCTAACGTATTTACTAGAAAATTGCTGTGAGTGACCTTCCATATTAGAACATCCATTATATGGCCTAGACTTAACTGAAATAGAATGCAATTGTCATCTAGTGAACTTATAAATGCTGTGAAAATTCAATTAATATGTCAATTAACCATAAATCGTTTTCCATTTCCTGAACAGACCTGCCCGAACCGGTTAAGAACTGCACGGCGTACAATGCGACGGCCAACTCCTTGCAGATCCAGTGCGTGCCCGGCTATGATGGCGGCATTCCGCAACATTTCCATGCCCAGGTGTATGATGAGCTCACCCGCCAGATACTGTACAATGCCTCCTATAAGTACGCGGACTTCACCGTGAAGCGCCTGCCCAGCGACTCCGCGTTCAACATACGGGTAACGGCTGTCAATGCACAGGGAGCCAGCAAGGCGGCCTATCGCGTGCGTGGACGCACACTCTCGGCCCCCCTCCTGCGCACAGGTAAAGACGTGACGCAATGAATAAGTCAACAGTTGAGCCACCTGCTCGTGCTTTTGGCATTTTCCATGCCACTCATTTGCATCGTTTTACTCATGCAGCGTCTCTCCCCCTCTCTCTCTCTCTCTCTCTTTCCCGCTCTCTTGTTGCAGCATCCTCGACTGCGGTGCTGGTGCAATTGACACCGCTGCTGGGCGCGCTAGTTGGCGTCATTGCAACACTCTTTTTGGTGGCCATTTGTGTTGTGATCTTTATTAAATTCCGCAGCAAACAGAGCCGGCGGCATGCGAATGGCGAGGCGACCACAACAGAGGCTGACAAGGGCAGCGCCGAGCCGCTCTCTCGCAACATGGGCAGCCATTCAAGCTTGGAGGACAAAAACCCGGATGTAGTGCCGCAGGAGGCCAACAGCGAGGACGAGTTCCATCTGGAGGAGAAGGCATTCGACCGCCTCAATATGGAATCACAGCGCATTCTCTACACGCCGCCCACGCGCATTAACACCGCATCGCCGCCGCCGCCACCCTCGCTATCGCCCACCTTCGGCAAACAGGTGAGTGTCGCTGTAGAGACTAACGTTAGCCAAATTGCGTTGCTGGCATTTAGCGATTATGATTTCTGATACACACATGACTGAAGATTCCAATTTAGTTCGTACATTCAAGTCCCCAGCAGTCGGCTTTAAAGCTACAAATGTATTGCATACCTTGCGGCTGCGGCGTTAAATAGTCTATTTTATGTAGCATACTTTTCAGCGCAACAATACAAGCCTCCACAGGCGACATTAAGCTATAAATGTATTGCATACCTTGCGGCTGCTGCGTTAAATAGTTTATTTTTATGTTGCATACTTTTCAGAGCACAATTTTTAAATTTTTTTTATTTCAACATACACCGCGCTGCATTAGTATGGAGTTCCCTTTACAATTGACTATTGTCCCCCATTTTTTCTACTGGACTGTGTTTTATTCTCTTTCAAAAAACACATTTTAATTGGTACCTGTAGCATTTCAGCAATTGTTTCTAGAATTTCGAAGTCTCGTCGCGACAGCTGACAAGCACACAGCTGAATGTAAGTGAGTGACTAGTGAATTTGTCAAAACTTATATTTAAATTGGACTAAGGCTACGCAGTGGCAAAAAAACTCTTTCAGTGTCCGTCAAAAGACACGGGGAATATAATACAAAGTTGCAATTGTGCAAGTTAATTATTTAATAAAGTGCAATTGTAATTTGGGGCTCCGGCTGCTTGCCGGCGACCACGAGGAAAGCAGCTGTCAGCTGGCTGGTGTCACGTTGGTCACATTGGCTGGTTGTTGTCCCGGGAGGGACTGCAACTAGTGCTGCATACTTTCGAAAAAAAGCTTTAAAAAAACAGTCCATCATAGCGATACGAAATTTAATTGTAAATATCCTCAATTTGCCAACCAGAGTTGTCAAGTTTTTTGTGTAAGCCACAATAATGAGAATATTTATGTTAACGTAAAAATATTCGAGGAAAATCCTCGTTTAGCTGACCGAAAAAGTCCCTAAAAATCAGATAGCCTTATGAAACAAACTTTTATATATTTTCTGGGCAATTACGAATTGTATATTAACAGTCTATATTATTGTTTTTATTTCCTACGTAATTATGTTTAGCAGTCGTCATTCTGAATTCGCTCCGATTGATTGTCCAGTGTCGAATATTGAGTCGTCTCACTTCTGCGGGAAGCCGCTAAAGTGCTTTTCACTTAAAGCCCATCAAGTAGAAGTCTAAATTTAGCCAAACAACCCAACATCCTGACAATCAACCCCCACAGCTTCAGCATACAATTCGATATCAGGTCCGGCCTATCCGACCTTCGTTTCTGTAAAGAAAGCGCACTGATATAAACAGCTAAGCTCGTATTTTCTGTCGACAGCTGGAAATATCTGATTTCAGGTTCATAGACCACACAAATTATTATTACGCATTATTGACGACGCATATTGATTCAGCGGGCGATTGACAGAGTGTGGGCGGTGCCATTGTTCGGCAACCAACACAAATTGGGTAAAGAGCTTGCTTACATTTGGCACCAATTAGTCAGAGATCGTAAATAAATATTACATACGGTTGCGGCTTTATTTATACCGAAATGCTAGCAGTTTGTTGACATGGGGATAATAAGTCGCATTATTTTGTTTATTTTAAGGATAGACTCGAAATTCAAACATTGAGAAAGTTATAGCAAATAATTGAGAGTGTTTGACTCTATCATTAAAGCTACTTTCGGCCTTGCCCATGGGTAGGGATGTCGTGCCATATCAGCCGCAATTTAAATTATAGTTTGCATTTATAATTTCTATTTCTGGATATCGAATTAGTTTCTCGATATGTGTGGGAGCCGTATATAGTTACACGCTTGTCTCAGTCGTAGTCGCTTTCATTTAACCAGGGGTCAAGGCATGAAATTTTGATGAGCTTGGAAATAGTTTGTGCTTTGGCTTCGGCCAGGCACATTTAAAGTTGCGCTGTTTGGGTTTGTAGTTCGTGTTGTTGGCTAACAAGCTCATTAGCAGTTAAAGTTGTTTTCACTGGTTGCCAACTTTTTAACCACACAGGCAAAAATTAGTTATCTGAATTTTAAGCGAGTAGCAAAAAGTACATGAAAGTTGCACACTCGATTTAAATTATTTATGGGCAGTTGCTAAACGGTAAACTTCTCTCTTTGCAGTACGGAGAACTGTCGCTGACGACCAATCCCGCTTTCAGTTTGTACAACACGCCACAGAGGGCGCCAGCTGCCCAGCGTCCGGTCTACACGGCTCCGCCACCGCTATTGTCGACACGGACGCCACCAAATATTTATACTAGAATACCGGGACGCGGTAACAGTGGTCCGAATGGAGGAGCCACCACCTATTTGCCCGCCTACGAGACACGCACATCGCCAACGTCGCCCTACGGCTCGACCACGACCTGCACAATGCCGCTGCTGAATGGGCAGTCGAATGGCTCGCTGCAAACCAACAGCGGCAGCATTGGAGGCGGCATCACGTGCAACACCCTGCCACATCCGGGCAGCCTTCACTTGGGCGGCGTCTCGGCCGCGATGACCAGTTCAGTGACCAGCGGCAACATAACCATTGGAGCTGCCCAATCGCTGCTCACCTCTCCACGCACCCAGACTGCCTACAGCACGCTGGGCGGCGCAGCTGGCACACAGTCGCCGCTGCTGAGCGTGGGCAGCTCCTTGATGGGCGTCGTCGGCGGTGGCGCGGGTAACTATGAGACGATGGGCTCCTGAGAGTTAGCCAAAGATGACATTAAATGTCAGATCGTGTGCATAGGCGGGAGCAGTACGTGCACCACATCAGGCGCCGAGCGCACCACCATCGTCTAAAGAACCCGCTCCCCCTCTCTCTTCTCTCTCCCCTCTACTATCTCCATACCTGCCCCAAGCCAGAACTGTACTCCCATTCTGTATTATAGTTATGTAGTAGTCCAGCACCTTCGCCTAGCTTCCGAAACATAATTCACAACAGGCAGCGAAGCGAACGAAATTTATAAGACTTCCAAAAGGGCAGAGCGATTAAGAGGTGTGTTAGGAGGGATGTTGAACCGACTTAACTTAAACTGTAAACCACAAGAGAACAAAGCATTTATAGTTAACTTGTACCAGGAGAGCAGTTGGCAGTCTGCATCTGTGTGTATTTCGGTGAAACCAGGCAATACTGATAGTTTTAGCTTACACCTAGGAGTATGTACCAAGAAACAGTTAGACACTGAACTAGCTACACTTCAGATACTTTGTGCGCAAATACTTCAAAGAAATTAATGAGCTATGCTTGTGAATTCACCAAGAAACTAGTTTAAGCAAATACTTAACTAAATGGAAGTACACTTAGCGAAAATACATGAATACATGAATATATATGAATATAGATGTGAATGTGTATCGAGAACCCTTTGAGAATTTAGATGTATCCCGTGTTGTATATATTAACTAGGCTAAGACAATGAGACCCATGAGGATTAGCATTAATTATAGTCACTTAACTCGTGTAGTCTATAACTAAACTAGTTAGTCACATTGAATCTACGAAAAGACTATCCCCCTTTCGAAAATGAACAAATCCTGAGTATATTACTGACTTATACGGCATAAATAACATATTATATACACATAGATAATATACATATAGCGAAACATTAATCGAAGCAAACTAAGAGCAAATCAGCATATATATCTATATATGTATACAAATATATATGTAATTGCATACGATATATGTTACTCGTATATCACTGATCAAATTTTGTTAAATGTGAAAGGTCTTTATGGAGCATCTGTTGTCGAAACTTTATCAATATGTAAGTATATATAGTGTGTATTTCGAAAATAAATAAATACAAATATAAATCCAAATGCCCGCGCCAACGTTCAATGTGTATGTAAAAATTTTGCCACCCGCCCAAAAAGTTATTCAAATTCAACTCTTTAAGATAAACAAAACAAAAAAAAAAAAAAGGTAAAAAATGAACACTCTGAAACTTCAAGTTTTTGTCAAGTGTAGAAATTTTGTTGGAACCATCTAAATAAATTAATTGCAAGTGCTTTTGAATGGACGAAATCAAATAATATGTGACTCGAATTGTAAATTAAAGTAAATTAATTCTATAAAATATTTATACTGTATAGTGAACTATATAACTTCCGTATAAGTATATATGTATGTTTTCATGCCTACTTTCATTTCGAACTGTCACTAAACCTAGTTTTACATTTTGTCTGTCAATTATCTAAGTTGTAAGCGAGATCCTTCATATTTATTTGGATTATCATTTGATAAGATAAACCTAAATATATATATGAAACAGTGGATTAAACCAATCTGAAATATGTGCAAGAATAAATAAAGAACTAAATCTGAAAATGACTTTAATTGGGTAATGAAGATATATCCTATATATCTGATTGATGGTAGCCTTGTTTTAATTTTAGCTCATGAACACATTCTTTAACCATTTTGGCCTGTCCGAAGTTGACTGCCGCCATTTGACGCTGATTTGCTGTATATATATGTATTCTCACATATAGTATAATATTTCATAATTTAAAGAGTCGCTGCTAATGGCACAGCCAGACACACACTCACACTCAGTACGGAGCCTTTCACACACGCAACAGGACCCACATGACATGATTTCGTGTGTGCATATTTGTCCTTTTGGCAGGACACGCAATACATTTTTGGAATTAATTAACGCAACACAATAAAGCCCCAGACGCCGACCACAATAAGCACCCAAAACTAAACACAAGCACATATATGCCTTCAGATGCCAGCGACTGAAAATGTCTGTTTGAATATGTGTGAGTGTGTGTGTGTGTGTGTGTGGGAGAAGTCCACATCCTGCAGCGCAACTTGTCACTTGACTAATTTCGTGTCTCAGCTCATAAATTGATATTAATGAGCGAACATATTTTTTCGCGTTTGAATTTGACTTCGGTTCGTTTGACTCTGACAGTTACAAAGTGGCCTCAAGTATGCGTAATTTAAGCCGACGACCAATGTCCTGCGGTTATTTAACATGACTTGACATTCAAATGAGCACACACGTATGCCCACACATACATATGCACATATGCATACATACACACATATGTAACTCAGTCTCGACGGGGCTAGACCCCCGCCCAGCCCCTTGCGACAGTTCGCTCACATATCGTGCCCACAAAGTAAATTGTACGCGAACTTTCTGTTTGCGCACTTCTTTCTCTTGTAGCCCGGGGGAATTCAAAAGTCCGTTGATGATAAGTGCACCGACATTTGCCCAACATTTATTGCCATTCCCTAAATAGCGACAGCGACCTATCGAATCCATCTCGGCTGTGTATAATTACAATCAGCTCTTAATCTAAGTACCTCTTGCCGTGCCGTGCTCTTTCGCCTTCATTTATTTATGTTTACTTCCTCTCCTTACTCTCTTTCTTGTGTTTCTTGCCCCGCTTGGATTCGTCCTGGTCTCCTGGCTCTTTGCTTTCGTGCTTTCGCTTGCGAGATCTGTGCTTATGCTCCTTATGCGAACCTTCTGAGCTTTCAGGCTTGGGATCTTCCGATGATTTAGCTCTTGATTTGGATAAAGCCGCTTCAACCTGTTGCGGCATCTTTTCAACTGGAGCTGCGCTTTGGAATTTCTCTGGGTTGTTGTTGTCAGCATTTTCACCTTTCTTCTCATGGCTTTTCTTCGAGTGCTTTCGCGAGTGCTTCCTTTCCTTGTATTCTTCCTTTGCTTCATATCCTTGACGCTCATCCTTCTCCACTGACTTGGGACTATGTTGCTTCGTGACTTCACTGCTCGCTTTAACTTCTCTTTCCTTAGCCTCAATCTCGGGGCTATTATTTGCATTCTCTCGATGCTTTCTAGACTTCCTTTTTTTATCCGGCTCAACCTGATTTTTTTCCATGTCATCGCTTGTTTTTTCCTGGATCTCCTGCAGATATTCTTGCTTTGGGCCTTTTTCCATACGCATCGATTTCTCTGGACCAGTGTCCTGTTGCTCATGAACATCCTTGCCCGTTGGCTCAGTTCGTTTCTCTGACCGCTTCTTTCGAGGCTTGTCTTGGTCCAATATTTGGAACTCATTCCCGTTTTCAGCTCGTGACTTTTCTTCATGACTCTCCCACTTTTCTTTTGTTCGTTCCTTATCCTTCGCTTTCTTAGCCTTACGACGAAGTTGAGCCTTGCTTTGCTCCTCCAGTTCCCGCAGCATCTGTATCTCTTCAGAAATCCTGCCCAAGAGCTTGTTGCACTTGTTAGCGTGTTTGCTAGCTGTGTGTATTGGAACTTCTCTGTGGCTCAAGTACTGAAAGAATCTTTAAGCAAAAACCAATGAGAGTAATCAAAGCGGATTGTAATGAGAATTGAAAAACCAACCTTTGGGCCCCTTTGAGCTCCAGTTCCATGCGAAGAAGCTCGTCTAGATCAGCTCGCTTCGTGTCGATTGTGATCCGGATTATGTGCTTAATGACTATGGCCAAGTTGAACATGACATTCATATCGTCAGGTGCCAGATGCCTTGCTCGGAGCATCAATGCCTTGGCCTCTGCGAACTGCTCAGTCTGGTAAAGAGCCCGTGCTAGCAACTGCATTTCCTTGAAGCTGTTACAAGGCAGGAATTCCTTCAAACACTTCCTATAGATCTCTATAGCCTGCGAATACTTTCCCAGGTCAAAGGCTATGTGTGCGGTGTTCAAAATAACCTGAGAGCAGTGTGGACTGGACATAAGAATCTGATTGAAGATCAACTCTCCATCGGTAAAGTATCCGTGGTTGCTCAAGGCCACGCCTACGCCATTAGCAGCCCACAAATTGCGTTGATTCTGCTCAAGAGCCTGAATTGGAATGGGATGGGAAAGAAAAAATATAAAATAAAATAATAATAAAAAATAAAATAATAAAATATAAATATTAAGTAAAATAAAAACTTCTTCCCAGTCACCTTTCTGAACAGCTGTAGACCATTCTCCAGATATACCTTTGCCATCTCCAACTCGCCGTTGGTGTTGGACCGTTGCACTTTCATCAGACACACGTTGCCCACGGCCACGATCATATAGGAATCGCCGAAATTGCCGGGACGACGCATGATCGCATTGTAGTTGCACATGGCCTGCGACAGAGCGCCACGCTTGGCATACAGGTTGCCCATATAAGTCCTGCAAAGAGTTGAGGCGTTTAGCGAATTGATCTACCTGAATCTGCGCGGCCTCTACCTGGCTGCCACGTTGTCGTTCTCCAGCTGGAGCACAGCCTTGAAGTACTCCAGGGCTAAGAGTGTTTGATTGCGCTTGTCGGCCATCACGCCCAACCTCAGATAGCTGTCGAAGTAGGTGGGAAAGTCAACAATCAGCTGCCTGTAGCTGGTCTCTGCCTGGTCCGTCATGTGCAGCTCCTCCAGCACGCGAGCCCTGTTGAACCTTAGAGTGAGCATATTGGTCTGGCTAAACTCCACGTTCGGGTCCTTCGGGTTCGCTTTAATCGCCTTATCGAGCGTGGCGAGCGCCGCCTCTAGCTGCCCGGCGTGCATCTGCAGCGCAGCTATATTATTGAGCCAACGAATTGGTATGTCCTTGGCGGTGGTGTGCACACGGAAGTAGATGCCTGTGGCCTGTTCATAGGCATCGATGGCCTTCTGCCAGCGCTGCCTACGCTCGTAGGCGCCGCCCAGACCCAGCCAGGTGTCGTAGTCCGTTGTGTCCGGGCCATTGCGGTCCAACAAATTCCTGAACAGCTGCACGGCCATCTCCAGCTTTTCGGCCGAGTTACTCTGGGCATAGAGCGTGGCCAGCATGCGCAGTGCGTACGAATTATCGGGCAGCCGCTTGAGCAGCGATCGCAGCGAGTGCTCCGCCATGTCCAGCTGCCCGCGGCGCACATACATCTGAGCGATGCCCAAATGAGGCGGGGCGTACTCCGATTCGCACATCAAGGCCTTGCCGTAGAAGTCGAAGGCGCGATCGAAGTTCCTTTCCGCGTGGAAGCTGCGAGCAATTTGAAAACAGCTCTGGGACTTCAGGTCAGGATTATCTGAGATGAGATAGACATTGCCAGCCGCCGTCTGCATTTTCCCATAGTTGCGCGAATAGTACAAGTAG
Organism: Drosophila peninsularis; assembly: GCA_035047485.1. NCBI lineage: Eukaryota > Metazoa > Arthropoda > Insecta > Diptera > Drosophilidae > Drosophila > Drosophila peninsularis. Next base: position 4,204,807 of record JAWNPN010000085.1, on the reverse strand, counting down.
CAAGCCAGCCAGCTGAGCACCACGGGATGCCGATTGTCCACCTGGAAGGCAGCGCACAGCAGATGCGTCGCCTCAATGTTGGATGAGCGCTGGTGCTCGTTGAGCTTCATCTCGGCGATGCCCAGCAGCGCGTTTATGCAGCGCCCGTTCCTTTGTATGGCCATTTCGAAGGCCCGTCGGGCGTAGTTCTTATCGCCCATCTTGAGGAAGCAGTGGGCAATGCCCACTAGCACGTCGGCCGGTTCTGGCGGACCCTGCATCATCACGCTCTTGAAGTATCCCAGGGCCACGCGATAGTCCCCTTGAGTGTATGCCACGCAGGCGCGCCCCAGCAGAGCGAGCACACTGAATGGCGTATGCCGCAACACGATCGTGAATTGGGAGTCCGCGTCTGCCAGGTTCGACTCAATCAGCATCAGCGCAAAGCCGCGGCACAGCAAGTGCTGACTCTCATTCGAAGACACCTTCAACTTGTCCATGAGCTGCACCTGCTGCGCTACCTTGTCCCTCCACAGAGCGCTGCGATGGCCGTGCTCACTGCAGGCCAGGCGATAGAAGTAGGCGGCCAGCAGCGTATGAATCCTCAACAAATCTTCCTTGTACCCATTATACTTCTTACCCCCACGCGTAATGGCATTCTCCAGCAGCAGCACAAACGCATCGCACTGGCCTGCACTATAGTATGCCCTCTGCCATCAGGAGAGAGCGTGAGTAGAACTGTCTATCTGCTATATTAGGGCTCACTCTACTTACAGCCTTTTGTATCCACTCGCGCAGCCTGACACGCTTGGACTTCAGAGCGGTAAGCACCTCCTCGACTTCGGACTGCGCTGAGTCGTCTGTTTTGACCAACTGTCCACTGCCTCGCGCTTGATGCATTTCGTTCTTTCCAACTTTTTTAGCCATTTCAACTGAGGAAGACACTTTTCTAACACACGTGGAAAATCTTTATTAGTGACAGCTAAAACTCGAGTGCTGTCTGAGTCATATCGATATCAATGTCGAATTAAAAGCTTATTCCCAGTAATTTGTATTCCAGTAAAGTACTAAAAAATATCTTCGAAGACGATGAATATTGTGCATCAATTATAATGTCGGATATTTAACGTAAACAAATATATATAATTTAATGCCTATTGGCAGAGCCTATAAAAATATTTAAGGTCTGTCCGCCGTATACAAATTAAAATTTTAAATAATATATAAAATAAAGCATAAATGTATATATCGATATCTCAGTCCATAAGACATCGATAAGCATTCCTTGAATATCGTAAAAGCTGGAGACTTTAGGGATGTATAGGTGTTAGGTTATGTAGACATATGTACATATGTATATGAGATTCTGAATTCGCTAAGGTCTATTTCAAGTACTAGAGACACATTGGGATGTCAGCATCAAGTCAGAGTTATTCAACTAAGCGCAGTCGCTGCGTCAACTGCGCAGCCAGCAGCGCATGCGTGTGGGTGTGTGTGTGCAATGTACGTATTTACATATAAAGTAAGCGTAGAATATGAGCGTAGGGCTTAGTAGAGCAGTTTTACTTACTTTCCTATACTTGGTATGCATATGTACGCTCTGCCAGCATAGAAATTGCTGTAACTGACTACCAACAACCCCATTGCATAATTACTTCTTAGAGTACTTCTAATAAGTAAATAGTAGCCTCTATACAATAGTGCCTCTACGCGCTGATTCTGTTTTAATTATAAGGCTAAGTAGTTCTTAATATGAATCATTTGCCCACAACAGCAATTAATTACTCCATCATAATTATTGTTCCGCATTTTTTCTCAGAATTGAGACCAAGTTTCCGATTCTGACTCCAGTTTATAATAAATAAATATTATATTATTAATGTTTTAGCCACATGCATATGGCTCATTGAATATTCCAAAACGTTTTCTTTGGGCATTTAAACAGCTCTCGCTACAAATCATTTTCCCAAAACGGCAATTTATTACTCTATCGCAATTATCTACATCTTTATCTTTGCTATATTTAGCGACTCCAGCGCGAGGGCGCCCATTAAGTGGCTTTCAACACCTGCCATTCGACTTGGTCAATGTCAATGCCAATCGAGGCAATTGTTTGTAAACACAGCGTTTGTGACGCAGATTACATTGTGCAGATACAGCAGAGTGATACATATAATTATTTTATACCGATTGCCCTTTACACCTTGATTCGGGTCTGGCAATGTGGCTTGTCACCGCTCAGCTGAAAGCGAAAACAATAAGCCCAAGCTGCGCTGGCCCCACCTGCCCCCCACACACATTTCTGGCGCAATTGTCAATTGTAGGGCCTAAAAATAAATATCCATTAATCCATTCGCTATGCCAGATTAATGTCCACTGTGCCACCAGTTCACATCCGCGTCAAGAGAACTTGTTCTGGCCCGCCTGCGACTATAAATGGAGCAGTTCGTCTGTGGAGCAGTATCAGTCAACCAACCTCCAACTCTGAGAACGTTCGTCGTCCAATACCAAACAACCAAAATCAACATGAAAGTAAGTAATCTGGAGATGCAGTTGCTTTGAAGATAGCTCTATTTACCCATGCCTATTACCCATTGCCTGTTGGCTTTGTAGTTCCTCATCTGCTTGGCTCTCTTCGTCGCCGTGGCTCAGGCCCATGTTGTGGCGCCAGTTGCCACCTACGCAGCCGCTGCACCTGCCCTGACCTATGCCGCCGCCCCTGCCGTCTACTCGGCTGCCATTCCACGCGCCTACACCGCCTATGCAGCAGCTCCATCTGTTTACTCCGCCTCGTACGTGTCGCCGTCAGTCTACTCCGCTTACGCTGCTCCCGCTGTGGTCTCCACTTATGGCGCTCCCGCTGTCGTCTCCACCCTCCTCAAGAAGTGAATCAATCAGAATAACAAGCAAGAACGCCCCACTACACCGCATCGAAACTTAAGTTAGGTCAGAGTGCATAAATAAATTGAGCTGAAATGAAGATTGACAAAAGGTTTCATTTGGATTTGACCCGAGTGTCAATGGCTTGAAGGATCACCTGAGCAGCCATGAATATTAAGAGTTGAAATATGAAGTCAATTAAGCTGCCCAGAAAGTGTTGCATATAAATGAATCGCACACTGAGATAATAATGACGAGGAACTACTTAACACCAGGACGGGCCGGCAAAGCTCACTATCTGCATATTTAAGCGGTCTGTGGATAATTCGTTGGCACACATATTTTATTTAAGCCCAGTTGTTAGCCCACTTTACACTTTCGAGGGACCCTCTCGTTGCATGCCCGTGCATCCTGGCAGCAGTTAATGTTATGCAAATGAATTATGACCGGACTGGGGAGCAGCAGCTGTGAAACGTGTACACATGCCGGCTCACGTGAAGCCCTAACCGTCAGTCGTCACATAATCCGCACGTAAACGCTTGGCAAACACACACACACACACACACACACACACTCACACGCACCGACAGAGAGTATCGCGTAGCTAATCATCTAGGTAAACAATTGCTTATTGATTTTAGCTCCACTTGAACGGTGTTAACTGCCGGCCAAGTGGCGCCGAATTATGCAACATTTCAGACCCGGCCAGTGGCTGAGCGCGGTGCGCTCAGAGGCCAACAGGCAAAGTTTTTATAAAAATTCATTCAGTAGAAACAGAATTTTGTAAACTGTTTCTTTTGATTCACTTCCGCCGGGACGAGCAACGATTATGTACAGCAAAAGTTTTGCTCTCGCTCAGCGATACATTTCCGCTGCCTTTCTCTTTTCGGGGCGGGGCAGGGGAGTCCGAAAACTTTTACCTAAATCACTTAGACCAAAAACAAGTGTCGGCATGTCGAAAAATCACGCCAAGCAGACAACAAATACGGCGCGCATTCCGGGATGCGAGCGCGGCGGAACTTTGGCTGGCAGAACTTTGGCACAGTTGCCGCCACTTCAAGCAGCCCACACATATTGCGTTATTTTTAGCGCAAGCTCAACAATTATATATAACAATTATATATATGTTGCGGGATAAATTGTTGATCAGTTAATGGCAAAAGCAGGTTACGCGTGCAGCTATTTCTAGGTGAATTCCTCAAGCATCGCATTGCTAGTATTGCCTGACTTGTCTCAGTTCTTCAACTGGTATTCACACTTAATCTAACATATATAAGCTCTATAAAAAGTGAGTTTATTCGGCATGCAGTAGATATTTGCTGAAGGGAGATAAGAGAATAGATATCAAATAATTAGTTGTTTTTCTATTTAGTAGTAAACATATTATAAATGATATTGTTTTATGAAAATTATGATTAAAAATCAATAGTTGTAAACATATTCAATGTTATGTTTTTCATCATGAAAAAAAACTTTACTTGAGCAACTATTGCATGCCTTACCAGACATTTCTGAAGTTCTGAAAACATAACAATATTCATGAAAATGACTTTATTGAAACTTTGGGTGCCACTGCAAGACATAATCTGTAACAATAATTTTCCCCAGCATCACAATCATGATCCTCAACGCTTTTGAAGACGTATGAACCAATGACTCACCAGCCTATATTTTCAAGTGGTTCTAATGGTGTATCGACAGTATTACTTATTTTTTATTTTTATTTTTATTTATTTTGTTATTTATTTTAACCAGAATTCGGCTTCATCACTATAGACACCATAAAATAACGGTGTGTAATGAAATGTCAAAATAAGCTCAACAAAAAGCAAGAAGCTGCTATTAAAAGGGTTGCCAAATAAGGCAACTTAAAGTCGTAAGCCTCTAAGAAGACACAGCAGCTTATTTGTATTCTTAAATCCTGTGAGTTAATATAAATATGTATATATATATATATATATATATATATATATATATATATATATATATATATATTTATTTATTTATTTATGTAGTTATAGTCATATTATGTACTTCCGTAAATCATCTTAGCATTTTGTAGGTCTGCCCGCAGCTGAAATTCATTTCCTGGCAGCCAATTAAATCGATGTTATTACAAGCAGCTTATGGGGGAGGCGGCGCCTGGTACACTAGTTCCCATTACGCTCAGCTCGGTTGTTCAGCACAAGGCACGGCGCAGTAGTAATGCAACGGCAACAGGGAATTACCACACAACTTGTCGTGCTCTTTAAGAGCAAGAACGCTGTACAACGCACTGCTACTCATGCATGTTACACAATGCCAAGGTGAAGCCATTCACATCTTCACATCTACTCTAGACAAGCGTGGCGCTGCTGGTACAGAGGAATCCTTATGGTTTATGTGGAATGGGAATGCTTTGTTAGAGAAGACGGTGACGATCGCCAGCTCGTTGTCGTCCTGCCGTCGAGATCATCCTGTCCGAGGCCACTTCGACGCAGCCCTTAGCTGTGAAGCAGCCATGTCAAAAGGAGGAGATGTCCTTGTTAGACAGCAGTCCTTGTGTAGCTCGCCAGCCACCCTCCGTGCAGCTGAAACAAGCACTTGCTTGTTGCATAAAAGGCTACTGGAAATGAAATGAAATGAAAACAACGTGGAGCACAACAAACCTAATGACAATTGAGTGGAGGCAACAGCTCAGAACTAATCCGATATTCATTTGTCATTCCCTCAATGTTGTCCTTGCCGTGCATAAATTGACAGCATACTCTAAAGTACTTATTGGGGCTGTTCCGACTTTCAGTTCCATTGAAAATTCCGTCAGCTTTGGCTTATTCTTTGGATGTAATCCGCTGAATTTGTTAGCGATGCGCCTTAGCTATGTCTGCTATATTACTGAGGACTTTTAGTTGTATTTTAAATATTTATATAACGGAACAGACCACCCTCCTTGGCCTCCTTCCGGACCAATAATTAAGCCTATGGCAAGTGAAGTGCATATCAAACACGTTCGCGCGCATTTGGCTGCGTCTCAAGAGGCGCCACGCCCCCATCAGCCTCTTCAGGCGGCGCGAAAAAACCCTTCTACACGTTCGCTCATTTTTGTTGATTTTGTTGTTTGTTTGTTTGTTTGCTGCAAGACGCCTTGACAATGGCGAGTCCGTCACGGCCACGTCCTTAGCCAGCCACGCCCACCAGCCAAGGTACGTGTGTGCCAGACACAAAGCCAAATGACAAATGACTCTCAAGTGCAGCTGTGCAGAAAGTCAAAAGGTGTTACGTGAAGCAATTGCGACAGCCACTCCCGCCGCGAGTTGAAAACAAATATTAAAAAATATTCCAGTTAATACAGGACTTATTTCCTGAACCACTTTCGGCGCGAAATATTATAAATAAATAAATATTATTTGCTAAACTCATCTTCATTTAAATGTTTTCTAATATTCCAAGTACACATTTATATTTTTAGAGTGTGGGCATAAACAAATTGTTCATTGCTCTCTAATGAGAAATAATTTAAATGGGTTTATTGACGCAAGATTGCGGGAATGCTTGTTGGTTCAGTGTCTTTTCTGTCACGGCGTCACGTATTGCCCACATTCCTCGATTTTTTAAGACTCACTTAAGCTCCTTGGACGTTCTTTTGCCCAGCTCGCTGCTTGAGTTGAAAGTTTCTGGCGCACCAAATCAAATGTCGATTATCGCCTAGTTAGTTGCACTCCCGGGCAACTCCCGAAAACTCTTCACATTAGCAGCGGGCAAAATGGCGCCTGGCACCGAATGTGCGTTTCCACTTCCGCTTCCGTTTCCGTTGCCATCTTCCACTCGCAAAGGTGCCTAGCCCAGCCCACGCCAGCCCAGCCCAGCCCAGCCCCTCGCTGTCTCTGGCTCAACCCGCTGCGATGGCACCAAACGTCACTTCGACTGCCTCTCATTATCGGCGTGTTTGTTTTATGAAGGTCGTTTCCAACAGCCCCCCAAAATGGCACAAAAGGATTCAGAACACGCACGCACAGACCCAGCTCTCCAGCTCTCTGCCCCACTCCAGGCCCCAGTGCACCCACTCTCTGGTCGTTGTCATCATTCTCACCATTTTCGCTGCCTGCCATTGTTATCATGCTCCCGATTCAGCACCATCTGCTTAGGAGTCTTTGCTTTATGACACTTTTGTCCAGTGAAGCTCTGGCTCAAGTTTCTCCTCTCCTCCTGCTCCTTCTTGCTTCTTTGCCTGCTCATCTCCGTCTACGGCCGAGATATCTTTTCAAAATCAAACATTTCGCTTGTCCGGCAAACCAAAATTTGTCTTTGCTTTACAAAGTGCTAATAGGGCAGCTGTCAGTGGATGTGGATGAGCCCCAAGTTCATCATAATTGCGTATGACAACAGTCGGAGCGGATCTGACAACAACTTCAGGGTGGCTTCCGCCTTGTCCTTGCCGTTGCTGTGCGGCTGGCTTGGGCTGGCTGTCTTGGGAGAGCACATTAAATTATGGCGCATTATTGACAGTTTATCAAATTGATTTAACAAAGCGTATTGTTGTTGTTATTGCTGGTTGTTGGTTACTTTGTAAGTCACCCCAAGCCCAGTCTCAGCCCCGCCTGCCCTCCCTTAAAGCTCGGTGCGTGCTCTTCTTGTGTATTTTAAGCATCCTTAAGTGGTCATGATAAATGTTATGGCTCTTTCTCTAGTTTGCGCCACTCCATTCACTCTTTGTCTAGCCCTGCCCCCATGCCTTTGTTCGCTTAGCTTTTGAGCGCGTGTGTGCACTCTCTCTCTCTCTCTCTCTCACACTCTGTCACTGTGTGTGTGTGAATTTATGTAATGCGGAAAGTTAAAGCATACTTTTCGGCTGTTTGCTTAATGTTTTTGCTGGCGTTGCTCTGAAAATTTAGTTAATTTTAGTTTGTTTGTACGACAAAGTGCGTTAAATTGTCTGTTGTTTTATTAATTTAAACAAAAGCTGCCAAAAAAGTTTACCAAACTTTCAGGCGTTACACAAACAAACAGTGCCAACAGGCATTAGCTCTTCCGGGTTGTTTGATGTGCTGGCCCGATTCGTGCCAGAGATAATAGAATTGGGTAGGTCAAGACGAGCTAAGCTAGTTTTGCAGCCCATCATCGGTCCATCTAATATTCAAAATTTTAAATTACGTCAGACCTAAACAACTTGAAGCTCCGCCACTCAGCTCAGCTCTTGAATAAAGAGACTTTAACAACCTTTTTTTTTTCGGAAGTCATGTTAGCTCACCCTCGCACTCGGCGTTCATTGTGAATTTGCATAAAAGACGCTATTTTAGTGTTCGCAAAGGAATGAAAGGCCAGCCCGAGAATGTATGTGCTTCCCTCTAGCTGCAGCTGTAATAAAATATTTTTTGGGCCAAAGCGCAGAAGGCAAGCAAAATTGAAAAGAAAAACTAAACAGCGCAAAGCGCAAAGGCGAAAACACACAGAAAAGGAAACAGCAGCACATGCTGATTTTTTACTCCCACTCTCCCACTCTCTCTCTCTCTCTGTGTATGTGTGTGGAATTAAGTTTACGGAAACGGAAATGGAAGTTGCACGTCGCCATATTGCCCCACAGCTGATCGCCACCAGCTGCTGCTCTCTCTTCAGCTGCCTCCGCCTCTGCCTTTTGTCGTGCTTGGCTTATTTATTTTGTTTTCGCATTGTTGTGACCGTCCGTCGCTTCCGTGCCGAAATCCCCAATCCTCAGGTGCTGCTCACCTCGCTGACCTGTGTTAGCAGCATGCTCTGCTGTTCCAGCTCCGACTGCTCCGATAGCTCCAACTCTTCCGCCGTCACTCCCCTCGTCGAGGGCCACAGCAGCTCCCAATAATTGCAGCAGTAGATGAACGCACCTGCAAGGGCAGCGCCGTCTCGTAAGCCAAGTCTTTATACTAGCACTAGCACGGCAAATAACTCACTTATGCAACTGAGCAGCAGCCACGTAATGGTCGCAATGACCACCATGAAAGTGAACCTCGAGTTGTCCACCGAAGAGCTGCTTGTGGTGTTTGCTGCGGGGATTATCTGTTAGCTGCGCTCTGTACGCTTGCACGTAAGATATTTACTACCTTTGATTTGCTCTGTTAGATTTACATAGTCGTAAGTGGTCGGAGCAGCCATGGCCAAGACTCTTCGAACTGCCTTTGGCGACTGTTCAGTGTTGACTTTATGAAGCTGAAGAGCCCAACTAGCTCGGACTCGAAGCAATGAGTCGAGAGCATATGTTTCCTTATCAAAAAGAACAGCTTACAGCTGTTTAGCTAAGAGCAGGAGTCCATTCATTATATATATTTGTGTAATACTGCAAGTTTAGTCATCCCCCCCTCTCCCTCCCTCCCTCCCTCTCTCTCTCTCTCTCTTCACTCAATTGTTTTGTAGCTGTTATGGAAGGCGTTGCTGTTTATCATTTGCCGCATTGCATGACTGGGGCTCATATATCAATATCGCCGCTGTGGCAAAGCAGCCCACTTGGAAATCGTATTTATAGAGAAAACCAAACAATAACATTGACGAAATTATTGCCGGCGCCCAAAGGAATTCGTACAGCGTCATCGGGACGACGAGAGTTTGCAATTTTTCGTGTCCTGCGGCTTGCGTGAGAGTTCAATTTGTGGGCGGGGCTGGGGCAACGCCCACACTAATTACGAGCACAGGCCGAGGCACTGCTCCAGCTAGCAGCTGCTCTAATTGAATTCAACAAATAACCGACAGGTCGTCGCTTGAGGAGTCAGACTTGAAGCGACTGCTCCATGTATCCACGTCTGTGGAGCATCATCCGTTTGTGAGCTGCTTGCAATATCCTGCGGATGTGGTTGGGGCTTCTCTCCTTTGTAGCTAAAGCATCATTCAAGGCAAAACAAAAGCCAAACTGAGAATGCTCTTGCCTTGCGAAGAAAGTGGCTTAAAAGACCTTTGGTTCCGTGATGTTTATAAACTGTGTTTAAATGGGAAGCTTGCAGTGCCTCTCAGCCGCATCCACGCCATGAATGAGCTTACTCATTCGTAATTCGTAATTCGTAATACGCCTGACTAGCTGCTGAACAACAGCTGCCATTTAAATCACATAATTATGCTGCCAATTTTCAGCTTAGAGCCGAGTGCCACTTGAAGCCTGAAAGCAGCCTGGCATACTTCCAATATGCAAAGGGTTTCCTCTCCGTCTGTCGGTCCGCTGCATGGCGCATGTGTGCGAGTGCCAGTGTGTGTGTGTGTGTAGCCTTATAGGCGCATCCTTTTCAACTTCTCTGTGGACGCAGAGCTCAAAGCCCGTACTGCGGACTGATCTCTCTGAGTAAGCATTTATCTGTTTGAATCCGCTGCGCTCGCCTTCTGACGTAATAAAATTAAATATTTAAGCTTACAACGACTGAATGGGCCACTCCACACACACACACACACAGAGAGAGAATTCACTGCGAAAAGGGAAGCGCACAGGATTTGGCGTTGGTTTTTATGTGAAAGCGCAACATGCAGAGAGACAAAAACAAGTTGGAATGCTTTGGAGTCGCCATGGCACTGGGCTGTGAGCTATCCTGTAGCCACAGCCGCTATATGCTCGAGCAGGCAAAGCCCAGCGTTGACCCAGTTCGAAGTCTAACTAGATCTTTTATTCGCAGCTTGTTAACAGCAGATAAATATTTCGAAATTTGCTGGATTCAATTTTGGCATACCCTTTGTCTGAGCTATGCCCAGGGTAGAGGCAAGGCGAACTTAACTTTGTGCCACGTTTCATAACACGATACGGCGCTCGCAGCTGCTGTAACTGCGCCAGCGCCATCCATTGCGTGCACCAGGATTAGGATTAGGCCCTGTCCCTGGCCAGAGCACAGCTTGCAACTGTGGCGGATTTTGGGATGCTTCTGGCCTCAACACTTAACACAAGCTACTGCAGCACCAGCGGCAGCCGCGAGTGGCACAGTGAAAGGATTTTGCGACAACTTCGTCATACAAATACAGCTTTTGTGCTCTTCCACCTGCACGCTTCGTCCTGGCCCGAAACGTGCTGACGCCTCACAAAAGTTGCCATTTTCCCCGAATATTGCTGTCAAAATCAAAATTTATTTGGCAGTGCATTCGATTTTGGCAATTTAGTTGCTCAAAAAAGCAAAAATAAAATAAAAATGGAAACAAAAAAGGGACTACAGAGACCCAAGTGTCGAGCTCTACGTGAGAGGCTTTGGTTAGTTGGCAGGCAGTTCTGTTTCCTTTTTTTTTTTTCTTTTTTGTAACTCAAAAAAGTGAAAATAAAGTAAAAGATTTGCTGAAGCTCGCGTTGCACTGGTTGCAGGCCGTACTCTGCATAGCAGCTTTAAGATGGACGCAAAAAATAGGAATTTTAACTAAAAGCTCGACGAGCTCTTGAGCATCCCAGCAATTTTCTGATTGAGCTACGGCCATGGCGAACTGCAAGAAATTCCAATAATGCTTAACTACTTCGCTCTTCCATACTTTAATTGAGATTTAATAAGAAACTGCAGCGCGCAGGCGGCTTCGCCCTTAAATTGTTTCTAAAAAGCGAAGAGAACAGAAATAATAAGGAAGCAATATAAAGGCGAATGAGAAAACAAACGCAAATTACAAAAGCGCCAAACTACATAAATATCAGACGCATTCGAGCGGCAATGCAACAATTTTTAATTACCATTTAGGCGCTTGAACGAGCACAACAGAGTCCAGTGAGAAAAAAAATGAGAACAGCTGAGAAAGGAAGAGAACTCCAAGGAAAAAATATACTGAAAATCGCCAAAATCGCTGGAAGCGCTTTACAGGCCCATTTGGCTCAATGCTGCTGCCGCTGCTGCTGCTGCTGCTGCTGCTGTATTTTTTAGGCATTAAAAAATTAAAAAGCACACAGAAAAAACGCAGACAGAAATAAGGGCGAGCGAAAGAAGGAAAATAAAAAAGCGCTGGGGAAATTAAGTCAATGTCCTGCGGGGTCAGTTGCGTTTGGATAAATGTAATTAACCTTCAGGATAAGCATTGAGTTGGGTCTTTGATAATGAACGGCAAATGGCGAGTGCGAACGACAGAGAGGCACGGAGGCGAGCAGAGCGAGAGTCAGTAAGTGCGATTTAAAATACTTCAAACAGTAGTATTTTTGAGAGCTCTGAAAATATATAAAAGGGAAAAGAATTAAAATATATTTAGGGCTGCATATTGTCATTTCTATAAAATATCAAAGTAGTCGAGAGAGAACATATGCTGCGACTCTAAGGACACGCTCGTCTGGAGGCAATCTGATGTATTTGCAAATGGTTCATGCCTAATCCGTTGGGCGTTTCGGAGGTGGGCTTTGTGTTCGTTCTGGCTGAGATATTCATTACCGTATAGACCAAACCACATCATTAAGGCAGTCAGTCGCCTTGCGAATTAATTACAATGAGGCGAAGGTGTAAAACTCAATGGCGGGCAGGGAACAGCATTGACAACCTACGGAGGCTGCCCAGCACAATGGAAGCTTAGTTGTAATTACCTTTGGTCAGACACACACACACACACACACACAGGCATACGTCCGACACACGCACACGCACATAATTAACTCGATAATGAGGGCAAACTCGTAGTCGGAGCCGGAGTCGGACCCAGTTGTCGCAAAGGCGCAAAATGCTCCATGTAATGGTGTGTTTGTGTTGTTATTGTTGCTGTAGCTGTGGTTGGCTGCGGCGGCTCCGTCTCTGTTGCGCTTTGTTTGCCATGATAATGACTTCCGGTTCGCCAGCAAAATGACAGCCGGAATTCGTAATTGCTTTTAAGCGTTTCAGGCCTGCTCTCAATTGGGGCCCCTTTGATTTGAAATTTACTAAAGGAACAAAAAAAAGAGTGAAATGAATGGAGACAGAGGCGCGATAAAGCCCAGTGCCTGGCTTATGGTTAAAAGTTACCTCATCCTATTTACCCAACGCTGTCGTAATTCTTACGCATTTGACCCGTGCCACAGCCAGGTGTGAACAACTTGGTAGCTATGCGGCAAATTGCATTTGACTTGCAACGAGGACAGCGACTGCCAGCCAGCCGAAAGGTGTTATTATGCAAATGCGAGCCAAGGTGGGGGGAATGCCGGACTATGTTTCGATATAGGTTACAACAGCTAACATTTCCTCAGCCATTCCGACACACCTGCAGTCGGGTCTGAAGCAAATTTGTTTGTTTGCCAATTGATGCCTTGGGAGTTGCTGGCTGCAACAATTGTGCAATTGTTTATTTTTATTATGGGAGATAGCACACCTCGGCCGCTAGAAGAAGCGCCTTAGATTGCGGTTAAATGCTAATTAATAAGGGTTGTCCATGGCCACTACGGGCGTTGCTGCTTCCAAAAACTTTTAACACTGACAAATGAGTCGGGCTCTGGGCTGGGACTCGGCATTCGTAACGGAATCGCGGCCGCTTTAAGGCGCAGCTGAAAGTTCTTTAACGTGGCTTAAATATTAATAGCGCATTTCGTATACGCCGCGTGCGGCTCCGCCAGCCGCGCCAGCTCAACTGCCCGCTGGGAATTTAGTGGTCTTAAATTTAGATCAAATATATTGAATATGCTTCAGCATTGCTCGAGTCTTGGTTTAATATTTATAGACAGAGTCCCCACGGTCAACGGCTTTTGTCTACTTGAAAATTTGAAGCACGCAAAAGGTCCGCATATTAAATGGTAACTAACATTATCTGGCCGCCTCTGCAGCATTGTAATTTATTGGGCAATCAGGCGAGCACAGAGGCCCAAGCGAATGACAAATCTAGTTAGAGTTTCGAGGACAAACTGGATGAGTTCTAGTCGGTTCGATTCGTTCATTAATCTGCCTCTTTACTAGTTTCTGTAGTTTATTGAATTCATAATTCTTTTTGACATTTCCTTTCACACGGCGCACAGCTTTTAATGCTCTTCTTCATGCTCAAATTGTCAAACACACGTTTTTTCTCAGTGCTTATTGCAAATTAATTACATCCCCTTTCATTTTTTATGCACACTCGGAAGAGCGCATCTCTATGCATTTCGTCCTGGTCCCAGCCTGTGTGCCGCTTGCTCAATTGCAATCACAACAGCCGAGGAGAGCGGGTCGGGCGAGGCGGTCGGATAAAGCTGACAGGTTTGCATATTTCATAGTAGCTACGCATAAGTGACACTTGTCAAAACACATTTTCCACACCTTCCTTATATGTACGTGTGCCCCCTCACTTTCTCTCTCCCCCACTCTCTCTCTCTATCTCTCAGTCTCTCCAGCCCCTACTATGGCTGGGGGGAAAAAGCATATTTCAAGTGCGGCACTTCATGTGCGTCAAACAGAGGGCCATGTGTGTGGGGGCGTTAGACAGAGCTGCATAGCATGCATGGGGTCGAACGAACAGAAAAAGTCCTCAAGTCGAAAGCCCTTGAGTTGTTTTGCAACATTTGAACACGTCAAGTTTTTAAGGTCAACATGTCGCTGGCAGGCAGACAGCCGCAGCCGCAGACTAACGCCAGACCGCAATATAAGTTACAGTTTTACTTTTTTTGTCCGACATTTTATATCGTTTACTTATGCGCTCCGGCTAGTTCGATGACTCCTCTTGAAAACCGCATTTCAATTGGCCAACTGCGAGCAACTTAAAGCTGTTCAAACTTTCCCTCAAGTGCTTCATTTGCCAAAAGCAATTCATTACAATTGCATTTTCGGCCACTGGAGAAAGTTGTGCGCGCGGGCGGTTTGCAAGTGCACTTCAATGGCTTTTTGCTTACGCATAATGGGAGAGCGCAGATCCGCAACACGATAGATGGGTTTGATGGCGAACTTATTTATAAGAAAGTTGAATACACAATTTCACCAATTGATGCCAACGATAAGGGCTCGTTATCGACTCAGTTGCTGGTCATTCCGATTAACTGTGCTCGATAACACATATAATTTTCAATATTTCCATAAAATCTAATTTTATAATTAGAACTCGTATCTGATATATTATTTCATCCTTTCACTCCCACACAAAATTTTCTAGCTACGCCTATTGTTTTGATACCCTAGATTTTTTCGGGCTGCTCTTTGGGTCTTAGCTTGGGGAGGGACCATATTGACTCTTTGGGCGCAAACTGCTTTGTGCGTGCGTTTTCTGCTTCTTCGTTCTCCGCTTTTTATATTTATGTGTAGGTGTGTGTTTGTGGCAAACAGTTTTTCGTAACATTTTCTTGAAAGAATTTTAGACAAACCGCTTTGTTGGCAACAATTTGGGTTAAAACTTAAGTATTTTGCTTCGAGTTCCCGCATTGCCCCGGCAGCATCCGCACCCAGTCTGGCTCCTAAATTCTTTGCCACTGCAGTGCTTTGGCTAAAACCTTCTAACCAGCAAGGGAAAATAGTAAAGGCTAAAGGGCGAGTTAAAGCGGAGGGGCGAAAAAGCCAAAACAAAAATAGCCAGAAAAGAAACGAATAACAACGAGAACAGCAACAAAGTTTTCTTTTTTCTGCGAAAGCTAAAGCTGCCCGGTTGTATTTAGTTGATGCTTTGTGCTTTTCCTTTTCTTCATGCATTTTCCCAAGCCAAAGGACACAAATTGTCCTTTGCTCCTATGGGTTTGTGTGCTGCGCGAAATGGGCAAAATGTACTTTCACTTGCGGCCCAGAAAATGAAAAGTATTTTAAAGAGAAAATCAGCTAAGCAGCTTCGCTTAGGAAAAATAATTAACATCTATTAGAAAATGCGGCTTGGCAAGTTCTTCGTATGGCATCTATGTGGAACAACGTGTCTGCTAATTTAATTGAAAGTTTGATCAAGTTTGACTAAAAGTTTGGATATGCCGCAATGCCGAGGCCACATCAAAGCGTGAAGAACCAACCAAAGTTGTTCCAATTATATACATTCAAACGAACCCAAGCCCAGACCTAAGACCGAAAAGCATATAAGTGTGAGCCAGTCTCTTTACCCATAAGTATATAAATTTGTTTGTTCACTTTGGGGGCAGCTTTATTGGCGTCTGAGCGGAGCTGAGCTGAGCGTAACTTAACTAATTTTAAAGTTTTTGAAATGAGATCTGCAAGTGTGTAGGACTCGGCGCTCTGCTCGGTGTTTGTGTCTGCATAAACTTTTCAGAGCAACTGATTTGGCACCGCCATCGTATGAAATTAGTTGCAATTTTCGGCATCTGGGGAAAATCGTTCCATTTGGCTGCAGCGGCAATGGCAAAAGCAGGAAATTGTCTACAGCAGCTTGCGGTCTGCAGTCATCACCATCATCATCATCATCTGCGCCACAGATGACACTTTGAAGTGGTCTTTCGGAAGAGCCAGCGCACTGTCAGCTAAATGTTTAGTAAGCACTTCCTAACTATGAGAACTCTATGAGAATTTATAATTAATGCATTGCAAGATGAATTTTATTTAAATTTTAATATGTTTTTCTCATTATTTCGTTTCATTCTGTTGTTTCAGTGAGCTTGTTGCTGTAAGTTGAAGTTTTCGCAAATTGAGTTATCGATATCATCAAATCAACTCTTTTTGCAAGATAAATCTCATTGAGAGCCGAGCTGTCTGCAGAGCAAGTCAATAATTGAAACGAAGATGCAGATAATTGATATTGAAGATGCCCCCAGCAAAGGGCGCACTTCTGGCAAAGCGAACGATGTCAAAGCGCAGCGCCGTCCAGTACGGATTTCCATCCGTGGGGCCACGACTGTCTATCTGGACCGCAAGCCCGAGCCACCGCCAGCTGAGCGCTACGTGGATGACACCGAAATAATGTGCGATGCAATCGAGATCTTGCAGCTGCTAATTATACTATTAATATTCGTCGTACTGATGAAAATAGCTGATGTTAAATATATCTGATGCTCATTGTACGAACTGCATTGGCGAATAAAATGCTGATCCCACTGATTGGGTGAAAGCTTTCATTGAGAATGTTGAGTGTGTTTTGAAATTGGCATGGAAGACGCTTCATAAACGTGTAATATGCAGCTTAGCTACTTTAAATGAGGGGAAAATTAAGATCTAGCTATTTAGATTCATTGACTGAATGTGGGAAAATGTTGCGATTGTTTTTTTTTTTTTTTTTTGCAAGGTAGGTAAATTATTTCCAGAAATTTCTGTTTTTTTCCATTAGATTGGCAATGTTGTTTATATATAATTTATATTTACATTATATATACATATGTAACACCGATAACTCTGACCTATCGATAATATCGATTTGCAGCACTGCAAGCTTGCTCTCACGCCGTTTTGACAACGAAATGCTAAAGCTACTGTGAGTTAAATATTATTTAGATAATTATATAAATAGTTTCTATCAGAAGAACTTTCCGTTCCAGCCGTTATCGAATCCCGTCTTTAAAGCGCTTCGTCAAAAAACTGCTGTTTCAACTGGTTCTCAGCTGCGATTACAGCTTATACAGGCTCTGGGTGCTAGTCTACGGCGAGCCCGAGCACACGGATGTGGTTGTCTTCAATGAGCTGCCCAAGAAGTGTCGCTTCCGCCATGTGCTGCCCAACTGCCCGAAGAAGTACTGCGAGACGTGCCGCGTGGAGAGAGTGATCAAGTACATAAACAGGGCGAAGGTGTCCATTGACATCGCGCACCTGACGTTCTCGCACACCTCCTTCTACAGCGCCATTGCCGCCGCCTGGCTGAGGGGCATTAATATACGTCTGGTCACCGACTCGCAGATGATCTATGCTCGGGGCTCGGTGGTGCAGCAGCTGGTGGCCGCCGACATCCCAGCGCGCCGCTCCCCAATGCATGTGATGATGCATCACAAGTTCTGCATTATCGATGGTGAGCAGCGCGTACTTGAACTGGATAAGCAGCAGCAACGCTGGCACCATCGACTGTGGAGCCGCAAGGGCTACGTGATAACGGGCTCGCTAAATTGGACCAAGCTGGGCACCGGCAGCAACTACGAGAATGTCGTCGTCACCTCCAGCCGTTTGATCAACGCCCACTATCAGAAGCTCTACGATGATATGTGGAAGCACTTTCCGGTTCTCAGCATGGACTCCTTCGCCGGGAAATCGATGCATGAAGATGAACACAAATACATTTATGTTCCTTGGAATATCTGAGATTAAGATGCGCACTATCACTATAACTAAAGTCACGTCCTCCACTGCAGGTCTTGTGTTTTTATTGTCTTGTTATTTGAATGCATTCTTGAGGGCATCGTGTTGCTGTTTCTCTTCTTTTGCTGCAAAGTTTTGTTTGCAACTTTTCCTGCTGCCTCGTCTACTGGTTACACATCATGCGGGAATTTCAGCAGTTAACCAAGTTAACAAATCCACCTGCCCTCCTCCTTTTCCCATTGTTTCAGCGTCTTGATTACGCTTTGGTTGCTCATAAATTCGTATTCCAGCGCAAGAAAACGAAAAGAAACCAAGTTGCTTACTTTCTCGCAATGGCCAATATAGAGGGCAAAAACTTTTTTATTTCACCTGGGTGGATTGAAGTGAAACTAGAGCGCTGCAATGTGCAAAGGCAGAGCCAGAAAAGTTGAATGCATCTCTTATTTCCTCTCTTCCGTCTTTCTTTATTTTTAGTATCAATTGCGCTTAATCAAATTTAAATTTTGCTCAACATAAACTTTTCTCTTAAGTTTAGCGCACAATAAGTTATAATGTAAATCGAGTTTGTTAATTTATATTATTATCCGAGGCTTATTCATGTAGCGTTGTTTAAACAATTTACTAGTGAGTCTCCTCTGTGAACTAACTATATACATAGTAATATATATAATATAATAAATATAATAAAATAATTAAATTACTCTCAGAGGGAGTGGCAGACCGTGTGTAAGCAGACTTCAAGTAGAGAAATTGTATTAGGGCTGTTCTAAAATCCGCCAACGATATAGAATCTATATATATATATATATATCTATATTATAGATATACCCTAACTTTCACCTTATATGATATATATATATATGATATATGATATATAAATATAGCCAGCAGCAAGCCAACATTCAGACAGAATTTTCCTTACAGCTGATGCTGTCATACAAAGTGTAATAACTATTCCAATTGCAGACTTCACCTGGTCCATTGCCATTACAACTTGTGGTGCCTGCAACCGATTTACATATTGAACTCAGCGTAATATATAGGCAACAGTAAGTTATCTTTTTAATCGCTCTAGCGCTTTCGTTTATTTGAACAGGCTAACTCAAAGTTCGTCCATACAATCGTCCATCTCCATATTCTCCGCGTCAGACAAGTTATATTTCTCATCGTCGTATTGGGGGATTGGGAGTTGGGTGCGCTCCAGTAGGTGCGGATTGAGGGCCGCGATTGCGCACCAAGGTATTTCCTTGCCCATCAGCTTCGAGTCCTCGGTCCAAGCCACTGTTATGGACTGCACGTCGAACTGCTTGGAGTCAACAATGGCTTGGTGGACGCGTCCATCGGTCCGGCCAATATTGATTTTCTCGCCGATCATAACAAATTCCATGGTCCAATTCTCAGTTTTACAGATCTCAGTATTTACTGAATATTATTTTTTCGAGTAATTGTTGTGTTCGTGCGGACGTGTGTTAACTTCTGACTGAGTTGTCGGATTGAACGTAAGGTAACGATCCCCATGAAGACCTGATGCCCGAATATATCAGAGTTTGCTACTGAGGCGAGCTTCAGTCGAATTAGTCATTCGGCAGGGAGTCAATCAGGTGGACGCATTGCTCAACTGGGCGAGCATTAATCAAAAAGCGCAGCCGGTGACAAATTCCGAAGACAGGTGCACCAAGTGGCTGTCGTTTCCAATTTGCCCACACCTGACTTTCAGCAGTTACGTAGACACAACAAAATACGAGCACATCTGGGGAGGGCTTAGCTGCAGCTTCCGACTGCCCCACACACATATGGCCGCCCAACGCCTACACATGTTGCCCAGACAAATTTTATGGGCAGCATTTTTGGGAGAGTCGCCTGGACGCGCTCGTAAATTCGCAAGGTAAACTGTACGTAGGTGTGTGTGTGTGTGTGTGTGTGTGTGTGTAGGTGGGCGTGGAACTCGCTTTTGATATATGGCCATTGCTGCGTTACGGGTTAGTACTTCTCAAATTAGATTTAGGAACGGTCGCAGCCCGTGAAAGCGCTCAAGCTCTTTCGCTTTCATCTGGCCCGGGTCCAGCTGCCATAAAATGTGAGGTGAACCCAAAATGTTGCAATATTTACAGAGCACAATTTAAAGTAGACACGACATTGTAAGTTACGTGCGATATATGCACAGGTGTGCTGACGCTGAGGCGATGTGCTCGCCGTCTAGACCTGATGCAGCAGCTACGAATGGAATTGCAGCTCAATTTAATTAAAACAAAAATCAAGCGATTAAGTAAAGTTCACGCATCGAGGGATCAAACAAACATGTGTCTCGGCGCACAAGGCACTGACCCACACACACACACCCGCACATGCACGCGTGTGTACGTGTGCTGCAGCCAGTCAGGTGTAAAAACTAATTTACAGGAATTCTATAAGGGCACAATGGTCACGTTAAACCAGGCAAGCAAGACCGCAAACACTTTGGGCCCAAGGACTCGAGCCATTTACGTACATGGCCATTAATGCAGAATGTTTTCTATGCCCAAAAAGTTTTCTATGGCTCTATATACTAGCCGGGCCAGAGTGCCAGAGTGCCAGAGTGAGTGGGTGAACAACCTTTGCCTACGACTCGGCTCCTGCTCTGTGTAAATTTTGTGCCACGTCGCGGTTGAGAGGCTAAATGGAAAATTGGTTGAACAACATTTGATTTATGTGGAGAGTCCGTATGTGTGTGTCTAATATGGACACGTCGCTCTTTATGGTTGCATAAATGTTTATTCTCATAAAGTCTCTCGCTTTCCGCTGGTGATCCGCTCGCATTTAAGGTATTTGCAATTTCAGTTAGTGGGTCACTAAGCTGACAATGGGATTGGCCGTCGACCGCAAAATCAACAGCAGCAGCAGCAGCAGCCGCATCAGCATCAGCATCATCATCGTCAATATCACGAGAGCACATAAATCTCATGGCTACAGCAATCAGAAGCGGAATCAGGAGCAGTATCTGTAACAGAAACCAGTGCCAACTTGTCAGGCAGGCTGACAGGGCGAGGAGGGCGGTCGGGCGGTCGGGCGCTCGGGCGGTCGGGCGGTCGGGGGGCAATAGATAGGATAGTGGAAATAGCGACTGGCGTCAAGGGCGCCATAAATGAGAATTTCCGACTCATTTCCGTTGTTTGTGTGTGGTTCATTTGTGGCACATAATGAGCACTGTGGTGCGGGCAACCACCCAGGAAGAGCCCCCGAAAAAACACAACAAAACCGGAACGGCCCACCAAAGTAGGTTATGCCACATATTGATTTTCATTTAAAGCGACTTTCGCCTAATGCCATTTGGCCCCGCAAAATATATTGCTGCATTTATGGCACCGCTCCACCTGTGGGCATGGGCCAGGCCAGGCCCAACTTGACCTTTCGCCCAATGCTGCAGCGCGCTGCAATGCCAACTGCCATTTGTCAGCATTAGCACAATTAGGGCCCGCCCGCAACTGTGTCAAGGGCATCATAAATGGAAAATCTCAGCTGTGCGCCGCCGGCGCTGTGTGTTGCTCCATATTGATTGCCAGGTACTGTCGCTGGCTCCAACTCCAGTGCTGGACGCCGCGTGTCAGCAGCCCGCAGAAGTACAATTCAATTAAATGCAGCTCGCTGCTGGCAAAGAACATTTATTATCGCATATGCCCGCAGGCGCAGCGTGGGCCAAGATACATGCGCTCGTAAATTTTGCATTAGCTCCGAGATAGCGATAGCTAATACCGCAGCCAGCCGCATAATATACGGCCATGTCCTCCTCCAGCATGTGCGCGATACATCTGTTATCCTGTAAGGAAATGTATTGACATCCGCACTGATTATCCGGGCAGGGCCAACTGAGACGAAGTGGAGTTCGGCCTAGAGGGAGAGCTACAGCTGTAAACACACTCAGAACAACATAAGACACAGACATAACCAAACAAATTCAACAAAAATAAAACAAAAAATAATAAAAACACCAAAATATACCCAAATATACAAATACACACTGTATAAGATTGGAATAGAGTAGGAGATGGCACTGCGTGCAATTCCCAGAAGGCCTATAAGCTCGACTGCGGGCCTCTACCCGCACGCCTTGCCGTAAGTTGATTCACTGACATCAGACCACTTTTGACTCTATTCCCATCCAGAAGTGACCTCGAAGCCGACAGGTGCTCGGATACCAGCTCCAATGATTTCTCGAAGGCTGTGCTTTCGCGGTGAGTAAAACTGACGACGCTGATCTCTGATCTCTATATGCTTTACTAGAGCTGTCACCCCAGTTGAGGCAGTTGCCTTAGCCCTGAGCCCATTGATAATGGGATATCAGGGGATCAGGGTTTAATTTGTTGTTTTTATATTTGTTATAGAACATGAAGACTTATCTTCATCATCAGGCAGAGTCCGACCTAATTTCGCTAATAGCTCCTTCCCTCAGTACTCCACTGCTTTTGGTGGACTACGTCCAGTTCCTGGCTGCTCGGAACATACAGAGGCACTGGCGCGGCCATTACACGCGAGGACAGCTGTACAAGAAGTGGCTGGCAGCAGTCACTATACAGCGTTGGTGGCGCGGCTACTGGGTGCGCAAGACCTACTTCAAATTCATAGAGAATAAAATCCAAACTTTGCTCGAGAATCATTACAACACTGCGGCTACGAAAATTCAAGCGCTCTTCCGCGGCTGGCGGGTACGTCAGACGGTGCACGACTCCAAGGGTCTCAGCAGATTGCAGAACTGTGCGGCCGAAGATCTCCTGAACTGCGTGGCCTCCAAGCTGCACTATCTGCTGCGAACCTACCAAATTCCCGGAGTGTACTCGCTGCGCAATTCACAGTAAGTCCGACTTGAAGTTATATTCCTGAGTGGGGCTAAGTCCGAGTCTGATCTCCCAGGTGTCTGTCGCGCGTGGAGAAGCTGCTGGTCAGCACTCAGTATCGCTTCCACAACGCACGTGTGCACACCGACATGGCCTATCACTCGAACCTGAAGGACAAGCACCGAAAGGAGTACAAGAAGTCCAGGTTCTACACGAATGTGCCGTTCAAGGGTCACAATTACAATGTCGCCTGCAAGCCCCACTGCCTAGAGTCCTTGCATAACTCAAAGGACATCGACGGACGAATGTTCAAAATCATTGCCGATTACGAAAAGTCACAGCTGGAGGCCAAGGCTAAGCTGGCCTTCTACAATCTGGCCGAAAGTAAGTTCTTGATACTCTCTTTACTCCTGAGGGCTGCCTACCAAATTGACTTTCTAGGGAAGCGACGACACAACATCAACTTGATACTGCAGCGAAGTCAGCGAGAGAAGCGCAACTTTTGCGCCGACGTGATTGCAAGCATGCGCCGCTGGAGCATTTGGAATGGAAAACATTTCGCCATTGATAAGGACATCTTCCACAACACCGAGAAGCTCGAGAGTTTCCTTGACGAGGCCTTCGAAATAATGGAGAACCTGAACAACTGCCATTGCAAGATGCCCGTACACGACATTGTCATTTGCCACTGACTCTTATGAAATTCTGAATGTAACGAATAAACTTCTGCAATTAATTTAATGAACTGTTTATTATTTATTGTACTAAATTTGGACAGTTGTTTGCTCGAAAATTTTCAATTCACTGGACACTTTGACTGAAGCACGTTCGCCTTAATCAAATATGGCTCTAAAGCAATCAACTGAAATGGAACGTTATGAGAGGTTAAACTGCATTGGGACTCTCTGCATTGCCTACCAAATATATTGCCAAAGAAGCGCAGTAGAACAGTCACAAAAGTAGGTCTATTTGGATCCTCCCATCTCTCAGTCATGCTCTCTGTTGACGTTGAAATATTACAGATTTTCCAACGACTATATGCCATTCTTACCAAGATTTTCGCAGTCCAAGCGCTCAGTACCCAAATCTACTGTGGTCGGGCCCACCGATTCCTCTTTGAACAAAAAATCAATTGGATCCATTACAATGCGCTTTGAACTGAAATTTTACGCTAAACAAAATTTTAATAAATACTTTTCTACACTACTTTGACTTCACTATGTAAATAACTGACGGCAAATAACTGACATTTTCCGTGTGCTCGGAATACATGTGTGAAAATTCAAGCAGCGACTACTGTGATTATATTATATATACGATTTCCCTGGCTATAAATAAATGCTGCTTGAATGAACAGCATTAAGTTTGGTCTGAAAGCGCTTTTAATTAGGCACTAAGACTGGACATTCATATTGCAGGCGATCTGGGCGACGACATCAAAAGGCGCCCAGCTGGAGAGAGAACTAATTGTAATACGTCGTCTGAGCTAACGCCATCATCAGCATCATCATTATCATTTCTCTTAGTCTCAGCTGTATCCTCAAATATGCAATTACTGAGTGACGAAAAATGTGTCTTGGTCAGTGTCGCCGAGGGAAAGATATATTTACATACGCTTAAGTATATATAAGACTACATTTATATCTCTGTTTATTTAGAGTCTGACTTCTTGTGACGTCCAACATATATATATATAGTTCAGACGGAATACACACACAAACGCGCAACATCTTGATGAGGCCTTGGTGTAATTCTCACAAGCATTTCATTAGCTCCAACCCCAAATCGTGGGCAACCTCTTTATCATTAGGTTAATTGCCTATACACCCACACACACACACACAAACACACACACACACAGACATATATACCTTATGCAGATAGGGACTGGCCACCCAGCCTCATCCGTGTGGTCCGTTGTAAGTTTTTTGCCAATTAATTTGTAACAAGATTTCATTTCGTGTTTCAGACATATTTCGGGCTAACACTTAATTATGAGTGCCAAAGTAAAATGTCACCCGCAGAACTTGGCCATCAGGGCTAAGAGCTTAAAGCCAAAAATAACTTTTTTTTGCCCTGGAATCATATTCGAGCTTGTTTGCATGCGGCCCAGGTGCAAATCATGGCCGAATTTAGAATTTAGCACCGCGTAGCCAATAAATTAAAAACTTTCAGGGTCGCAGGTTAATGGGCACTCGGCTCAAATCATTTTGGCTCCAATTGTGTTAGTCCAGCGTTAATTAATTGAAAAGTTTCAAATTCACAAGTGGCGAGCCCGCTGCAATTACACTTGCCGTGAACCAGCAACAACCGACATATAATGGCCACCATTTTCTCGCACGCACACACGCCTACACCGGAAGCCATTAACACAACAAACGTAGCCGAAAATCAAGTCGTCCCCGCCACGCCCTCGTTATCATTAAGTTAATTACATGTTTGCGGGTGCCAAGAGGTAATTACAACTCGGATTTCAAGCATTTCACATGTCGATGATGATGTCCACGCTTGACTTTGGGCCAAGGTATAAATAATTTGAACACAAACAGGGCCCGACTGGCTCCGGCAGGCTCTGGCTGATGCGGTTACGCCTAACTCTGCCTAATATCTCCTTTACCCCCTTCCGTCTTACGTCTTAAGCTCTTTAAAACTATGCGAAAACTGTCTTCTGGGAAAAGTAATTTGTGACGTGGCTGGCGGCGAGCAAACTTTACTCTTAACACATTTAATTAAAAAGCGTGAAAGTGCACACTGAACAATCCATTAGAAACTGACCAAATGAGCTCCGATGCAACTTTTCATCTCATTTCTGTGGCGTTGCGCAATTTAGTGCTCGTCCTCGCTGTTTGCTTTTAGTTTTGTTTTGCTTTTTGTTTTTAGTAAATTGTTTGCAAATCTGCTCGAGATTCGCCCCAGGCTTGTGCAGATTATTTTATTTCGGTTGGCCATGGCAAATGCGTGTTTTTTGATTCGAACAGTTCCGGCTAAAAGTTTTTAATAAGCTTAATCCGCTCTCTTTCCCCTCATCAATAGCGGCATTAAAACTTTCCAAACGACATTCCTGTGCTCCATGCAAGCCAAATAGCAGCTGGTTAAACTGAATTTGCTTTTCAGCCGAATGTGGAATGCGGATTCAAATGCAGCTTTAATTTGCGGTTGGCTTTCACCTTTCGGCCGCAACCTTTTGACATTCGAATTGGATTTATGGCTCGGCCATGTCGATTAGTTAGCCATAAATCTTGTCATTTGCTTGTGGTCAGCATCTTGGGCTGGACCACATCTGCGATTCCAGCCCAAGCCTGTGTAGTTCTCGTCTTGCTTGACTAAACTGTGCTCGGGTCGCATTATGTTTTCATGACCGCATTTGCTGTGTTTTGTTAACCCACAAGTATCTCTGGCTGACATCGGGTCTTAGCGCGTGTGCGGATTCTCTGCTTTTGGCATTTTATTTTCGCATTATTGTGCCATTAACAGCTTAACTCATTTTAAATGGAACGTCCGCTGAGCGAGATATAAATATGAGAATGTTGCCTCTGCCTTTGCCTCTGCCTTTGCCTTTGCCTTTGCCTTTGCCTTTGCCTTTGCCTTTGCCTTTGCCTTTGCCTCTGCCTTTTAATTCGCAAACTTTTCGCGCTGGCTGAACTTTAACCTGCCGCAGGTGCTAAAAATGATTTGCAAAATGCAAAAGTTTCACGTTATAAATCCCTGTCCGGCTAGCGAGCCAGCGAGCCCAAACACAGCCAAAGAAGTTGAAATTGCTCAAGTTTATTGTTGTGAAATATGCGAAAAGTTGAATAAATTTGCGAATCGCAATACAAATAAATTCTCATACACTACTCGCATTGTCGCCCTGCACACCGCTTCGACTGTCGCCCACTGTCGCTAACGCAGTCTCTATAAATTGCAATATAAAAACAAACTACAAATGGAGCCAAGTGAAAAGTTGATAAATGGCCAGTCCCGGCATGCCACAAGTATATATGGGGCGTCTCGCAACGGGCTTAAGTCCCACTCAAGTGACATTAAATAGAATGGCATGCCTGATAAAAACTCATCTAAAAATAAAGAAACGCCGTCCCTTTGATATCAAGACACTTGACAAAAATAGCTGCCGAAAAATATGCTAAAAATGAAGCCAAGGCTGAGCTCTCCAACGTGTGCTTTGATAATTTCAGGAGCAGCGCTTAAGCAGCAAATATTGTGGGCGTAATGAAATCCAAAACGAGGTACTACTAAAGCGAATATACTCTATCATGTGTTAGGATTAATTGAGTATTTCTTAAATTGAATACTTCGCCAGCTAGAGGCAGCCATAATGAAGACATGACAAAAAGAGAATAAAGAAATATATCCAGGTGAAAATATGCACTTTTTATACTCTAACCCATTCAGGGTATGATGGCTATGTGAAAATGTATATTATATTTAAAAATATATATAAAATATATATAAAATACATATAAAATATATATAAAATATATATAAAATGTATAATGTATAAATATATATTCAATGTAAGGGCGAGTCGATCTAGCTTGAATCTGAGTCGATGCGTGTTCGATAAGCATCCGTCCGAGTATCTGCAACCACAGTAGCTAAAGACTGCTGCTTGAAATATTAAATGTATATATATTCCATATATAAATGTATATATAATCCAAATATTAAATGTATATATATACCAGTTCAAGTTCATAATTTATTTTATGATTTTGGCTTGGTCCAGAGAGTTATCAGGGAGAAAACATGTTCAACCAGCAAATACCCATGGTAAACTGGTTACAGGGCAACTCCTAGTCGAGCAGGCTCGCCTAGAGCACTCTTACTTTTTAGATTATTTGCTTGTGCACTGCCAGTGCACCGCAGGTGCCTTGTCATAAATCTTATCTCTGGCCATGCGAATGTGTGAACGCCCCCGCAACCGTCAGATAAATTTAGTGCAAAAATATTTAAAAGTCTATTTGTTGTGTGCTCTGGCCCAAAACAGCCAAAAACAATGAAAGACTCGAATGAAAAACTGCACGGAGCACGACCAAAAAGTGAGAGAAAAATGAAAATAGAAAAGCATGCAGGTAAAACCGCTCACAGAAACTATATGCACGTGTGTGTGGGCCAATGATTGACTGTGTGTGTGTGTGTGTGTGTGTGTGGGGGGGGGCATGAAATGGCAGTGCGAACAGCCACCTGAGCGTCACAAAAAACACAACAAAAGCAGCAGCCGACAGACTAAAAAATGCTGAGACAGACAAGGGGGCAGAGATGGGATAGATAGCAAATGCAAACCTCAGAAACGGCGCTAACAATTTAACAACTCACTTCATGTGTGCTTGGCTAATACACACATGCAGCGCACACACACACACACACACACACACACCGCCGCACAACAAGTCGCTGCTGAAACTGAAGCCAAGGCAGCGCGAATGTCTGTGCTTTTATTAGCTCTATAAACATTTGCTTATATATTTATTATTGAAACTATTTGCAGCCGCAGCTCTCCAGCTAAAATCGAGCTCTTGAATGAAAAGTCGTCAAAAGCAATCTCTGGATTCAACAATTTGCTTGCAACTTTTTGCCACGCCAACTTAATTGAGTGGATCGCGCGACTTTGACAGCACTCGCTCGACAGTGTGCTTTGAATGCAATGCAATTTTTGGCTTTTCTTTTCTGACACATATGTATGTTCAAGCACGCAAAAAAGGGGAAAATATGGAAAGGTCGGGCAGCAAAAAAGCATATGCCAGGCACGTTTCAGAATTATGTGCCGCGACCAGGACATGGGCACACATGCCACACACAGAGGCCACGCACACACACACAGCGCGCAATAAATAAATAAAATACCCAACAAGCACGCACACACACATATATATACAGCCATGTGAGCTGAAAATCCAGTTGGAAAGATCTTCTACGCTTGCCACGCCCCTCGCTGCTAATCGTCACTTAGCTCCGCCTTCGCCGTCAGCGCACGGAAATTGTGTAGCGATTAAATTGGCAATCAGCTCAAATGCAAAAGCTGCTTGAAATATGTCACAGTCTGTTGATTCGGGCATGGTAATTCAGCCGAAAGCTCATCGCATGCCAGCGCCCGGCATGGCTGCGCCGCCTCCCAGGCCATAAGCGTTACTCAGCTGGGCGAGCACAGGCAATAATTACATGAAACTAGCCGAAAAAGTTTACATTTATGAGCAGCGCGGCTGTTACCCACCCAGACGCAGATATTTGTGCCAGCATCGTGAAAAATGCTGGCAAGTAGCAGCCGCTGGCAGCAAATAGCTGGGCTGACACAGTTTCGGCTGCCAGACTCGAGGTGCTGGAGGCCCTTTAAAGAGGCCCTCAGGTGTGGCGACAGCTGAGGAGCAAACTCTTTAAATGCTGCGAGTAAAGTTTTAATGCGTGAGCGTGGGCAGCCCTTTGATACACAATATTCATCTTGAGCTTATTTAAATTTAGTCGCGTTTTAGCTCAGCTTCAGCTTCAGAGTTGAACAACTGCTGTGCAACAAGAGCTCAGTCTCTGCTCATCCAATTAAAATTCTCTTCTCAAAGATTAGCCCGGACAGCGAGTGGTGAGCGGAGAGCGGCGAAGCAGACGCCTTCGCACTTTGCCATTGGATGACACCACAAGAGCGCGCTTTGATAGCATTTGACCCAGCTGCGAGTCCAGCCGAATCTCCAGGCATATTTTAATTACCATTTAGAGCAAAGCAAAAGGAAAATATATATGTAAAAACAAGAAACATTAAAGCGAGCTGCAGACGCGCCTCGTTTGCATTCAAATTGCTATACAATTAGACGGGCAAAGCAAAATGTGAAAAATGCTGCCAGAGACGTTAAATATTTGGAGTTTTAACTGCAGTTCGAAAACTCTGTTTACTTAAAGCAACCTGAGTGGCTGAATGGCTGAATGGCTGAATGGCTGAGGTGGCTCTGTTTTAATCAAGGGCCAATCGATGTGGCTGAAACAAAAGTTTGTTTGCTTTTTTACGCATTTGTTTATTCTTTGAACTTCTCCAATTAAAAGTAAATATTGTGAGTAGTTTATCTTGATTTTATTCATAGTCCCAGCCCAGCCACACGCCATGCCATGCAGTCGGAGTTTGCATAGTTGGGAGCTCGCCGGATTCCTCCTGCATTCGCATTTCTATTCCCAGCCCGCTTTGTTGTATCCGCATCTGTATCTGATTTCCACTCGGAGCTGGCGCAGTCTTAAACTTTAGTCAAACTTTGCTTGCCGCGTAATTTAATGCCATTTAAAGAAGACGGGCCAAAGTTTGCAGCAGCTATCTAATGGCAACCGACTCGTAAATAGCAGAATACACAACGCGCGCTTTCCTTGCTTAGTTATTTTTGGGCAACGCGAGTGCCGTAGCAGTGAGCTTCTGGCCGTTAAAGCTACTTTACGGTTCGCATCTCCACAGGCTGCTGGCTGTGCCCCTGCAACTTGTTGGGCTTGCATGATATAGTAGTCTCAGCATCTCTTGAATATGGAGCACTCAAAATGCCTTTGCCTTTAGCCTTCGGGCGACTGTCGCGCCCGCCCGATTCCTTAGTTCCTCTGCATCTATTTCGAACATTTTATTGAAGGTCTGGAATTATGATTTTAGTTCGGCCTTCACTGTGCTCGTTCCGCACAGACAACAAATCACGTTCACGCATACAAAACACAGTCGGAATTTTATTTACGACTCGATTTTGTGCTGCAAGACAGCAGCTGCCGTCTCTGCTTAGCTGCTCCGACTAAGCAACCAGACGGATGTGGAACAAAGGGCAGGCCATGGTGGCAAGTTTTATAAGTCCTAAATGTAATAAAATGCAAACATTAGACCAGGCGAACAATTGCAAGGGAAACGGAGCTCGAACTAGCTGGCAAAAATTACCAAAATAAAAACTCCTACTAAGCGAGGCTGAAGTCGAGTGTGCTCGACTAGCAGATGCCTTGAGTTATGTGACATAAGCACGCATAATTAGGGAAAAGCGCCCTTCTATGCAATTTTCATAGGTTCAAGCGCTCCTTAAAGCTCTTCAAGCTGTTTGCTAGACTTGTTAGATTGTCTCAGCTGTAAAATAAATGCAGTTATTACAGGGCATTTCAGCAACCCCATCAAGAATCAGCACTAACCGTTGAGTGTGTTTGCTTAGTCGAAGGTAACTGCGCTTAATGTCAGTTGAAGCTGCCTCAGTTCTGCTTCAGCTTATGCGGCAGTCAAAAAATAATAACTCTGCTTAATGCTCGCGTTTTGTGGGCCCAACAGATGTGAAGATTCCACATAGAAGTTCTACTGAAGCACATGTCAGACTTTAAAACTTAGTATAGCCACACTCACTACCCAGATAGTTGGATATATTAGTTAGTTTTGTTTAAAAATAGAAACCATAATGATAACTGCAAGTGTGTGTGGTAAAAGCATTTGTGATTGCCTGATTTATATATTATATATATATTATTATATATATTATATATTATATAAAATATATAGAATGATCATCATCATTCTATAATAATTTAAGATATTTAGATATGCCTATTGACGGCGTTGTTCCTAGCTAGATTAGTGTATTTATTAAATATATAGAATGACAATTTGAATTATAGATAACATTTGCTCATCTAATAAGCTCGCATAAGTTCAACTTCTATATAAAAATATATAATCATAATAAGTTATTTTAAGTTTAACTTCTATACACAAATATATAATCATATACATCTATATATAAAGGAAATATGATCCACTTAAGTTCCTATTCATTGCCTTAGTCTGTTTAAAATTGATCTTCAAGCGCGCAGCAGCATTGTAATCGTTAATTAATACACATCTAAATTTATAAGCTGGAATACCCCTATATATAATCATATGTTACTCAAAAGCTCATTTAACAACACTATTTAATGTATTTTATTATTTTTGAAGTCTGGTCACACCTGTGAGGTTTTCTTCTTCTACTTAACAACAATCGAAAAGAGTTATTTGGTGTTTCGCGCATCTAAATCATAAAATATATAAAACAATCTAAAACTTATAATAATTCTGATTAGTTTTCCAACACTATATAATCAAATCCTTTATTTAAGCTTTGAGAATGATTCGAGTGAGATTTGGCGAAAAAGCTCGGCAGTTATGACAGTGACAAATTGGAAAAGTTAAAAAAAAAAGAAAAATCTTTAAAAATGTAGAATAAAAGTATATATCAATTATATTTTATATTATATTATATATTTTCTAACTAGATAGCCCATTTGTGCATATGAATCACAATTCTCTAAAAATCTAATGCAAAAATATCGAGTGTGGTCTAAATTAAAGTTTCTTGCGCCAGAAACGAGTGTTATGCAATCGGTTCCTCCTGAACGTACTTTTGTTCGTTTTTCAGCCAAGGTTAGTTTGGGAATAAATATCTCTTTCTCTCCCTCTCTCTCTCTCTCTCAATGGTCTTAAATATTGTGTCATTCGGCTGGCACGCCCATTTGGCAGCCTGTGCCGCCCACATGACCATTGTTTTCCCGTTTGCTCGGCCAATGCTTGCGCCAACTCATTAAAAATTCCATTTTCATTTCGCCCATCATCCATTTTGATTTCATAGTCGAGTGGCGTCGGGCGTGCGTAGGCTGCGCTTGTGGGTGTAGCTGGGTGTGCCTGTGTGCGTGTGTGCGCAATTCGTTACGTTCTGCAGCCGATGTCGCCGCAGTCGGTGCACAATTTCAAAGTGTTTACTTTCTTGCCGCATTGATTTCGTTGCAGCAACTTTCACTTTGGCTTTCGGCCTTTTAAAAGGCTGGCCTGTGTGCAATTAAGTATTTTATTTATTCTGCTGTCATCTTTTCTGCTCGGGCTGCTCATAAATTAGTGAACACTTGTGCAGTGAACCTTAAACGAGTGCGTAGTTAAAAAAGAAAAGCAGCACTGTGTGTACACACCCACACACACACACACACACACACACGAAGCAGCTTCATATTTTACATGGCAAACATTACTGAATGGATATGCCATGAATTCGCATGCACAATGAAATTTTTGGCTCGAACGGACGAGGCTGGGCGCCACAGTTAATTATTTGCCAGCCAGTTTGGCGAACGTGACGTATGCGTAATTTTTCACCCATCACATATGCTTATCTGGCGCCTGAAGGGGCGGCCACACGCATACATGTATGCATGTACGTCTGCATGTATTGAACATTGTACACATTCTCTGATGAATTATTTGACCAGAACTCAATCAATAAGCATGTATGCCGTATACGCGCCGTATGCACGCGTGGCACTTTGTGTGCGTCCCGCACACTGAGCCGTATACATAAATGAATATATGTAAATATAAATATGCATAAATATGTAATTTACATTATCCTACTTAAAGTCCGCTGCACGCCCCTGAGAGTTCGGATAAATGAATTGCAAATTTAACGCAATGTTAAACAGCAAATTAACCCGAGGAGCAGCCGAAAGGGCTGAGGTCGAAAGAAGCGTTGGCCTAGCCCAATCAGTCGGAATAAACAGTCAAAAATACACAGTCATTTCAATTCAGTGTTCGACAACAATAATAGAAACATATTTGGGAAACTATGGCTGATCGGCTTAACGTATGCATTATAGGTTCCGGCAACTGGGCCACGACCATCGCCCGGAATGTGGGCAACAATGTGGCCAACTCGCAGATGATGGAGCCCAAGGTGAATATGTACGTTTACGAGGAGATCATCGAGGGCCGCAAACTGACGGAAATAATCAACAACACGCACATCAATGTTAAGTATATGCCAGACTTCGTGCTGCCGATGAATATAGTGAGTAGTGCGTCGGCCGTTGCCTGCTAGCAGCTAACGTGGCCAACAAACAGGTCGCCTATGATGATGTGGTCACGACGGCGCGCGACGCAGACATTCTGATCTTTGCCATTCCGCCCACATTCGTGAACAGCTGCTGCAAGACCCTGCTGGGCAAGGTGAAGCCGCTGGCACATGCGGTCTCCCTCATCAAGGGCTTCGAGCGCGGCGACGA
Organism: Drosophila peninsularis; assembly: GCA_035047485.1. Classification (NCBI taxonomy): domain Eukaryota; kingdom Metazoa; phylum Arthropoda; class Insecta; order Diptera; family Drosophilidae; genus Drosophila; species Drosophila peninsularis. Next base: position 4,171,128 of record JAWNPN010000085.1, on the reverse strand, counting down.
CGGCCAAATACTCCTCATATCGCATCTCATCATGCGTCAGCTGAAGGTGGGCTAATCATATCGGACTCCCTCATATTGTAACTATTTCCATTTAAGATACCCTGCTCGGTGCTGGTGGGCTGCAACTTGGCCCACGAGCTCTCCCACGGCAATTTCGCCGAGGGCACCATCGGCTGCCGGGATCAGAAGTATATGCGTATACTGCAGGACTTGTTCAAATCGAACACCTTTCGTGTGGTCGTCACGGATGATGCGGACTGTGTAGAAATCTGTTCGACCTTAAGGGTATATCCATCTATATATCTCTATCTGGCTATGATATTTTCTCTATCCCGCATTCACTTAGAACATCATTGCATTTGGCGCTGGCTTGGCGGACGGCATGGAATTGAATGAGAACACGAAGGCCGGCATCATCCGACGCGGCTTTTTGGAGACGCTGCAATTCGTTGATGTGTTTTATCCTGGCAGTCGACTGGCCACTTTCTTTGAGTCCTGTGGCCTGTCCGATTTGGTCACCAGCTGCTATGGTAGACTCTCTATTTAATCTGGAAATATTTATATATATATTTATTTTCAGCCAATCGAAATCGCAAGCTGGCTGAGGCCTTTGTCAAGACTGGCCAACCGTTGAGCGAGCTGGAGAGTCTCCTGATAGCAGGCCATGAGCCGCTGGGCCCGGTTACCGCTGAGCTGGTGCACATTATGCTCAAAAAGAAGGGGCTAGAGGATAAGTGCGTAGACTGCAGAGTAGTTCGAAGAGCTTTCAACTGAAGTCCTTAATGTCTCCTTGCAGATTTCCGTTGTTCACCGCAGTCTTCCGCATCTGCACAGGCATTTTTCCACTCTCGCGCTTGGTGGAAACTCTGCGCTACGCGCGCGAGGATATGTGAGTAGAAGAGTTACGTAATCTATAAAATATATATGTAATCCCTGCCCCCTTAGCTACCATCCCAACCATATATTCCAGCTGTAAAATTTGATATTTTCCGTTTGAGAAAAACAAGAAAATCCCATGTATATTTTGTTAATGACAAGCATCAATAAACAGAAGCACAATTCATTTGATAGATGATTTCCATGCCGCCATTGTGCTCCGAGCCGTGTATTTTAGAGCAATTGCTGGCCTAGTCGCACTCTGCATTCAAGTAATGAACAATGCCAATGAACTGACAAATACGTATACGCAACGCATTCAATTGCTGGACTGAAACTGAAAGAGTGAGTGCAGAGCAGAGCTTGGTGCGAGTAGTCAAACAAAAGCCATGCACATTTTATTGTTGTGCGTCTTTTCTTTGGGGGTTCAAGTATTCCTTGTGGAAAGTGCACTCCATTGAATGCACAGACGCTCGAAGCACTTGGCAGGCACAAGCACGGAGCACGGAGCAGGACTACAACGGAAATCACTTCACTCATAAATGGGTAAAAAGGAAGCGAAACCACAGAGCTATTGTTTCTCAACTATGTATCGAATAGTTTTTGGTATTGTTGTTTAGGGCTTGTGCTTCAATTGAAATTGTGGAAAATGGGAGCACAGGCTCTCCGGCCATAATGTCTCCCCAACAGAGCAGACAACTGCCTCCCTAAGGCTATTCATAGATCGCACGCTAACTGACCCACATACGTCTACTATATATGCAGCCCAGCCCACGGCACCCTTTGCAATTTCAATTCCAAATAGAGTCGTAATTCGAGAACGTTGTGCTTAATTGATATTATAATGGCCTGACAATAAGCGTGAATATAATATGAGTTTGGGCGCGGCGCGGGCTTTGACCACTCACCGAAAAGTCAATTGTTATTTATTTTAGTAAAATAATTTATTTATGCAATTTATTTAGGTTTAGCTACACTTTTTCAGCATTAGGCTGCATTTTTTGTGTAATCAAATCAGATGACAAAGGCGCTTAGCGCTGATTTCGTTATGCGGATGGGGATTTTCCAACTGGATTAGCTCATATCGTAAAATTACTCCATTTGATTACATTAGCGCGGCCGCAGCCGGCGACAACAGTTATTCAGTTTGATTACAGTTCGCACACGGGGCGTATGCGCGATTTGGCAGATTATCGACGAAATCAATTAAGGCGAACGAAGAGTGCAACAAAAAACTAGCTGCAGATTACGCATAATGCAAGTCAGAAATTTATTTTAATTTGTAAATATAAATATAAAATAAAATAATGCTGGAATTGGTTTATTGGCTCTGGCGCAGTCAACCAAACTGTCCAGTTACGTGAGCGGCGAAAATGCCCGAAAATGATATGGAAATGGGAAAAACTGGAAATTCAAAACGTATTTCGAACGGCTGGCTGGCTGGCTGGTTGGCTGACTGGCTGGTTGGCCATGTGGCAGTTGGGCAAACAAAGCAGCGCCAGCAGACAGAGGCAAACATATGAAAAGCTACAAAATTTGCATATCAACAGACAGCAGACGGCAGGGACTTTTGTTTGCGAATTTCTTGTTGCATTTTGGGCAGCATTAAGCGCGCTGTTCTCGTTTTTCCTGATAATTACACGGTAAATTTGCCAAATGTGACGGCTGTGCGAGTGTGTGTACGCAGCTATAGAGCCACAGATGCGAGGACAGCGCTCGCACCTGCTAGCGAAGCACTTCTAAAAATAAATAACAATTTGGTACGTTACACACGTCGCTCTGCTTATGTAAACGTATCAGCCAGCACATAGAGTGGCCGTGGCCGTGTCCGTGTGACTGTGTGTGTGCGTATTGGCTTGCGTGCGTGGAGTGCGCCTAAAAGTATACTTCATTTCCTGTTTTACACCAGAGCCAACTGCTTGGCAAACTGTGCATTGAGACAAACACTACAAATGCCAGTTGCTGCTGCTGCTGCTGCTGTTGCTGTTTGTGTTTGATTTTCTCCTTCATGGAATTGAACAAACAGCGCCTAGACAAAAACAAAAACAAAGCAAAGAGCGAAATTGAAATATACATAGCTTACTCGTATGTGCTCCAGTTGAAGAAGAAGCTGTTGCAGATAGTGGGCAAATACCAAATGTAACATCAGACATTCAAATTTCCAAAACTTTGATAAATTCCAACTGATTTATTTGCATATGGGCGTCCAGATGCCGTCTGTCTTATATTCCAATTCCTTGACTCCCACTCGACGTCTTCACTGAGCAGCTGCATTCTGTTTTAATGAATGCCAGCAAATTTATGAACGTCTATGCTTTCAATTGAAATTGTTTTTTGTTATTTGCTTTTTTGACATCAACTCGCATCCTGCCAGCTGCCCGGGCAGTTCCGTAATTGTTTACCCGTACAACTTTTGGCATTTCACATTTTCGCATATCAAATGGAAAATGATGCGTTTCTTTTGGCTAATGAATTTGTTAAAAGTTTCGGCAGCAACAGCAGCAGGGACGCCCCAACTTATATGAGAGCTGACCGAGTTTATTGTGGACGACTCACACACACACACACACACACACAGAATTACTTATGGACACGCACGGGGCGTATAAACTTTCTGACCACTTTCAAAACCGAAAAGTGAAAAACCAATAGACTCGGGCTGAGCCCCACAAAATAGAACAAAAAGCTCTTGTTTTTGTGGTTCGGCTAGGAGATGAGCACAATTGCGGCAGCAGCGTTTAACTATTTACAGCACCTAATTGACAGCATTAGAATCCAGAAAAAACCGACATACTTCAATGCCCGTGAGTATGCTTTAAAATGTCGTGTTTCGTAGCACACATCGCAAACATTTGCAAATATTTTATGAGCACTTAACTTGGCCCCAACACACACACACACACACACACATGCGCTGCAAAAAGTCACATATGAGCTGGAGCAGCATCCGTTCGTAGCGTGCTTCAATTGGCTTAGGGCTGGGGGCAATTGGAGAAGCTGCTATTGTCAGGGCAAGTTGTGCGTGCGCCCTGAATGATGAAGTTAAGGATGATGCCGCTGATGCCAATGCCGATGACGATGCAGCATGACATGTTTTGTTAAACTCGAAACGAAATCAATTTAATAAACTGTCAATAATGCAGCACATTATCGGTAAAATGCGCTGAACAACTTAAACTGCTAAACACGCAGCGTGAATGAAGCCCCAGTCCAATGGGAGCGTGCACAGAGAAAAACGAGTAAGCATATTGCATTCGCCTTAGTTCAATAGAGGAAGTCAACTTAGTTAGTGGAATGATAGTTCTAGCACTGTGAATAATAACAATTTCTAAAAATTGAATACATTTTGAAATTTTTTTATTTATTTATTAATTTTTTTTTATATATCAATTAAATATTTATTGTTACTGTGTATATATATATATATATATATATATATATATATATATATATATATATATATATATATATATTATATATATATATATATATATATATATATATATATATATATATATATATATATATATAAATTTATATATATAAATTTATATATATATATATAAATTTAAAAACAAAAATGAGTGTTAATTATTTACATATTATTTTTTATAATTATTATTTTAATAATAAAATATAAATTCTAAGTATAAATTCTAAGTCAACACTCGCTCCGGCAGGTGTTGAGGGTGAAACAAGAATAGCAAAGTATGACTTAGTACGACCGGGCACTCTCATCAATAATAGGAATACTTTGAATTTGAAACTCGTGATTTGATTTGATTGGTATCCAAGTTTATGGCCGAACGTTATATTTAATGAATATCAATAGTTTGCCTGAGCATGAATAAATTATGTTGAACAGGAGATAAATTGAATTGTAAATAAATTTGCTGACTTATGCTATAAAAATATAGAATAAAAAACCATTATAGCCTGATTTTACATTTTCAATGGGATCAGAACAAATAGTTTAAAAACCAACCAGGCTGGCATTCAGAAATATTCATATATATATTCCAAATTATAAGTTTCTAGTTGCTCAAGCATGACAGCCCTGCTCCTACCGACGCCTGCAAATGGAGTTCTGAAAATGCAAACTATGAAGTATATGCCAAGTTAAATTAATTATTAATAAAATAAATTAATTATTAATTAAATAAGAATTCGAAATAAAAGACGTAGCTCTTAACAGCTGTAGTCCGTGAAAATATACATGATACGTCGTAGTGTAACTCTGAACTCAATTCTTCGCTGGCGGATTGCAAGTATCTAGATAAAGTGGAGCTTTTATATAGTGTGTTTTAGTTGATTTTTAAATTAGTATAAACATATATTTAGTAGACTTAGCTGACTCTATATTCAATCCTTTTTTTGCAGTGTAACACTTTCAAAAGTGATCTTTGCGAAATATGCTGAGTAGCAGCTAAGACTTCTGAAAGGCACATGATTGATGCGCTGAGAGATGCTTTGTTTAGAACACAAATCGCCTTGTTATAAATATAGATAAATAAAAAGATGAAATGGATAATTTGCTTAGAGTTGTCGTGCAGCTTGTTAACCTTTTCTGATAATTTCCCATAATTAACGACAGAGCAGCGGCCTCAGCCATTGTCTTAATTAATTAAGCTGTCTTCAGCGAGAGCTGCCATTTAGAATTCATGTCAAGCGGCTTTTATTATTAGAGCTGACTGTTTGAGCTGTCAGTTTGCGTCGCTGTCAGCTCAGGCAACGCAAAATATGGCAGGTGGATGCCGAAGTGTGCTTGCTTTAAAAATGCTTAGATTAAGAGCCAAATGTTACTATTCACGTGCGCCAGGCAGCAGCAGCAGCAGCAGTGGGAACAACAACAGCTTTGCCCTTTGGGAGGAAGGGATTTCTCCCTGGCGATGCCGGCAACTGTGATGGAGTCTGGAATTTTATATGCCTGAAAATATTTTCATGCCAGCGTACGATATTATTTCTTATCTTTGGACTAACGTGATACTCATCCGAAGGGGCGGGCAGGTGGGAATAGGGCTCGATTCTTTCGTTGCGATTACCATAACTATAAATATCGATTGCTTAGCTCGAAGGCATAGCCAGCGAGTGCTTAAAGCTGCCAGCACACACACTCACACCTAGCTAGACATAGACATACGAGTCACGCCCCCATTTGGACATATATACACACACGCACACACACACACAAACTGAACTTAAGGCTGTCATTGTTTTCGCCTTCGCCGGTTGCGCTCGTATCTGTGACGCTTTTATGTTTCAGCCATTGCCATTGCTATTGCCATTTCTTTGCTACCTGCTTACACTGCTACCTGCCTTATTTTTCTCTTTGACAAATAAATTGACATGCCACATTGCGATAGCGACAAAAATACACAAGCAAAGGAAAAACAGCAGCAAAGCTCGCTAGGCAGCCTCAAAAATAGATGCTCTATATGCGACGAAAATACTCTAACAATACTTTCGAGTAGACAAACGTCTAGCTATACTAACTACTCTGGTTAGGATTAAGATGTAAGAGTTTCACATTTCTTAATTAGAAATAATTACTGTAAATAATTAAACAAGCGGATCTCTTTCTAGTATTCCTTTCCCACATTTCCAGCTGATTGTCCTCTGCTGGCATACCCCGCGTAATGACTAAATACTTTGAGGAAATACAGGCCAAAGCGAAATTGTATCGACATCGAGTCGGTTTGCAGGCGATATTTGAAGGTTGCGCCGCCATTGATGGCACCCCTGCGCATGGGCCTCGCCCCTACCTCTGGCGCCCTCGCAACAATGAAATGTCAGGGCACGTACTAAAGGAATTCGTTCGTTTTGGCTGCCTCTCATGCTGTGTGTGTGTTGTTTTTTCTTCCTTTCTGCTGCGGAATTGACGTGCGAAGAGAATGGCGACAGCGACGGCATGAAAGAAATAAATATGCCACAATATGTTAACGACAAGTCCACCCCCGCCGCCAGCCACCTCCTCGTCCTGTTACCCTCGGCGAAGGTGAAGTACGTGCAAGTTTTACTTTTGACGTTGGCGGTAAATAAATATTATTTAAGCGACACTAAAAAATGGCATTCGATTATTCAGCAAATGTTTGTTGGGCAGCCGAAAGCTGCGAATGCTTAGATAAATGAAGACCGACTCGGCTTTGCCACGAATTATGTGCAATAAATGAAATGTGGTCGCATAAATCATTGGAATAGATAGCAGCTCCTGCTAAGGCAGTGTCTCAGTGCGGTTAGCCGCGCCGCAACGTATGCAATCATTTTTCAATAAGCCGTATTAGCTTGTCAGCTGCCAGATGTAAGCATTACACATACGCCTCGTTGTGCGTGGGATTTGATTTATCATTGCTTAAAATTTGGCCAGCGCCAGCAAGGGCCTTTCGTTTGAGCGAGTATCGAATTACTTCAGGTCGCTCAGCTGGGGACTTATGAACTTAAAGTATTGCCCTGTTGTCGCTGCTGCAATTGTGCCTCCCGAGAGGCTGCCAATAAACCAGGCAATAAGCCCGCTGCATCGCCAACTAGCCATAATTACAACTTAATGGTGTTCACATGTAAGCCGCTTCCACTGTACAGAGAGAGAGAGAGAGAGCGACCCATTGGAGGTAATAACTTTATTAATTACGCACTGGACACGGGCGCCTGGAGTTCTGGCCCCAAATTCCCGGGCAACAGCTGGCAGCGGCATCCCGTTTGGGGCCAATATTAATTTATTCTATTTCCTTTTACGGCCTCAAGTGAATTAGAGGCGGAGAGTGCTTAAGCACTGGACCCACCTCCTCCTGGCCAAGAACTTCCTTCCCGTCTAGTTTATTATGTATGCGACAAGAACAATTAAAGAAGACCCCGAAAGTTGCCTAATTGTTGTCGGGCCCGCAACAGCAACACAACTCCAAAGTAACTCAGTCAGTCAGTCAATGTTGAATCAAAAACTTTAAGCTTAAACCATGTCTAGGCAGATCAGCGGATTATAATTCCTGGCTTAGAATGCAAGTGAAATGCGCAAATAATGTCTTAATTAATCAGCGTAATTAAAAGCTTTAGTTGGGGTCCTTGAGCATGTGGCCAGCAGAAAATACCGCATAGCTGCACACACCCCAATCGCTTATATTTGTATTAAATACCAGGCCTCAATCCCAGCGCGAGCCAACTGTGGCAACTACTTGGCTCGAAATTGGTACAAATGATGGGGATAAAGCGTAACGCTGGCAATAAATAAATGCTCAGCCCATAAACAAATACAAGCACATGTGGGGGCCGCAGCGAATGGATTTCCCCTGGGGGAAGGACAGCGCAAAAAAGTAGGCAATGATTTTTATTAATTGATAAGCATTTGCAACAAGTTGCCATCCATTTGCGCCTTCTGTTTATTTGCCGAGCGTGTTCAGCTGAGCTGTATACACACTCGGCCCCCTCCCGCCGCCGTCTAGATTAAGTGATAAATACTTTCATATGCGACGGTAGATTTAAGGCAGGTTCTCGTGCGCAGCTGATCAGAGCGGCGCGATAAGCCCCTGTGCCACGAGGCAGACATTGAAATGTGGCACACATCAAGCGGAATCAGAGCCGGCATATGAGAGATTTCATTGAAATGGCTGCCTCTACAGAAAAACTTCAAAGGAATCGCATTTCTATGAGACGGAAGCTCCGCAAAGGCGCAGCTAAAGCTTAAGCTAACGACTTCAATTTGGATTCGGAGCGCGTGCTTTGTGCTAATTACCCGATTGCAAATGTTGCTTATTTTTCACTCGCCATCGATTCGAGTAATAATTACACCAACTAATTAATTAAAAATTCAAGTTTCGAACGTCGCGAATACAAAGAAGAGCCAAAGAGCCACTTCCGAAAGTGTTTACGGCTGAATAATTTGAAAAGCTAACTGAGCAAACAGAAAAAAATGAAATGCTGCATTCTTCAAACTTGGCCAATACTCGAAAAAAAAAATGAAAATAAAATTTCCACGAAGCCTGAAAATGTAAAAAAGTTTTTTTTTCAAAAGAAGAAGGAGAAGCAGCACAAAGTTTGCTTTTCTTGAGCAATAAAACAGCGAACGTCGTATGAGTGCTGCGTGGACTAGGGCGGTGGGCGGGCGAGGTAGCTAAGAAAAATGTGCACTTGTCAGCGAAAGAAAAGCAAAGAAGAAAATGAGCGGGGGGTGGGGAGTGGGGGCGGCCAAAAGGACTCTGCTGCGCTCTTAGCAAAGCCGAAATCATTAAAAAGCCAACGTAATTGATAAAGGAACATCAGGGTGGGCAGACAGAGAGAGAAAGCGAGAGAGTGAGAGAGAGAGAGAGAGAGAGCGAGTGAGTGCATAGAGAGAAAAGCAGCTGTAGTCGGATAGGGGCACAAGTTTATAGCGATGACATCGTTAAAAGTCTGCCGAGTACTTTCTCTCTTACTCGCAGAACACACACTCAAGTGCCTCAAGACGACCGAATTAGTGGCCACAAATTGGCAGCGAGCGTCTTGAGATTTTCCAATGTATGTTTAAGTTTTGTGGCCCTGTCTCAGTCTCTCTCTCCCACACACTCCGCCCCTAGACTGCACATATTTGGGCGGGCCTGGCGAAATGCGAAATGCAAATGAAATGCGGCCAAATATTTTTCATTCGGGACGTTTGAGTTATTTCTGCATCGTACTCAATGGCGTTTGTATTTTTATGGCGACTGCTTTCCAGTCCTTAGCTCCAGCCTCCCCAGCCCCCCGCTCGCTGCGCTCGCTGCTAAAACAATGCTTACAAAGGCAACTGACCCCCAGCGAAATGCACCCCGGCAGTTGGCCCCCGCCCGAACCTTTGCCACGGCACTTAAGCCAAACTAACAAAAGTTCGCATTTATTTGACTTCGCCGCTGGATGGGAGGCTGCGCGGAGCAATTGGTTCCGCCGCCGGGGTGGATCTCAAGAGAAATGTGCTGTATAAGTCATTTGCATAAGTTGCCCGGACACAGTCTGAGCCGTAAGTAAAGTCAAATTTTTGTTTTCGCAATTGTGCAGAAAAGTGGCGGCCGCATATTAAATCAAAAGCAAACGCGTAGAAAAATGAAGCCCGAAAAGAGAAAAAGAAATTATTCAGCGTAGAAATTACAAAGTTTTTAGCTGGCTCAAAAGTTTTTGGTAAATAATATTTGTGTAATGTGAGTAGATTGCATAGTTGGCGCGATCGACAGACGTTTGGAATTTGCATATTATATTTCAGCGGATTACTGACATATAAATGTGTTATATAACGAAATTAATATGACTCCCCCTAAATTGTCGCTGTCAAAATTTAATGTCCACAGTTTAGCTCAGCGATGCATCGTTAATCAAAACGCCTTTAATATCGAGTCAGGTTATGTAAATAAACAATTACGAGCATTTATGTGCGCACGCACACAAGTGTAAACAGACAGACACACACACACACACACACACACCTAAGCGCGGGCACAAATTTTGCGGCTTAAAGTTAATTCATTTTGTAAGTGTTTACCTAACCTGGCATTAAAACGGCTAGAGAGCCTCTCCCCCATTCTGTGCAGATGCCTTTAGCTACCTCCGTAAATTTGATAAGCACAGGGAGCAGATACACACACACACACACACACACACATACGCACACTCTCACCCACATACGTAAACAAACGAAGGCAGGAAGGATGCGCGTGCGGATTCACTCAAGCGCAAATATTTCAATTTGATACTGATAAGTCGCACTAATGTGTGTGTGTGTGTGTGTGTGTGTGTGAGTGTGTGTATTTAGCAGCCAGCCATACATCAGCAGGCATTTAGTACTAGACTGGATCGAATTTTGAGAGCAGCCCACTTGGCGCGCGCGAGAACCACGAAAAATCCTTTTAAAAACTTATTCGTTTGGCCAACAAATAAGCTCGGGCCGTGAAATGTGTGTATCGATTACTTTGTCTAATGCACTTTGCAACTCAAACTGATGTCGAAACCGAATCTGCTGCAACTGTAACTGAAACTGTTGCCAAGTGCTGGCCAAAGAACTCGAACAACTTGCTCCAGGCAGCTGGAATGCTGCTAAATGGATAGTTGGATACTGTATATCGAAAGAGGGAGGGAGTGGGTGGGGCGCTGAGGCTGCCATCAAGTAGACGAGAGCTGACAGAGGCGGAGATTTTAAAAATTGGCCCTTGAGTTAGGAATTCTGATTCCCCGTTGAGTTGAAAATATATTTAAATGAAAAGCCATTCACAATTTCATGCAGCTCTCATGTTCTCCCGTTTAATTGGATAGCTTAATTTGTCATTTGATTATTATTTAAGACTGCATGCCATACATGGAGTATACGCCGTGCTGCACAGGCTATCCATATTATGCAGTGAGCCCCACATGCTTGCTGCTGTTTATTGTCTGTAGCTTCTTTCTGTCAGTTGTTTGCTCTCCTTCCGTCTGGCTCGGCATCCAAAATGTTTACCATGATAATTGTCCTGTACATTGATGGCATTCTGCTTGCTTCCAGCTTCGAGCCAATAAACTTTTGGCAGCTGCATGTTGCCTGTCTGCAAAATGTCTATGCACTTTGCACATTGCCCGCTGTCAGTTGTCGACTGCCGACTGCTTCCTCTGCCTGCTGGCACTGAATTATTTATATTACGAATTACATTTATTGCTGAATGTGCCCAGAATATGCCCAGGGCCCAGGGCCCAGGCCCGCTCAAGCAATCGAATAAATTGCAATTTTATGCCGAGCTCAAGCAGAAATGCCAGTTCTAATAAAGGGATTAGAGCAATGTGTATTTAATACTGCATTCATAGCAGCAGCTGGGCTTAGTGGAAATGTGATCGTGAGCGGCAGCTCGATTAATTACTTTTGCCCATTTTGTGGGTCAGATAGCAGCAGTTAATTGCCGCGCTTAGCATCAAATTTATTTTCGATTTTCAACAGGCCCTAGCTGCATTGAGCTTCAGGGGCGTTTCCTTGTCTTAACCCAAATCGCGCCACATTAAGACGTCAAGCGCCAGACATGCAAACACTTTGGTGCACCTCGCGTGAGAGCGCGTGGAAAACGTTTGAGAAGGGCCCGTAGATAGACTCAATTTGCATGTTTATCGGCGCTGTCAGTGCGGCGAGCAATATGTATATATTAGTAATTAAGAGTAAACTTAATTCAAAGATACTTTTCAGACACTTTAAACCGAAGCTCTACGCAAAAATTAATTAAGTAAGGAATCACAATGCTGAAAATCCGTTAAGTACCGTCATGCAGCATTTCTGAAAAATACATTGCGCCATAATTGACTCAAAACTCAGGGGTTCGCAAAACAGGGGGAAAATGTCAGAAGTGTGAATCTAAAAGAAAAAACCGGGAAAATCTGTGACTGCGAGTGCTGCAGCGACTGTTAAGTTACCAACGTGCGCCTGGAAACTGTACAGACATAAACTTTACTCCATTGTGTGTGTGTGTGTGTGTGTGTGTGTGTGTGTGTGTCGGTGTCACGCTAACCTCAAAATTGCCGCCAACAATTTAACAAGCAGACGTTGAGGGAAAAATATGTCAAACAAGTGGGTAAGAACGGCAAAGTAGTCGGCGGCGAGCAACGGATTTTTTACTCGAACGAAAATTGCGTTAACACGCACACACACACACACAGGCCCACGCCCACACACTCGCTCACATGGGCCAAAGTCCCCATAGTCGAATTACCAGCATAAAAAGTGGCCAACACACGAGCAAGCACACAAAAATATTCCCGCCACGTTTTGAATTATGCATGTCTGCCATACACACACTCCCTCTCTCTCTCTCACTCCCTCTCTCTATCTCTCTCGCTCTGTCTTCTCTCTTTCCGGTAGTCTGCTCGCCAAAAAGCAAGAGGCGACAACAACCCATTGCGAAGAAAAATATGCATATTCGCAAATAAAATGATTTACAAAAAGAAGACGAGTGAAAAGCTGATCGACTAGCAGATACCCTGTAAAAAACAAAGCAGAAAAAGTATTTAGTCTGAGATTTTTAAGAAGATTTAGTTATACTTCGACTGCTGCTAGTAAGTATAGCTGCTGCCTTAAGTCTAATCAACTGAATGCCATCAGATACCCTCTCTACCCTGTAACAGTGCCTGAGCAAGTCGTGTCCTGCGCCCTGCCTCCGCCATTGTCGCCAGTCAACATGCAAATGCGCTGCAGGAGACCCCGAATAATGGCTGTAGGAGAGACACTCCAGCCAGGACGGCGTGCGGGCCAACGCCAGCAGGAAGGACATATTTGTGTATTATGCTCTTATAATAACTAAATTCGCTGCCACCAAAATCAGAGGGGCGCATTCATTTCGAGCAGCCCCACTCACTACACATGTGTGTGTTCAGGGGGACATGATGTCACTATTTCTCTTTGTCTGTCTGCGCGAGTTATGGAAGTGCATCACAGTGAAAAGACTCTCGGCTTTTGGCAAGGGCAATTAAGTCAGCGCTGAAAAGTAACTAGCAGAGTTATCCAGTTGAGTCAGAGCCAATTTCGCTCACATCATGCAAAATATATTAATTATGCCGCCAATTATTCACTCGACATTTCATTAATAATTATTATGAGTCGACTGCAATTCTTTTTCGTATTTTTGTGTTTTTGCTATTCATTGCATTTCAATCAATATTAAGTGCCCTCAGAGGGCAATTAAATGAACAAAATAATACTTCAAACAAGGAGCACAGCGAATCGCGTGACTTTGAGCCCCTTGGCTGGCAAGGGCAAGAAATTATGGCTGTTTACAACACATATAGCTCAAGTGGGCGGCACTTGATGTAGTATATAAATATATTTTGTTTTTAATTTAAATTTGTCGCTTCACGCGTGACCTTGACCCGAGTCCGGTCTGTGCTGTGGCCTCATAAATTTCGTATTGATTTCCTACTCTCAAAACTGATGCGAATTATCGCGGCGGCAGGCCCAAGTGTGCCATGAACAATGAACAATGAGCTGTGAAACTTTATTGACTCTTTTTACTGCTACAAATTTACTTGATAGCACCCGGTGACTGCAAAGTTTTGGATGCTTTACGATGCTTCTTGTTACCCGTTTATGCAGTGAGACCAAGAACAACATAATTTAGCCAAACAACAATAAACTGCTACTGCTTCTCGACTCGAGTTGTTTTCTAGGGGGAGCACTACACATAGTCATCCACACACACACACACACACGCGCCTGATGCATATGTGTGAGCGTATCTACTGAGACAGTAGGAAGTCGTAGCGGAAAATGTAACTGAAACTGTTTGGGGAAACTCTCGAAAGTTTTTTTCTGTTTGTGTGTTTTTTGTCAAAATGTAATAAACTGCAAACAGTGGCAAAAATAATGCGAACACATAAAACTGCGTCAAGTTTTTATTCGTATCAGCCCCAAAGTCTCGACATCTCAATTCTCCCCATGCCCAGCCTCTCGGCGGAGCTGTCTGCTTATTGTTTTATATTATTTACCCTTTCTGAATCGACGTTGAAAGCATTGTTCAGCACGGCAAACTTGGCTGCAGGCCTCTGTTGAGTTGATTTAATTGGCGAAAGTTCTGAATCAGCTCAAAGGATCTCTTTCAAATTGGATTCTTGAGAGACCTAGATAAATGCGGCTATGAGCGATGGCAGCTGTTTGTCCGCCAATTTAATGAGTTGTAAAATCTCAAATTATTGTGCCAATTCGTAGCTTCATTAAGTGCCAGGCCCCGTGACAGTGTTGACTAACGCCACATAGTCCGCAGTCGACAGGCGACAGGCGACAGTCATTGGCTAATGAAAGTCTCGCGACAAATTTGTTTGGCCAAAGGCATTTTTCCCAGCGTCTGTTGACAGCTCATTAATGAGAGACAAATAGAATGCATGTGCGAGAGGGAGAGAGCGAGAGCGAGCGCGAAATACAGTGAGAGAGACAAATGTTATTTCTGTTTTTTGCCAATTGTGCAACTGATTGCCTTGTGGCAGACACGACCTCGACCTAGTTCCGGTCGCCGACACATGCCTCTGGCTCGCAAATCGAATCGAGGCTCTTCAGCTGTGCTTACTTGTGGGCTTTTATCTCGACATCCCTCGCCGTTATGACAAATTGTACGACTCATTTCACTTTGCTTTCCCTGACACTTATCACACTTGTCACACTCGAAGGCACCAACAAAGTGGGCGTGGCTGCCAGCGGCACGAGAAGAAATTGTAAATCAAATAAAACACGCCAACCTGATTTTCTTGAATTGAATTGTATTACTTTCGCACTTTAGGTCCGGCGATTCGTATTGATTTATATGAAGCGGGGCAGGCAAAACACGAATAAACAAAAAGTCCGAATCTTAACTTTATTTACGCGGAAGTCGAGCGCATCCAGTTGCGCTGCAAGCTTGCGGAACTTGACAGTTGAGCAAAAGAAAGTAATCTTATTACTGCTGTATAATCTATGCTTCATAGACTGAAACTTAGTGCAAACTTGAGGAGCCCTCCTCCCTGACGAGGAAATACAGATAAATTGCTAGAGGAGAAAATGATGACTTCAGTGCAAATAAAGCAAAATTAGCTTCAGTGAAATGTGAGCAAAAATATCATTTATAGTGGAAGAATGTGGGCAGTGGGCGTAACCATACTATGGTGGCAAACAGTTGCTTTTTAATTAAAAAGATTTCCCTTCGTCAGCTTTGTTAAGTGCGAGTTCTTCAGCGACGGAGCACGGTGCGTATGAGCAACGTCGCAGGCGACCGACGAAGAGTGCGTGTGAGGGAGGGACAGAGATTGCATATTATTTTGCCTTCTAGTTGATTAAAGTAATTTTAATTGCTTTTTAATGTTAATGGCAAAAGTTGCAGCTGGCGCATAACTTTGATGCACAAATATTTTCCTTCGCACACACTTATTTGCAGATGAGTTATAAATATTTATTCGGATGCATAGCAAAACAGAAATGTTTCCAGCTGAATGCATTATGCAAATGTTTGTATCTATTATCGGTGCGATTGCAAATTAAATAGTAACAGAACAAAAAAAAACCTTGATATTTATCTACCTGGGCAAATTAAATTTCGCAGCTCGCATTAATGTTCAAAGGCAGCCCTGGCCGCGACCTGAGCCGGCCCCCGAGTGCGGCCCGTTGTTTGGCGGATTTGCGCAAAAAGCCAAAAAGTTGAACGTCACTAAGTCGGGCAGGCAAAGCCTTTAAGCCATAATTTAATATATTGACACAAAGCTTACGCGTAAGACGTGTCTTTGCCATCATAATCCTCAATATTGTATATTGACAGCTGTCGCTGACGCTTCCCCCCCATTCACAGCCTCGCAAAAAATATCTAAGAAAAAACTGTGAGAGATTCTGAGCGAATATTGAAAGGAAAAGTAAGTTTTCGGCTTAATGCTCAACTATGCGGAAAAATACTCGCGTTTGCCTGCGGCTCAGCGCAGCTGAGTTCAGGTTGGGCATTGACTGACATCATGGTATGGTAAATAGATAGTTTCTTTTGCTTTTTGGTAGGAACATTAAAAAAATCTCAATTTTATTTACTGATATACAAAATTTGGGCTTTCGATTCTGTGCAATTGTTTTGTATATATTTTTAAGAGTAGCACCATAGGATTCCGCGTGTTGTGGGGACTCCAATGCTGAGAGACTTGAATCAGTGTTAATATTTGGGTTTGAAGATTATGTCGCTTCTGTGCTTGCAGCGTGTTGGTCATAGTTGTCGGTGGCCTCATTGAAGTACGCAAGATGCTCGTCCTCCAGGGCGGTACCGACAGTGTAGGCATTCCAGGCGCTGTGCATATGGTCAGCATGAGTATCGACACCAGGTAAGGAGGCGGTTGAGGAGACTCGACTTACTTGCGTGGCCTGGTTCGTGATGTCTGGCAGGGAGTTGCTGTGCCCGAGATTTGCGTCAGGCACGGGGCCCAGCTTGTCCTTGGCCAGGGAGTGTGCCGTGAGCTCTTTGACGCGATCCGCATAGCGCAGTGTGTTGAGCGTGTGCTCCACCGAGCGTAGGCTGGGCGAGATCATAGCTATCATGCAAGTCCTCACCTTCTTGCCGCCGATGAACGAGTCGCGCAGCACCTGGGTCAGCTTGGAGCCGCGAAACGGCAAATGCGGCGACTGACGTCCCAGGGCCCGAATGCACTCCTTAAGCGCCAGCAAGGACTTGTTGATCTCAGCGCCCTCTAGCCGCGTCAAGCGATTCGAGCTGCTGTTGTCCGCGCCCCGCTCGTTGCCCGCCAAGTCGATAAGCGAGAATTTGCCGTGCAACTTCTGCGTCTCGGCGACTCGCAGCACGATCTGAAAGACGGCGTGCGAGCGGGATGACTTGGAGTTGGCTGAGGTCTGGCCGGAGGTGCGCACACTGTTGCCCAGCTCGAGTAGCTTCAGCACGTCGTCGGTGCCGGCCACCGGCTCCTCGGTGAGGCCCACCACTTGCACCTGCTGCTTGCCGTCCTCCAGAACACGCAGTTGCGGCTTGCCGGGCATCAGCAGATCATAGACCCGGGGCCCATACAGCTCGAAGAAGCTGCAGCTCACGGTGAGGCCCACGCTGGCATAGTTTGGCTGTTCCAGGTACTCGAACACATCGCCAGCGGCCAGGGCATAGATGCCCTCGCGGCAATTCTGCTGCCTGCCCGTGAACACGCCGCCCATGGTGTGGGTCTTGCCGCTGCCTGTCTGGCCGTAGGCGAAGCAGGTGGCCATGCCCCCGTCGAAGATGTGGCGGACCAGTGGGCGGGCTGTCCGCTCGTAGACCTGGGCATTGCTGCAGTCGTCGTCGAACGTGTAGTCGAATCGAAAGTTGTGGTGCTCCAGGAACTTGGTCAGATTGACCTGCTTGCGCGGCTCATGGACCACCAGCATCTCCGTGTTGGGCACACTGATCACGTCCGGCTCGCACAAGTTCAGCTCCCGCCGGTTCAGCGGACGCTTGCGCACACACACCAGTATCTGATGCTGCTTGATGGGCGTGCTGGCAAACCTCTCCGCTGGCTGGAAGTTCATTTGCATGCGATGCATGCGAATCATGCGTGCGATTTCCCAGTTCGGGTTCTTGGGATCTGCGTCCTTTAGCGACTGGCGTAGCGCCCGCGTCTTATCGTGCAGCTCGCGGCGCAGCTCGCGCTTGGCGCGAAGTCGCTCGATCTCCACGACGACATCGTCCTTGGGAGTCTCGGGTATGAAGCGGGGCATCGCATTGGCGAACGCCGCCTTTGCGGCAGCCGCAATTCGTTGCCGCGCCATTACAAAGCCGCTGGGGCCCTGGACACTGGTCTCTTTAGCAGCCGGCCGCGGCGGTATGGAGGCCATCGTATTGTGCTGTGCTGCTCGTATTTGTGAAGTATCGTAGATTTGGGGATTAAGCTTGATTATCGTGTTCAGAGGGACCTCCTTGCCACGAGTTACAACGCCCTCGCTCCACTCGACAGTCACGATTTTGTTGGCGCTGCCGTCCAGTTTGATGATGCCAGCCTGGTGGATCCGACCGTCGGAGCGACGTATGTACACCTGCTGATTTATGGATAGGAAATCCATGACCGGAATCCTTGTGACAGTGCACAAAAAATTTTGATTTTTATGACAAAGTTGTTGGTGAAATGTATGTGTATGTGTACGTGCAAATAATTTCTGAGCAATTCAGCAACTGAAATATGAACGAAATTTAATATTGCTTTTTTTTTTTTTTGACAAAAAACTGGACCGAAAACTTGTTTGTAGACATAAAATACAGCTCGTGCAATTAAAAATGGGTGCTCCAAAAACAAAGTTAAAGGATTGAAGTCAAATTGAAATGGGGTATCTAAGATCTCCAATGAATTGAGTTCCTCAAACTGAAAAAAAAGCTGCGATGATATATCATATCTACGATATCTTCTGATATCCATCTTAAAGCCTCTCTCTCTGCTTTATATTAAGCTCGTTTCAATACGTCAATTAGTGTCTCGCTTCCACTCCGATTGCCCAGCTGCCCTCGAAGAGGTGGTGTCAATAGGGCTAACCTCCCCGCCGGCTGAGTGACTGCAAGTGTTAAACGTCTTTGGCTGTGGCACACATAGTGCCACAGGACCTAGTTCGCAGCTCGGCAAACATGGCCCCCTTTGCATTTGGGGGAGGAAACAAAGATGATGCTGCAGCAGAATTTCTATAACCGCAGCATGTTTGCACAACACTTATTTTTAGTGAAAAGTCGCTCAGTTACAGGCCCTCCGCCTGCGCGTGCCCGGCTCGGCCTAGGTGCGAGTGTACGCATGTGAAAGGCGAAACTTCGACAATGTCGAGCCAGTTGAGTGCATATTAAACAGAGCCCCGGGGCACGTTGCGAGTGTCGCTGCGTCTTGGGCAAACATTGAGGTAGACAAAGGCCGAAGGCTTGCTGCTGCCGCTGCCACGCCCACCCAGCTTAAATAGGTGCATTCTTAATTTCATGTATTTTCTGTGGCCGAATCGCCTGCTGTCGCCCGTTTCTTATTTCGATTGGCTGCACAATTGCGCGTAGTGCAACTGACACTGCGTCAGAAACCATAAATATTGCAATAACTGCAATAACAACACTTGCAAATTCCCCGCTGAGCAAATGTCAGAAATGTTGGGAATTCGGGCGACAAATCCAATTGCAAAAATAACCAGCTGCCAAATCAAATGAAATCCAAACAAAATCAGAGAAACAGGCAAAAAAAAAGGAGTAGAAAAAGCCACATTCATGAAAACGCAACAGAATTTCAGCTCAGCGGCGGAAACGGAAGCGGCCGCAAAAAGCAAAATGGTTGCTCTCTGGAATTAAATGCAGGCTGCACACAAAACTGTTGCATACTTTTGCGCGCCTCCTTTAAATTCGCTTCAACTCATGAAAAGTGCTCAAATTGAATTTAAATATGGAGTGTTCAACTATTTAAATTTAAATATTTAAAAAACTAAAGTTATTTCTCTTTATTTTTATTGCTAATGTGTATTTATATATATATGAATATACTTTTCATGAGGTGAAGCGAATTTAAAGGAGGCGCGCAAAAGTATGCAACAGTTTTTTGTAAATATGTATTATGTATATTTAAAGTTATATACGCCTCCACATAGAGCTCCATTAATTTGAATGAATGCCTCTAAACGACACAAACTTGCGCCCAATCACTTATGTACACACACACACACACGCACACATACACACAGACAGACGATTATAAATGTTGCTTGAAACTAAACACTAACGTACTTGTAAAAACATGGGATGTCATTAAAAAATAAGCAAAAGTGCCTCTTAAATTACAACCCATAATTTTCGCATATTAGTTGAGCGTCATCTTTGGTATGGGCATCGGTGGAATCATATGCATTCAACATGCAATTGCGTGCCACAGGGGCAAACGAACCCCAAGCCGACGTCGCGAATGTCGCGTCGGCAACGAGGACGCAACGGGTGAAGCCTGAAATTAAAACATTATTCATAAGCAGCCCCGACAAGCGACGTTAGAGAATGGAGACGAGGCCAGCCAGGGATCATATCGCTCTAATGGCATGCTACCCAAGGAGCTGCTTGGCTAGCTCCCTGTGTCGCACCCCTTTTGCCTGGTGGCAGACCAGTCTGGGGCTGGCACTGCCGCTTTACTACTTTTCAGTTCTAATGACTCCAATGCGAGCCACAAAAGTCTGGTAATTGTAAACTTTACGTGCCACGTTGCAGTGCACCAGCCGTCGCAGCTGGGGTCAGCCGTGGCCCCGCCCCTTTGACATCTCGAGTGTAATCAAAATTTCCCAGCGCGTTTCTAATGAACTGGTTTCGTTCTTGTTTTACCTGCATACCTGCGAATCGACTCCAATTTATTGAGCTATAAAGGTGTCAAAATGTTTGCCTCTCGCTCTACATAGATTTAATGCCATATTCGTTCATTGTGAATAATTAAGAAAGAGCTTGCGTGTGCTAAGTACGCTGCCGACGTCACAGCCCCTCTCTCTCTCTCTCTCTCTTTGCTTTCCTTTTGTCCATCATTACCATAAAAAATCTCATTAGGCCAAATGTATAATATAATGACTCTAGCTTTAGCTTTGTGGGTTCGTTTCTCTTTTCTTTTCTATGCTTTTTTTGCCACATTTAAGATGGTCTTGCAATTCATTAGGCGCTCGACCAGGTGAGTGGAGTAGAGCTGTAACGGGAGCTTCGTTTTTATGCATCACATGTTCGTAATACAGGTAGACAAATGTCTAAGCACAGCAGGCGATTCGCAGAGATTTGCCGGAATATCAATTCGTTTTCAATCACTTTCCGGAACGGAGCTGCTGGCTTGACACATACATCAAATATTAAATCCAGTTTAACGTTTACCCTAAATACTTCAATACACCAAAATGAACAACTTGTAAGTGCTCCCGGTAGATATTTAGTTGTTAACTAACTAAATGCATCGAATCTCAGCGTGGCCAACTGGATGAAGTGCCACGGCACTGAAACGCCGCCATACAATGCGCCGCGCGTCTCGCTGCTGCGGCCGATGACCTCGGAGCTGCAGTGCCTGCAGAAGCTGGCCCAGGACGCTAGGCGCGAGCAGATGCGCAGCTTGCTGCTCAAGGAGAAGGCCACCTACGATGCCGAGCTGAGGAGCACGCTGGGCAAGTCCTTTGTCCAGGACGATGTCTGTGATCGTAAGCTGTGCGGACGCTTTGGCAGTCTCCGTGATAAACGTGCGTGTTAAGTTCCGTTTTCTATCTTCGCGTTGTTTGAGTTCAGCAATAAAAGTGTAGTGTAGTATAGAAAATGCCGTACGGTTGAGATAAATATATATACTTCTGTGGAAACCCATATACATATACATATATATTTAAGGTTGGCGTTATACAACACTATGCGTCGGTGTTGCGAGTTGCATTATGGGAGAGCAACGACACTAACTAAATGATACAGTTATATGTTATATGGTTAGGGTTGGTATGAATTAAAGTTATCGTTACCCAACACTGCAGCAGTGTTGAATAAGTACAAAAAGTAATGTATTTATATGCAAACTCTAACATAGTCTTGTGAACTTACTGATAAAAAGTAAATACGCAAGATATTGCATATATTAATAACACATATGCACAATATTTTGCAACACTACAATGTCTCTGCGCAACACTATTAGTCTGTGTTGAGAATAACTTGATGAAAGATTGATTTATTTATTGAAAGAGTGATAAATTGACTGCGACTTTCTCTTGGGACTCAATTAAAATAACTTCAGTGTTGAAAAACGATAAAACAACGCATTCAAATATAATATTCGTACGCACTCTCACCCGTGCAAAGTCGCCAACAAAATAATAAATTATATTTAAGTTTTCCAGCACTGCTGCCGCGCTTATTACACTACACTGTCGTTGCACAACACTGTCAATTACTAAAACGCAAGTTTCTTCATTAATCAACAATAATACATACTAATTGCGCACGCCTTGAAATTTTTAGCAACAGTCATTAACGCGAATCTAACCGCCCCTCCCCCGTCCGCCCAATGGGGCGTAACTGCTTTAATTACACACAAATTATTTTGCAATGAGCCTGCAAAATTGGGGCAAAATGAATTGCATTTATTTGCGTAACTCAGCGTAACTCCGCTCACCTTTCGCATTTTGTGGCGCCAACTTCTTGGGGCGATTAAATCTGCTGAAAACTGAAACTTATTTGGTCAGAACTAGCTGCAAATGTCAGCGTTAAGCAAAATACTCGACGAAGAGGATAAGCTTGGGTCCGTGGGCTGGCTGGTTGGTCCCAGCTATTGGAAGTTCCCAACGTTCGATTGGGATGCCTGCTGCTGTCCCAATTTGCACCCTTCTCACTGCAATGTGTGAAATATGTGGAGCACTTGATGCGACACACCTGCCATACGCCCACAAGAGGGCAAGGACTCCCATTGTTGTTTGTTGGTCAAATTGTCGTAAATTAGTTTTAACACCTGACTGAGTGGCTTTTCGAGTGGTTGCCATCTCGCTCTCCCTCTCCCTCTCTCTCTCTCCGTCAGTGTGTGTGTTCCTGTGTCCATTCGAGTTTTCTCAACAAGTTTGGGCTACTTTGGAGCCTCTGCTGTCAGCTTGCGGACAGCAAGGATCCGTGGGCGACAACCCTTTCGGGCGCTCTCCCAGGGCTGACTTTGTCATTTGTTTTGTGGTGTGTGAAATTAATGTAATCGTATTTTAAGCATAAACTATGTAAGAACATTGCTTTTCAATTAGGTTGCATGCCGAACAGCTGTCCGAGCGAGCAGAAGGAGTTTCGCATTGAGTGCCAACTTCTGGAAATGCCATCCGACCAATGAACCAAACAACTTGGCTAAAATGAGCTGGCAAGTGCTTGTGGCCTGGGCTGGCAAGGTAAAGGTAAAGGTGCGGATTACCCGCAGCTGATGAGTAGCTTAACCTTGCTGACACTGACACTCCGACCGTTCCAATTTGGACAAGCAAATTTCGTTAAAAATCCCATCATAAAACCCCGAACCAAATGCTGCACAAATCCAAATGCTGTAAAAATACAAGGAAAGCATTTGGGTCACTTCGTTTTTCTCGCATTTTTTGTGTTTTTTTTTTCCTTTTTCTCTTTTTGTTCGTTTTTCGTTTATTTTATGGCAGCTTTCAAAGTTTTTACTCATTGCCCGCTGGCTGTCGAGCTGTCCACCTGGACGAGCGGAGCAGCTGCAGCCGCAGTCACAGCCGCAACAGCTCTCGCCAAGGTGGCAATAAAATAAATGGCAGCACTTTCGGTTTTACCCGCACAAACCAACACAGCTAACGAAAAAGGCAATTTGGGGAAGGTGGATGCGATGCCGCATACGCCATATATCAAAAGGCGAAAGAGTAGAGCACATAAACCAAAGCTCCACGAGAGGAGCAACAAAGAGAGAGAGAGAGAGAGAGAGAGAGAGAGGGAGAAAGCTGAGCTGCTAGCCAGACTTAGAGTCAGAGTCGGAGTCGGAGTTGGAGTTGGAGTGAGATTTGCTCGAGAGTTGGTTAGCGGCAAATATTTGCGGTATTTTCACTTGGCCACTGAGTGGTTTATGACTCCTTATGGCGCCTGCAGCTAGTAGTTTGTATTATTGTTGCTGCTGCTGCTGCTGCTGCTGTTACTGTGGCCAGGTAAATCCAAACACTAAAAGGCACTACGACTCTTGGGTATTTGCAAGCTTCCACTTTCGCCTTGAGCTGCTCAGGTGACTGACTGGCACTGCGCTTAAGATTAATGCCCGGCGAAGGCGACAGCCACATCCGCAGCTCATTGTTCAAAAATATTGACAATGTAGCCAATGCGCACGAATAAAACATAATATTGAAAGGAGAAACGTAATTTCTAAAAGGATTACGAAAAGCTTTAAAGCAAAGCCAGCGACAGCGGCAAGGACAACGGCAACGACAACGGCAACAGCAGCGACAGCGACAGCGACAAAGACGGCGACGGCAACATGAAAAATGAATTGCAAAGAATTGAAAAGGAATGGCGGAGAAAATGAGAAGAAAAGCAGGGAAAAGCACAGCGAGTTTTCATTTGTGAGGCACTTGGCGCGCTACTTACACACATGAGCAAAGGCTCAATGCTGTAAAATATGTGAAAAATGAACGGAAATGCCGCAACGACGAGGCGGAAATGAAAAATACACGTACAAAGATGCCACAAAATGGCCGACGAAGGCCTCAAATCAAAGAGCTCTGCCCGTGTGTGTGTGTGTGATGAGAAAGTTATTGTCTCATATGTATATGCCAGGACACACTAACTGTAATTAATGACAGCCCAATTGATGTCGCCAGGTTGTTGGCGCAGATAACAAAGCACGCGGCTTGTTAGGGGATCGCAGATAACAAGGGATTTGTATACTCAAACTGAAAGGAGCATATTAGCTGGGGCTGGGGATATGGCATAGATTAATATTAATTATATGAAAAATATATTATATATTATATATCACCAAGCTGTGCTGTGGGGACTCTAACGGGTATTACGCAGTCGGTGCTGCTCTCTTCAGCTCATTTATGTAATGTAGTAATTATACCCTGGTCCCATTGAAAATGGGAAATCAGGGTATAATGTCTTGTCTGTCCGTCTGACCGCACAGGTTAAGTTTTTTTTTTTAATTCGATAACTCATCCCGTTTGAATGTTATCGATTAAAAACGAAATCGATATTCAGCTGAAAAAATTATATTTAATTCAACTTTTTAGCTAGAGCGTTCAAATTTTGTTTTTAGTTGTATGTGTGTTTAATACAATTTTGGTTTTTGCTAAATTTTGGATGGCACGCCCCATTTCGCCCAAAATCTGCAAAGCACGTATTTCAAATACTAGAGACTTGTGCTTCGGCACATACACACATATGAATAACATAATCATGCGCTGAAAGTTTGATGAAGAAATTCCATCCACAAAAAAAATTATTAAACATTTAATCTGCCTTAAAATAGGCGTCTTGCAGCCCAAGCGCAGTCGCTACGTCAACTGCGCAGTTCGCAGAGCGTCTGCTTGAGCGTGCGCAGGGCTCAAGGTATCTCCTAGTCGAGCCGTCTCGACTAGAGCATTCTTACTTGTTTTTATTATGTAGTCATCGTATCAATAGCATTTGCCAGCTGGCCTCAATCGCTCTTGATGTCTAGGGGCGTGCAGTGTTGGAGGACCAAGTGCCCAGCCATGTCCGGCCTGATCAATGGCATGCAACGCATCGGCTACTATTACTCCATGCTCGTGGGCTTGCTCAACGGCGTGTTTGGCATCAAGTGGTGGGGCCCGGCCGATCAGCTGGAGGCTTTAGCCCAACTACAAAAACTGCTGCAAGTCCTAACCAGCTGCTTCGGCCTGCAGACTGTGCTGACTACCATAAGCTATTACATGGCAGGCGTGGCCATTATCTATATGGTTCTATGCGAGCTGACGGGGGACATTCGCCTAGACTGGAACTTGAACTTGTGTAATTTGGTGCTACTTAGCTGCCTCTTTGTCTCCTACTTTACAGACATTTACATATCAGCTTACATAATTTTCCCCCTGCTGGATGCTCACGCCGAGATGTCGGGTCTGCTTTCAGAGTACCCCATCCTGGCTCCGGGCCTGGACGAGCGACTGGCTCGTTGTTGTAAGGCAATTTCAATCTAGTTTCCAAAAACACAAATCAAAGCTAACGTTTCCATATAGTTCGACAGCTTTCAGTTGCAGCTGGCCTGGAATCCCCTCAAGTTCTCTGTGCTGGGACTCAAAGTAGTAGCGCTCGCCAGCTCAGTGGTAGCCAGCTCTCTGGTGCTCATACAAAATGACTTCAAAATGCGCATTTATATTAAATAAGGCAACTTTCAATTATATAAAAAGCTCACCCAAGAACCTTATTAGTGTCCTTCCATTAAGAAATTAATTGGCTTAGCTTATCATATCGGGCAATCGGTCAATGCATCTAACGAGCCCGAGCACTTCACTTCAGTCCCACAACATGTTTGACCCGGTGAAGTATATGCTTCGCATGGTGTATTTCTACTCGCGGCTGCTTGGCGTCCTCAACTTTGAGATTGATTTGAGAACGGGTCGAGGGCGCATCACGCGACGAGCGTCGATCTACGCGGCCTTGGCAAATACTGTGATCTTCAGCCTTCTGTTTGTGCTGAGTGACAGTGATCTACTGCATACGATGTGGCGCAGGGCCGGAAAGCTACACGAATACCTCTACCTGGTAATCCATGCGACGCGAGTGTCCTGCGTGCTGGTCACCCTGCTCAGTCGCTGGTGGCAGCGCCAGCAACTGATTGAACTCATTAATGCCCTCAGTCGGCTGGCCATGCGGAAGCCCCAAGTTACGAGAATGTGGCGCCTTCGAGTCTTTATCAAATGCGTGAGCATTTTCCTGGTGGAACTCTTTCAAATCACACTAAGCCTGGTTACGTTCCAGAGCTACATGACACTTTACTTGGCTTTCAGCATTATTATATTGTACACGCTGACAGCCTTAGTCAACATAATCATCTCACACGTCTACTTCATATACGTGAATGTGTATTGCCACTACCGCTTGCTCAACCGGGAGCTGAAGGCGGTGTTCGAAGAGGCCCAATCCTTGGAGGTGCGACACCGCCGGGCCACCCGCATGAGCAGTTACCGCTCTCTGACCGATCAGTTGGAGGACATAGCCAGAACGCAATCTGAATTGCAAAAGCTTTTAGAGCGCACAGCTCGCATCTTTGGCGTTCAGAGCCTATGCATAGCCACCATTCTCTTTTTGTCCATGATAGCCACCATTTTCTTTAGCGTTTTCGGCTTCAGGGACATCGAAGCTGTTCCAAATTGGAGCTATGTACACGTAATCTTGGTACTCGAAATCATCTTCTACTTCGTGGATATTGTGATTACCATGGACAATCTCTACATAGTTCTGGACGCTCATGAAGATATGCTGAATCTGCTGCAGCAATTCTCAATATTGGCGCCGGGCCTAGATGCGCGCTTTGAGGCGGCGGTAAGTTAAGCTTAAGCTAACACTTCAATCTCTTGACCTAATTATATATTTGTTCAATTTCAGTTCGAGAGCTTTCAGCTGCAGTTGGCTCGCAACCCATTGAAATTCAAGATCTACAACCTGTATAAAATAGATCGAACTACAGCTATATCCATGGCCAGCTCCATAGTCACGCACTCCCTGGTCTTGGTTCAATACGAACTGAAAGAGATATATGAGAGCGAATCCAGTATATGACATGACAAGATCTGCTTTCATCTACCAAAAGAGTTATCTATAAAAAATAAAATTCTATGAAATATTTCTATAATTATCTAGAAGATCCGATAAAGTTTCACTCTCTTTTCTATAACTATTTGGGGCAAATTTAAGTACTTAAAAATTGCTTTAGGATGTGAACTGAGGAACAAGCTTCCCCAATCAGTCTAATACACCAGCCGAAAATTCCATTTGGGTTCATTGGTTAAAGGTGGCTTAAAGCTATTGCTTTAAAACGGCTTTTATCGACCTGACAAGACTGAGCGCGTGTGTGGCTTTGAGCGTGAGAGGGCGGGCGGAGAGTGGAGGGCGGGTGGAGGGCGGAGGGGGCGGAGCTGTATCATTTGAACGTAAACGAAACGAGGCTCTGGGCAATTTATGAGACAGCCAACAAAAGAAAACACAATACACCTTGGACAGAGGCACAGAGACAGTTTGAAGTTGCGTCGGAGCAAAGCCAATGTCCTGGCATTTATTTCGGTATCCCTACATGCCGACCATACGGAGGTAACTGTGTCAATGGCATGTGTAATTGCGAGCAAGCCACACGATAATGACAGCCCCGCACAGTGGCTGGCAACAGTATTGGGTTTGTGGCGATGCCTGTGCCGGGGACATCCTTTGTGCTGCGATTGCCAGGCATTTATAACTTGGCAACTTTGGCACGCCCAACGACACTGACAAATCCTGTCGCAGCAGCGCTCGATGGAGCGTCAATTTCTTCGCCACAATGGCAAATGGCAACAAAATAAACGAGCTTCCATTCAATTTTCCACGAGCATTCCGGCAGGACTCTGCTCTGGCTGCTGGCTGTCAGTTTAGCATAAGTCGCTGTTTCATCCGCCCGGCAATATGCATTGCCAACAGCTAGACAGACGGGCGTAACGCCAATAAGCACGCAATGACATTTTAGCATAATGCATTGCAGCGTCTTCAAACTGGGAAGCCGGAGCCAAGACCAACAGCACGACAAGGACAACAGTCAGGACACTGAGTGCCGATGCTGCTGCTGCTGCCACAGCCAATGGAATGAGGCATTGCGTGCATCGCTCAAGTGGCAAATGCAGCTTCAATTGGGGCTTATCTCTGTGTATCCAAAGTATCCGAGTACATGTTCCGCAAAATGGCCCGATTGGAATAATATGTACAAATGCTTTACAGCGGAGCGGTCGGTCAGGCGACTTACTTGTCAGATGGCCCTGACAGCTGGCTTGGCCAACGCTTACCGCATCTTTGGCTATCAATGCGACCGAATTCAGCTGGCCCGAATGGATGCTTATGCTAATGCACTTATTTGCATAGCTTCGTATGTCAAAATAACTATGTATAAAGCACTGCAGCATCTACTCGGCTCACATTTATATATTCCTGATTACGAGAGTTGATCGTCTCTCCGAAGTATTACCATAATATTTTCTCTACTCTATGTAAGGTGAGCCAACTTTCAGTGTGTAAACTACGTTGTTTTATTTATTATTTATGAAGGTTCATTTATATTTTTATCAGCTTTTTTTATAAAACTAAACTTTATTTATAATTAGCCTTTGTATATGCTAGTCTGGTTTGGTGTTACTTTGTAGCGACTGCCAAGGACTTGAATGATGATATAAAACTAGACTTGGGTGTCGGTGTTGACGCGGCTTTTAGCCTTAATATAATATATATAATATATATAATATATATAATTAATATATATCAATTAAGTAATTAATTAATTAATATATATCAAAGCAAAAAGTCCTTACGTACTTAAATAAATACCCCAGGAACATGGAGCACATGGTTTACCGATGGAAATTAAATTGGGAAAGCTTATGCAGGGCAAGCGCAAGGAAATGTGCAACTGAGTGAAGACGCAGAGCTTCGAAATGAAATCATACACTTGGCGAAAAATGAAGTGGATTCGAGGCAGCCGCGACTTGAGGCTCGTGCATTAGAAATCGCATGGCCCGTGCTAGAAAAACTGAAAATTAAATTGAATTTTCAAAAGGCACGCACATAAATCCGTGGATACAGCCGGAGAGCTTGGCGGGGCGCAGGGCAAACGTACGAAAGACGTGGCGTAAAAAGAAAATTTGTAGTTTGCTTTTGCCGAAGGCCAGAAAATTTGTGCTCAAAAGTATCATAAATATTTGATTTTCACATTTTACAGCGTCTCCGTCTGGCCGGATATGTCTGTGCCACGGGTCGAGGGCGGGCGGGGAGAGGCAGCCAGAAAATTGATAAGATTCAATGATTACGTTTCGAAATTGATATAATTTGTGCACAATTTTGCAGCAATTGCCAAATGTCGCGTACGTGATAAAGTTTTTGCCAGACGCCGAAAGTTCTCGCAGCTTTAGCCGAATGCTTGGGAAATGATAAGCAAACCTCGAGTCTGCAGAGGCCATAAGTTGTGTTAATATTTACATTATGGAAAGGTTGGCTATTTAGTGCTCTTAGCTGCTTTCATTAGGGTTAAAATGCAACTGGCCCATCATTTGGGGCGCACAGCCTCTCAAGGAACGCGCCGTACAAGTATCTGCGCTCCGCACATTGGCACAAGCCGGCGCTCGTAAATACATTTTATGAACACCTGCACATTACAAACTTTAAAATTTATGTCTGCATGGGCGCTTGCTGCCGTATATGGCTCGTATTTATGGATGTGGCGTCGTGAATGTTGCGGCATATTTGGTTTCGGCGTGCGAAATGCATTTTATGAATCTTTTATGGCTTTTAATGTAGAGACACCTGCAGATACACACACACACACATGTGGAGGGAGAGAGAGAGACAGCAACACATTGAGATTGGCGCCACCTGGCGCTGACTTTATGCGGCACTGGCGTCACACAATCAACGCCAGCGAGTGCCCTCGCCGGAACGGCAATGGAGGACAGCTTGTCATAAAAAGGCGGGCGGCGGCGTGGGAGGTCGGGAAATACCTTTACCTTTATGGCGAAAGCTGGATGTGGAATCTGCTCACGCGCGCGAAACGTATATCATCCTGGCCTAATCCATGCTGGGCATGAGTTTCACTAAGCGCAGCGCACGAAGTCCTCCCCAGCCCAAATAAGTCGAAACTCCGTGGCTACAACAAAGTTGCAGCACTTTGATTTATGCTCTTCTGAGCTGGTTAAAGTGTGGCATATATATGTATGTCTATTGGGTAGGGCTGCCACGCCCACTCATTAGTGTGTGGAATGCTGGCCCAGCACAGCATTGAGTGGGCATACCATAATGATGTCGCTGTCTTGAGCTGTGCCCAGCGCGAATTTCCATTTCAGCAGCCGATGCAGGGACAACTCTGAAGTGCAATTGAGACTAGAGATGCCTAAGAGTGGGCGGAAGAAGTCTTAAGATACTGCTCTTAACTGCTCCAAGCTTGGACTCAAATGTAAATGAAACGCGCTAAGGGCAAGGCTCAGAGGGAAGGGGCCAGTGCATGATTGAGGCACAGAAATATATAGCCCAGTGCATGTCCTTCAGGTAGATGGCAAATGAGGTGGAAAACTGAAGAGAATTTGTTTGTCTAATCTATAGATTTATGCGCCTTAGCATCGACTTATGCTTAAAGCAACAGCTTCAAAATCTTTTAGCTCTCTCAGCAATTTGATAAGCTCTTGATTTATGTTTTAATCTAATCAATTTGAAAATCACTTAATGCGAGTAAGAAAGGACATAAGGCAAATTTCAAGGATGTATCCGCATCAGTTCAGCTGGCAGCCAAGTGGGCCAGAGAGCAAACTGAAAAGGCGTGGCACTCGAATGTGAAGTCAATAAAGTGAAATTAATCAGGTGAACTGCTGCACATTAAGCTGATTGCATATTGTCAACACACTCGTGTTTTGTGAGCAATATCTTGACCCGAATTCGAGCTGAGCATAACTTGCACTCTTTTTGCTTTTTGTTTGCTTTAGCTCTCGCTCTCGCTCTCGCTCTCGCTCTCGCTTGTTATTGTGAATTGAATTTCAGTGTCATTTCTTCTACGGTTGAATGTTTTGCTTTTTGACGCTCTAATTGCATCTGATTGCAGGCGACGGCTTCAATGCCCAGCCAGTTGAGTCTCGGGTTTGGGCATCCGCATCCGCATCCGTTGATTTTCCCATTCGCGTTTCTTTCTTCTCTGCAGTTCATCCGCCAGCAAACGTGAGCGACATTTAAATGGAGCTGACTTCGCAGCTGACTGAGCTGAGCGCAGTTGACAAAAAAAGGACGCTAAGGAAAGCCAGGGAAGGGAGTAACCACTCGATACCCTGTCCACGAATGCATATTTCCAAATATGCCAGTCAACATATTGACCCCTTTAGCCCACCCCACGCTACATAGGGTATGGCAAAGCATAGAGTATAAGATACAAATTGATTGGAAATTTGCAATCAACTAATGACAGGACAATACGAGCAGCAGCAGCTGAGATTCAGCATATTTGCAGACAATTAATCGCATGAGCATTGAGTTCTGATCAATTATTTTACAATATCATACTCAAGAGATTAAGGGAGTTGCGCACGTACAGCAACTAACTGTAATTTGGCGGTTAAATCAATTTGCAGCCACAATTAATAGGCTGAGCCACGCCGCACCGCGCCAGGTGTAAATGTTGCACACACACGTAGCATTTCAATTTCCTTGCCGGAAGAGACAGCAATAAGCGCGTGAGCCGAAAGTGGAGCAGGGAGGGGGGCGGGCAAGCGGGAACGTGGCCTTTGAAGTTCATGTTGTTTGTCAAGAAAATGAATTTCACTTGACGGCGATTATGTGGCAGCTATTCAGTGAGCCAACTTATAGCTGGCAAAAGTTTTGTAAAACATTTCCGATATTTCAAAAAACAGCTACACACCTCATCCCCCAGCCCCCATCCCTCGTTCAATGCTCATGTCGAGCGTGTCGTCTAACCAAAATGCCAAACACGAATGCCAAACGAAACGCTGGCTGACAGCAGCCAGCGGGTAGCGAAGGGTAAAAACTTTTGCCTAAATCACTTAACAGAAAACAAGTGTTGGCATATGCCCCCTCCACAGCTGAGAGGCGCCCCTCGATCCATCATTTGCGCCATCTCATTTCTAACGGAAAACTTACTCTGCGAAAATTTCTTTCGTTTTCTTTTTGTTTCTCGCAATGCGCAGTGCCGTCTCTGCAGCAGGCAATGAAATATAATAACAAGAAATAACCGGAAGCAGCGCACAGGATGCGTGCTGTTTGACATACCACAAACACACACACACACACACACACACACCAAGCAGTTGGAAGTTGCGTAAACAGAAAATCAATTACATGTGCATACACTGTGGCGCCCCCTTGCGGCCCGCAGCTGCATCATCGTACGCCGGTTGCCGGGAGTGCGGGGATTTACATCAATTACGGCACGAAAAGCTTTTTGACTTTTATTGTGACATAGGCCGGAGCGCAACTATATGAAACGCATGAATATTTCAGTGCCCACGGAAGAAGCAAGTTTTAAAAGCATGATAAGAGTGCGCCACGCCCACTGATACTGGCCGCATGTCCATTTCGTGAGTCACACACACGCACACGCACACAGCGGCACCTACGCTTGTGACTTGGGTCAGCAGCAAGCCTTTTTGGCTGAGAGAAATACTCTGTAATCATTATGCAAAGTGGGTATATTGAACTGAGAATAATTCCGTTGTTGAAATATAAATAAAATAAAAGAGTAGAAGAGCTTAAGTTTAGGCAACTCAGAGAGCCCCGCTATACACAGTATGTTGAGGCTGTGCATGCCCGCTGGCACGCTTCAAGCTTGTTTCAATCTGACCATGCTGAAATGAGCAAAGCTGAGCCAAAGCAGAGTTCAATTTTAAAATGGCTTGCATAATTTATGAATGCAGAACTGGCAGCCGAAGCTGGACATTTATGGGCAACAGGCTGAAGGCCTTAGGTTCCTCTACCTCTGCTCACTTTTCCATCTGGCAGTGCTCGTCAACGACCATTGAATATTTATCGCTCGAGTTCCTTTTGCTGCTGTGATTCCATGAGACCGAAATGGAAAATGTGCCACTTTGTTTAATTTTATGCAAATCGATGCCGTTGTGCGGTTACATTGAGATTGGTATTGGCGTTGGTATTGGTTTTCGGCTATTGTTGCCAGTGTTAAGTAACAGCCAGTGCTGCTGCCGTCTCGCTCGCTCTCGCATGGATTTTAATTAGCATTTGACCAGGGGGCCGCTCCACGTGTTGCATGATGCGCGTCGCCGTATCTGTTGTCACACATCTCCATGCCGTTTGCAATTTATTTTTGCCATGTTGCATGCCCCATAACCGCACAACACGAAAAACGCCACAATGCGGTTTTGGTCACGATGGCAATCCCCCCCTCCCCCCTCCCCCCAACCCTCCCTTCATAATGGCGTATTTATGAAAATTTCGAAACATGTGCAGACTGGTGAAATGCCAAAAGTGGAAACGGCAAATCATTCAGATGATGTTCGGTTTAGTTAAAGTTGTGGAAAAAGCGCTCTCTAGCTGCCTATATATATATATCTAAATATTTATAGATATATTTCTATTTTATTTTCCTTTTTATTTAGCTAACAAAAAGTGCATTGACTGTGGGTAAGTGAGCCTCTCAGTTTAATCAGCCAACAACACAAATGGAATTTTCCCTCCTGCAAAATATTTATTTATTGCATACTTTTGGGAGCAGCCATAAAATAGAGCCACATTTCTTTACATATATGCATATAAATTTAAATACGGTCTATTCTTTTTTGTTTACTGCCCGGCTTAGACAAATAATTCAACATCATGAGCATTCCTGCTGTATTATTGAGATGCCTGTCCGTTGTTGGAGGCATTCCGGCTAACCCATGCTCAACTGTGACCGCGCCAAGTGCAGTTACTTTCAGCTATCTGACAACATTAAAAGTGTCTGCTCAAGTTTCCAACTTGCCACAAGAATTTCTGCTCTTTTTTCTATATATAAGTGTGTGTGTGTGTATGTGAGTGTGTGTGTTCTGCAGGTAAGACGTATTACCTGGGCCCAGCCACGCCCAACTGCCTTCAGTTGCACGCGAGAAATGTTTCGTGACAAAGAATTTCAAAACTGAAACTGAAGAAAAACGTCGGAGAGACATTGTAAAGCGTAGCAAGGAGCGCAAAAGTTTGAAGTTTTATTAAAAATACACACCGCAACATTTCTCAAGAACTTTGAACACGAAAACGTGAGATAATTTGTGAAGCCAAACCCAGAGCCACAGCATGAGCCAGAGCCGGAGCCAGAGCCAGAGTCTGCATCGAGGCCGCAGTAGAGTGTCAAGTACTTTGGATAAACTTCTGTGACAGCTCAATTTGAGGGCACGAGAGTTACCTTGTCAGAAATATTATAATTTCAGTAGATAGTTTGTGGCGGCGTCTAATGAGCAAATGTGTGTGAAGCAGTTGCCTGTTGGCCAACTTTCCCTGGCTCTGCTTGAGATGGGCCACATTTACGTGCTGCTCTCCCTCTGCTTTCGCTTCTATCGCATATCAACGGAATCAATTATCAAGCAACAAATAAGGATGCAGCGACAACAGGCAACTGCAATTGAGATCTGAGAACAACATCAACAACAGCAGCAGCAGCAGCAGCAGCAGCCGTGTAATGCACTTAGCTGACAGTTCCGCCCACGTGGCACGCCCCCTGCCCCCGTTCCGCTGCTCATCACATATGCAGCTTGCCTGGCAATGGCTCGAAACATTAACATCATGTTGTGGTTATGGAAATTAGCTAACAAGGATGACAAACATTGTGCGTGCCAAGATTTATGCGCAGCATGAAACTCAAGAACATGATGCGACGCATCCTGTGAAAATGGAACACAAACAGCAGCAGCAACAACAATAACAGCTGCCCAGCCAGGACAATTGCAGCTCAAGTATTATCCGACCACTAATTGGTATTTATTGCCACTTAAATGCCCAGAACTTGTTGCTACTTTTCACCTCGTATTTCATTTGAGTTTTCCTCCGGACGGCAACGCCCACTCAAAATGTCGGCGGCGGGCGTCGATCTTGCTGGGCTCGGCCAATGGCAGGCGGGCAGCTATAATTAGAGATCGCGAGAGAACGAGAGCAAGCATACTTGAGATGAGAAGAGTGGAAACATGTGTGCGGATGGATATGTTGAGGCGGCTCGCATCTTGAGGCTAATTTCAGTGGGCACACGACTTTGGCACGGTTTAGTATCGTCGCGACAATTATCGTAATTAACTCGTTTATGTGTTGTGTGCTAATCCAATTAACCAAGTTCGCGCAGGATGCCCCCGAAGATGCAGCGCAATGAGACAACAAAATAAATTAATTCAATCAGCATCCAATTAGAAAGACAAATGAAGAATTTTCGCAGGCCTAATTGAATTGTGTTCGCCGCTCGCTGCTCTCGCCGTCATCATCGCCTGCGTCATTATTAACAATTGTCCAATTAGGCAGAACAGTGATTGATCAAGTGATTCGCACAAGAATTTAAATTCAATTCGCCAGCCATGTTAAACTATCAGCAGCAGCTGCATTCCATACCCGTCGGCAATGCCGGCAATTTCTATTATGCCGCCTCGACAATGCCGTCGGTGGCGTCCAACGCATCCGGGCAGGGTTCCGGCCCGGCTCACACCTTAGCATCCATCGAGGCGGCGTATGCCGCACCGCCTGCTCAGCCTGTTGAGCTGGAGGACAAACTGCATCAGGCCGGCTATGTCAAGGATAAGGAAATTACAAATCGCCGAGAGCTGGACAAAATGCATCGTTTCTCCGTGGACAATCTCATTGAGCTGAAACAGGATGCGTTTGCCAAGAGCAAATTATCCATGGAGCTGGCCAATAGCTTTGGTAAGTCAGAGCCTATTTGATTAGGCATAAAACGAGAGTCACGTTTTCTGACAAAAAATTACACGAAAAATCCCGTTAAATTTAAAAATTAGATTTTATATAAATCAGCTAATTGCTTAATTTAATAAACACTCTCTTGAGACCCTTCATCACGTTAGATTTTCTTGATAAATTGCCTTAGATAAAAAATCGTTTTTGAGAAAAACATAAAGACGTTTATTCTCTGGCAAATAATATTTTTTCTTAAATGAAAAAACAGTTATAGAGCAAAAGTGTTTAGGTTTACAGGAAAAAGACATTTAGCCTTCTCAATAGAGAATTTATAACAAAAAGCTGCAAAGAATGAAAAATCATTTTAAAAAAATATGTATAAAAAATGTTAAAATGAAATGTAGTTGTCAATAAAGCAGGATCCAAATTTATCTCGAAAATTATGAAAGTGTCTATGAATATTATTATTGAGTTAAAGTATACTCTGCGCAGCTCTTCTGAGAAATAATATAAACTAAGTTATTCGAAAAATAACTTTAAATCATATTCGCATATCCGAAAATAAAAGAAAATAATCTTGCATTCTGTAATATATCTGCAATATATATAGATTAAATCTATAATTATTTAATCTATTTAAAATGTAGTTACAAATTTATTTTAAAATATTACCTAATTTAATAAGGATAATATATTTAAATATTAAAATATAAATATTTAAAAGTAAAATTTTATTTAATTACCATAAAACTGTAGAGCACACAGTTTTGTCTTCGAATATTATTATTAAATTATTAGGACTTTATCAGCTACAAGTATTGCAAATTTCTATAGCTTGAATAGTTCGATTTACTTCAGGAATGCGTATTAAAATTTACCAAAAGAATTAAATTTAAGTATTCGATGCACAATTGATTATACTCTTATAATTCTAGACAATCGAATGCAATTTTTATTCACTTTATATATTGTAAAAGTTTATTTTCAATTCATTTTCACTTTGATCGCATTTGAAATGAATGAAACGCTTACTTACCTCTGCAAATATGACTTCGATTTGTTTTCATTTGTTAATCTCTGCTATTCACTTGAGGCAGTTTGGGGGCATTTTGTAGTTTATCATCTCGACATGCCACACGTTAGCTTCAGGGTGGTAATCATCAGGCCATACATTCCGTGTAGTCAGTTTTTTCTCTTAACCCAACCAAATCTCTTACCCACGCCATTTGTCTCAATTTGTCAGCGGAGCTGTCCGCGGGATGGCATCGTAGATCAGCCCAGGCGCTCCATAGAAACAACTGCAGTGCCGCACGAGGTCCCAGGGGAGGAGTGGGAAAACGAGCTGCTTAATTTGAATTGCCAGCGAATCGAGCAGCGAACGATAAAAAACAGTTGCAGCTTAATAAAATAAAACCAAAAAACGAAGCACGAGAACTCCAAATCGAAAGGGAAACCTCAATCAGATTTGTGGATAGGCAATGGGCATGGACATGGGCATGGATAAGGAAGAGTGAGAGGGAAAGTGAAGCACAGTCGAACCGAAGACTAGCACATGTTACAATTCGAGCAATGATAAAAATAAACACACGCCTCTGGTCTCAACCATTTAGAGCAAACGTGGGATAGGGGCTGCAACTGCAGCAGCGACTGCGACTGGCTGGGATGTGGCTGGTTGTTTTATGCTCCACTTGGAAAATATAGTCGTTGGGCTGCGCTCTTTGGCGCTTCGGTTGTTCAAAGGCATGCGGCCTCTGAGGGAATATCATGTCAGCTTTGATTACGTTTTGTCATGTTGACAATGTTGAAGTGTTGTCTGCAGTCGGAAATGCAGCTGAAAGGGGGAAAAAAGGCAGAGCAAGCGTACGGCTGGGCAGCGATTGAGAATTGACTCCTGGTAGCATTGCCATTGCCAGCAATGACAATGAGACGCGTATATTTCATAGCAAATTATACCGCTGACAACAGCACGGGCCTAAAACCAGGCCAGGAGACGGGCCGGAGCCGCACCCGCACGCTCCTCAGCTTTTCGCACTGCAGCAACAAGAATGCGCACAAAGATGGGGCTGTCATCCATTCGGTTGTGCAATTGGCGGCGGCATAAATGAGCGAATGTCGCCCACATATGGCACCTAGATGTCATGCATGAGCTCTCCACAAATGTGCAGCCAGTTGCAGCTACCCAAATAAATCGCATACATAACTATATCTAGCTCTATGCTTATAAATATGAATATATATATATAAATATATGTATATAGATATCTACATTCATTTGCCTTTGGCATGCGTACGCATAATATCATAAATTTTCAGCTCATTCCAATTCAAATTTATCATCTACGAGCTAAGCACCGCATATAGCACTACGTATATAACATGAATCTCATTCCAGCATACGAAAATTTCAAATTCCTTGATACTCCCAGAGCTTCCTTTACGAAATTGCTGGGAAGTCTCTAAGGAATTAACTAGAGTTAATTTTAATCTGTCAGAATTGTCTCTAATTAAGGCTCTATTAAGCAATTCAATTTGTTATATTGGTTCTCGAAATGAATGTTCAAATATAATCAAAGTTCTCTTATAAATGGTTTAAGATAATATAAAATAATATATATAAATAATTATAATATTTATATTAATATTTTAAGTTTATTAAAATCACTTCGAAATTAATAAAAAATTAATTTTAAAAATATATTTTCAAGGTTTATGAAGAAAGTTTTTAACTCAAGAATACTTCTAGCAGTTATTATTCGTTATCAGTTAACAACTTTATTCATTAAATGACGAGCATATATTATATACTATATAGTGAGTCTGTGTCAAATCTTGCGACTGCCGAACAGACTTTATGAACATAATTTCATTGCTCTTGATGTTTAAGATACTTCTACAGGAGCCTTGGTTAAGCGTGATTACCTATATATTTTCCAGCAATATTTTAAAGCAATTGAACTGAATTATTATATAAATATATCAAATTAAATTGTAAACTTGATGAATAAAAGTTTGTGTGTCTGTGTTTATAATATTAAATTTTTTTTAGTGTTTATATTAAGTGAATTTTAATTTTTTTAGAATTTCTACTCAATTTTGATAAATGATAGAAATAAGTTAATTGTTTTTAGATTAGCTGCAATGAGTGGATGATCAGGGCAAAGACGAATAAATTTGAGTACAGCTGAATGTGGAAGATTCGGCTTAAGATTAAGAATTTGGCGATCTGATAGAGATTGTTATTTACATGTTTGTAAGATTTAGATTTGTAAGATTTTAGATTTTAAATATTTACTGAAATATAATGGGCAGGGATTTTGTGGCTTCAGCTATTTTAACCAGTTACATGCAATTTCGGTTACAGTCTTAAATTTTAATTTTAAAATAAATATAACAATAAATAAATAAATAAAATAAATGTGATTTGAAAAGTTGAATTTAATTTGTACAATTTAACATATTGTTCTCTATATTGATTTTGCCAGTTAGTTTTGTATATAGCTAAATTTTTTTAAAATCAATTTAAATAAACTCATTTTACACGTCTAGCCCCTTCCTTCTGCTAGCTGCTTTATACTTTTGCACAGCCACATTCTCCCTTCTTTAATGGATTCTGGCTGTGGACACACAATGATAACCAAATGCTTTTACATATAAAATTATATTATTTATGCATACGCTCTCCATATTCTATTTTGGCGCTGTTCTCTTTATCATTTTAGTCTTCGTCTGAAATCAATTAGTGAAAGTAGCTGTTCGCCTAATGTCACAATTTCGGTTTAATTAATAGATCGTAAATTCGTAGCGTTTGTTTTGTTCGTCGGCTCGCCACCTAAAATTAGTAGACAGCTGCCCGAGCATGTTGAGAATATACATACATTGATGTGTTTGAATATATTTTATGACCCATGCCAAATGTTTATTACCTTCCCGCTGGGTATGCAGCCAGCGAAAGGATCAACGAGAATGCAAAATTTAATGTGTTCAGAATCATAAAAGTGCGCCCACAAATTCTTCGGCTGACAAATTAATAGTATACGTCCGGGCTCTAATTGATTGTTTATGGGGCTTCCAGGAATCTCAATAAGAGCCAAAGATTTTCTTATTAATCGCTCTATAATTGTCTTCCGTTATAGGCGGAGGCGGCGGCGGCGGCGCCATAGATTACCCCAACAATCTCAGCTCAGGGCACTCCAGGAAGCCGCGTCGCAATCGCACCACCTTCAGCTCAGCGCAGCTAACAGCCCTGGAGAAGGTCTTCGAACGCACCCATTATCCCGACGCCTTTGTACGCGAGGAACTGGCCACCAAGGTGCATCTGAGCGAGGCGCGTGTGCAGGTAAGCCTAGGCTAACGATGATGCAAAGAACTCTTGGTAAGCCCCCGTCCATCTTAGGTCTGGTTCCAGAATCGTCGTGCCAAGTTTCGGCGCAACGAGCGCAGCGTCAGCCTCGGTCGCCCGCTCTTGGACACAGCCACGCAGCTGGTGCCCGCTCCAGTGCCCAACAGTATGCACAAGTACCCCAATTTAACACATAGTGCGCCGCCCGGAGCTTACGCTCTGAACTTTGCACCACTCGAGCTGCGTTCCTGCCAGAACTATACGAATTGCTATGGAGGATTCGGGGCGACCCCAAACAGTAGCAATGGCATGTGCTCCTTCTTCGGGGCGCCCAACTATTGTGTAAACTATGCCAAGAATGCGTATCCCTCGCTCTGACGATGTATATCAATTAGCAAAATTGCATTATTATTATATTATTTATACGAAATTTATACCTGACTAATATATATATATGTGTATTTAAATAGAACATTAAATAAAATACGCTAAACACTAATGCGATTTGAATGAGCTCAGCGGCTGGGGAAGTCAAAGTTCAGTTTACATCTTTTTATGCTTAAATTGCGTTTCACAGTTAAATATTCAGAAACATAAATGGCAAAAGAGCTGTGATGTTATGGAAAAAACCAGGCCAATTTATAATCATCAACTATGCATAATTTGCCCTATCATGAATACTTTCAGAGCTTTTCAATTATTTAGCTGTCACAGGTTTGCCAAATTAACATCGCTGATTTAATTATATACTTTGATAGATGAATTAATTAAAAATTCATATACATACCTATGATTACAAGACTCAAATGTGTGCCCTGCTATGTGTGTGTGTGCGTGTGTCTATTATACGCATGTGTAAATTTGTATAATAAAACTTAATTAAAGTCAGGCAACAAAAAGGAAAAGACGCTGGCAAACTTTTCCAATCCACAACAGCATTGAAGTACATTGGGTTTGCGGCCAACGCAATTAAAAAGACAGATTGGCATAATGAATGGGAACGAGAGTGTGCTGAAACCTGCCTCAGACAGCAGGTAAGTTAAGGCATTTATGGAACTTAGATTAAGTTTCGAATGACTTTATGCTTTGTTTAGAGAGAAAGAGTTGAAGTCAGTTCACTGCCAGCTGGCCCAGCTTTCCCAAAGGATTTCGTGCAAATCTCTAAAAGCCCATCTAATTTATCATAGAGCAAAGCCTGAACGCAATTCCATGCATAAATAAGTGAGGCGGGTGTGCACGACTACTAAATACCCCTAATATCGTGCTACTCGGATATCTTATATATTTTATATATTAGCAAAAACGAAATTTGATGTCTGTTAAATAACTTTAGACTTCTAAATGTCAACTGCTCAACGACCAAATCTTTATTATAAATATTATCCTGCCTATATTATCCTACGCTTTTCAATGGGTTCAGGGTATAATAGGCATATGTTGAAAGAGCACAAAACAATACGGCAACATTTAGGAAGTTTTTTTGTGTGTGTCATTTGTTTAACTCTAAATATAAATTAATTTAGAGTAGAATGATAGGCAAGAGGCTGCAGTGCTGTCACATTATAATAGCGACTTAATAGGAAAAGCATAGCATATATCAACTATGACTTATAGAGCTATAGAATATAGCTGAAGGTTCAGCTCTACTCTAGTTATAGTTGATATGTAGAAAATTTTAAAAATATAATAAACCTGGTCTCTTCCGCACACACGTCTCACTCTGATAGTTATTGTATACGCTCAAAGATCTTCTCCAGAACTTGTATCTAAACAATTTTAATTTTGCATTCTCGTTTTTCCTTTCGCTGGCTGCATAGCCAAAGGGAAGTTCATAAACATTTGACATGGGTCATAAAATATATTTAATCATCAATCGGGTGCCTCTGCAATTCCAATTTCTATTCAAGGAGCTCTTATCTGACGTAGAGCCATAGAAACTTTTATTTGCTAAGGAAATATGCAAAATACATAAATATATAGAAAAATAAGGAGCTATGTTGACATTTGAATATCATTTCAAAATCTTATACGACAAAATTATTTGATATGGCCACCAAATATGGAATCAAGCTTTGCCCAGTTGTCAGTCTACCACATTGGACCAATCTCTGCTCTGGAACGTATCCGAAAGAGCTCCAATCGAATTATCCTACATACCACCTTATTGCCAACGATCCTTATACCATATACTATTTGAAAAACATGCCAAAGGCGTTTGTAATTATCTATGGCTCGAAACTGTTTGCAGCCTGTCTTGAAATGGACGTCATCGGTGCCAACACATTCAAGTGTTTGCCAGTAAGGGATTCCATGCACGCCTACACCTTTTCCAGCTCTGATGTGAAATGTATTGATAAGCCGACTGTGTTCACCACTGAGTTGATCACTCATTGCTTGGATTCACAAAAACATAATAAATTAACGCCCAAGTCCAGGAGAGAAATTTA
This sequence comes from Drosophila peninsularis, assembly GCA_035047485.1. NCBI lineage: Eukaryota > Metazoa > Arthropoda > Insecta > Diptera > Drosophilidae > Drosophila > Drosophila peninsularis. The sequence continues at coordinate 4,128,028 of JAWNPN010000085.1, read as the reverse complement.
CGAGCGACCTAATGACTTTACGGGGTTTATCTTCGCCAACGTATTGGCCAAAGACTCACCTTCTCAGATGTCACGCAACAAATGTTCACACTTTGATCTGAGTATTTGGTTAATATTCTTGGTGGCAATATTTTCGCTGATAATCATCTTGCGTAGAAAATTCACGTAAAACTGGTCACAAAAAAATTTAAAAAATTTAAATAGGTAAATAAATAATGAAAACAGATTTGGTAAGGCAAAAAAGATGTTTAAATGGTAAATAAATAATGGAAACAGATACAATTCAGATAAAACAGATACAAAAACTTGTTCTTTTTTAATTGTTTTTCTAGGATATTCCCTAGACTCCTTTTAAGGATTGGTTAAACCGATATGTGTATGGGGACATAGGAACCCTATATCTGGGACTATTAAGATTGTATCCTAGCAATAGATTAAAGACTTTTGGACCATGAATGAGCACTATGAATGCGTTTTCGTATCTCTGAAAAGATACAAGCCATGGAGTATATATAAAACCGCAGATCACAGAGGGCGCAGCCAGCCCCATTTGATATATTATACCACTCTATATTTATCTGTTTGTTTCTGATTATTTTTACGAGAATTTTCTATAAAAGATAGCAATCAACGAAAATATTGCCATCAGCAATAGGCCAATACTTAGATCGGAGCTTGAGCATTTGTTGTGGGACATCATACCGATATTTTCATCCATTTGGCGTGCATAGATCAGCCCCGTGAAATCATTATAATATGCGGTAATATAGTCCGTGTCTTTTGGTGCCAATCTAGACTTTCTTTCTTCCGAAGCAATGCAACTGGCGATCAAATCGTCAGTCAGCGAAAACGTGTGATCAATGCACCTGACAACAGATTGGGCAAATGTGATGGCGAACATAGTACCATTTTCTAGCAAGCACTCAAACGTCTTGTCATTGATGATATCCACTCCGAAACATTTTTCAAGCTCTTTGGAACCAATGAGAATCACATATGTGTTTTCCATGCGCTTTATATTGTATATGGTATAGGGATCGTTTAATGCCAAGTGATATGGGGACCACTTCCGCTCGAGCTCCTCCGGATAAACTCCAGAGCAGAGCTTAATCCAATTTGATACATAGATCTTTTTGCAAGATGTGAGATCCATATCCAATAATTTCTTTAAAATGTAATTGAAATGTCAACTCCTAGCTCCTATATTTTGTATAAATATTTATCAATTTTCCACATTTCCTTAGCAAATCAAAGTATCTATGGCTAACCCGTCAGATAAGGGCTCCCTGAATAGAAACTGGAAATGCATAGACACCCGATTGTTGGCACACGCACTAATATAATTAAATATACTTTATGTTTATGACCTTCCCGTTGGGTATGCAGCCCGCAACAGCCATAAAAGTGAGCCGTAAATACAAATGAATATGTCCGGACTCCAATCGATTATTTATGGGGCTTCCACGATAATTGTCTTCTCAATAATTGTCTTCCGTTATAGCCGGAGGCGGCGCTGCCGTAGATTACGCCAACAATCTGAGCTCAGGGCACTCCAGGAAGCCGCCTCGCAAGCGCACCACCTTCAGCTCAGCACAGCTAACAGCCCTGGAGAAGGTTTTCCCAGAAGGTATACCTATTACAATAAGCAAAGTTGTATTATTAGGGAACACCCCATGTGGCGTGCTGCATTGCTATCTTATATATTTAATATTGGATTGCACTCATATATATATCATATAATAGTATAAATAGTGTAGTATAAATATATAAATAGTATAAAACATTCAGGAAGTTTCCTTGGCGTGTGTGTGTGTGTGTGGGTGTTGGCTTGAGTGCCATTTGCTTAATAGACAGAGGGTTAACAAGTACTATGAAAAAGTTTAAATGTAAATAAAAATTCCTTTCTCAGGCCGGCATGACAGGGCGCACAAAATGCAAATTAACATTTGGTATGTAAGCGGTATCCGCAGCTAATTTGCATAAGGAGCGAGTGTAAAAGAAATGGAATCACTGTATGTATGTGTGTGTGTGGTCTAAACATTTTTACAATATTTTCTAAATGACAATGGCTTGAGCAGCTTGAGAGGCAGCACAAAGGCAAAAATGCGTTTGCTGCCTTATTGCGATGCGGCAAAATAGTTGCAGGCGAGACGCCAAGGGATGCCAAATTACCGAGCCACGACATTCACTGACATGCTACATGTGGCAAGGCAAAGCTGGGGAGGTGTGAGTTCAAATAGAGAGTAAGAGAGAAAAGCAGAGGAATGGACGGAGAGAGAGCTTGTGACAAATCAAATGTTGTGCAAGAAATTCCAGTCCACTCCACTCTGTTCCTGGATCAAACGGAACTTAAGTTATGTGCCGAATGCAACTGGGAAAACATTTCTGCATTATTAATTTGATTTCGTTTTTTTTTTCCACCCAAAATGCCAGAAGTGGGCCAAGCTCTTAAAGAATATATATTTATTATCGCCATGCCCTCAGTTCATCTATCTATATATTAAAGCCCTATTGATCCTAGATCTGTTAAAGCCATAGCTGGCACAATCGATAATATCGATTGTCATTAGCTTTTGAGAGAGATCGATATTGATATATCGTCTCAGTTAGACTGTAAGTCAACTGATTCGATGGTTTACTGCAAGTAAATTTGGTATTGACTTATTTATCGGAATATATTTAGAAAATTAAATTTAAATTAAATCAAAAAGTTCTTCCATAAGTTAAGTCAATCGATAGATCGATAATATCGATTGCTTTACAGCCGTAGGAGTATTGTTCCTATTAAGCCAAAAAACCGTGCAACAACGAGTGCGTAAGCCGACGAGCTCACGGTTGAGCTGGTAATTTATCTAATTGCGTGATAATTTTGTCTCTGTTAAAAAGCAATTATTCATGCAGACGTACGTATATCAAAACAGAGCTGAATGAGCGCTCCTGCATAGTCTGACACAGCCCGACTGAGTAGAACAACAGGAGGCACTTCCATTGCCCTCTGTGCTGTCAGATGAAAGACGACCCGACCCGCAGCAGCAGTTGGAGTTGCAGTCGGAGTCGCAGTCGCAGTCGCAGTTGCAGTCTTCTTGACAGCTTATGACGAGGGTGATGAGATTTGTGTGGTACTTACACAAGTGCTCGAATGATGACGAATACTCCCCCTGGTCTTGTTGTGAGGCGGCCGCAGACAACACTGTCACATTACGATATCATTTGGAAGATCATACATATATGTCATATATCAATTATGACTTACAAGATCTATAAAATGTAGTTCAAGGCATTTCCTAATTAAGTTAGTTGATATGTGCAAATTTCTAAATATATAAATATGTAATTAGTTAAAGCAAACCTACGTCCCCATACACATATTGTTTTGACCAATCCTTAAAAGGAGTCTAGGGAATATCCTAGAAAAACAATTAAAAAGAACAAGTTTTTGTATATGTTTTATCTGAATTGTATCTGTTTCCACTATATATTTACCATTTAAACATCTTTTTTGGCTTTCCAAATCTGTTTTCACTATTTATTTATTTTTTTTGTATTTTCTTGTGACCAGTTTTACGTGAATTTTCTACGCAAGATGATTATCAGCGAAAATATTGCCGCCAACAATATTAACCAAATACTCAGATCAAAGTGTGAAGATTTGTTGTGCGCAAACTGTGATTTCGAACCTTTAGCCAGTTGGCCTGCGTAGATAATCCCCGTAAACTGATTAGGTCTTTGGTGAATTATTTGCATGGACTCAGTCGAAAAATGGCTGTTTTGTTGTGAAGTTAAGCAGCTTACGATCAATTCAGAGGTCAACAAATTGGGCTTATCAATACATTTCACATGTGTGTTGGAAAACTTGTAGGCGCGCATGGAACCACTTATATGAAAGCACTTGTATGTGCTGTTATCGATGACTTCCATTTCAAGACACTCATCAAACAGATTGGAGCCATAGACAATTAAAAACGCCTTTGGCATGTAAGTTAAATAATATATGGAATATGGATCGTTGGAAGCAAAATTATTTCCGGGAAACTTCGTTACGAACTCTGACGGATACGCTGCAAAGCAGAGACTGATCCAATTTGGTAGACTGACGATTGGGCAAAGCTTAAGTCCACTTTTGATATCCATAATTTGTCGAATGATTTTGAAGTGATATTGAATGGTTAGCTCAGCTCCCTAAACGTTCTATATATTTTTATATTTTTCATACTTCCCCAGAAAATCAGAATAAATACTAATGGAAGAATTTGACTTTTGAAGCTTGGCTCGGGCTAACATGACCTTCACATGATCAACACATAATTATTTTAGTTTCTGATACACGTTTGCATTAATGTATGTCTATGTCTGCTTTGAAGTGACCTTTATTGTCAGAAAAAAGCTCCCCGAATAGAAATTGGAAATTGCTTAGAAACCCGATTGTTGGGTTGATTAACATTTGTTTACAAACTTTACTTATTTTTGTTTTATTTTGTATTTTTTTTTTTTTTTGTGGCACCTGTGAATGTGATAAACAAAAACGAGCAAAACGTAATTGAATATATTATGAAAAAAAATAAAATAAAAAACAAACAAAGCGGCAGACACTGTGATTCCCAAAGTCAAGCTCACAGAGCGAAAACCATAATTTCGAACCGGTTCCTAAAGGCGGCCTAAATCAAGTAATTAGAATAAAGTTTGAGTCACACATCCAGTTCTGAGACGATCTTTTGTATAAAATGGGCCACCGCTGAAGGGGGACACGCACATTTCAAAGTAGATTCATTCGAGATCGGACCCACACACAAAATGCGAGCTGTTAGTGTGTTCCTTGTGGTGATAATCGCGCTCTTTGGCGTGCTGGAGGCGCTGCCGCAGTTCGGTTACGGCGGCTACGGTGGCTACGGAGGCGGCTATCCCGGCGGCTTTGGCGGCGGCTATCCAGGCGGCTATGGTGGCTACGGAGGCGGCTATCCCGGCGGCTTTGGCGGTTTCCGCGGCGGTGGATCCAGCAGTGCCAGTGCTTCCGCCTCCGCATCGTCCTCCAATGGCGGCTATGGTGGCTTCTACGGTCGCTAATTACTATCCAGTTAGCTCCGATTTATTGTCCTTAATTTAAGTGTGCTAAATAAAGTGAATGTTAGAGTAAAGCGTCTGTCTCCAAGCTGATTTTATAGTCGAACTCAACGAGGGACTAAGAGATTGTTCAAGTGGAGCTCTTTTAATTATATTTTTTTATTTTAGTTTTATTTGCTGTCAAAATTGTGGAACTTGGCGTAATGCAGGCGCGGCCACAACTTGGTGAATGGTTCCAGGCTATGGCGGCTAAGCAGCGCCTGTGATTCTTTAACCGAACTATTTAAGGGAACTTTGGCGGCGGTTATAGATGCGGCGCATGGCTGGCCTTTTGCAGCTTGTTTGGACGTTAAACACTATCCAGCTAGCGCCAATCCGTTTGCTCAGGCTTAAGATGTCAAATAAAACTCTGTTGCTGCAGCAGCGCAGAAGACTCAAAGCTGAAGAGGGCATATTGACTTCACTAACTCGCAAATATATGGTATATTGATATGCCTTTCGGGTCTAGTATAGCGCACCAAAAATCTTGATATTTTCAAAATTTTGTCTCTGGCATTTTTGTGGCTGTCTGGCGCAAGTTTGTACTACTCGGATGCTTTCTTTTAGGCATGGAATGGAATTCCATCATAAGTTGGTGTCAAGTTTTGCACTTGAAAACAAAACAGCCTCTGCCAGTGTGTGTGCGAGTGTGTGTGAGTGTGCGCGAGTGCATTTAGTAAGCAACTTTCCATGAACAATCTGCAAACATATTTAAAGCGAGAAAAAATAAAAGTTTTGCTGCAGCCGCCGACGGCCAAGATGAACTTTCACTTTGCCCCACTTTCAGCCTAGCCGAAAGGGGGAAAATAACAACAATGAGGCATACAAGGCGAGGACGTGTGAGCACTTGCCGAAAACAGTGCAGCATTATCCTTGCAGGCTGCTTCTGCTTTTGTTAAGTTTGTGTTTTGGCCAGGCTCCAACTGGGCTTGTAATATGGCAAATAGATTTGCAATTTCTGCTTCATATTTTCCCATTCTTTTTCCATTTTTCCATTTTGTTGTTGTTGTTGTTGAGTGGACTCAACTGCTGTGTCTTATGCAAACTTGTGCAGCACTGGACTTTTTATTGATGCCGCTGCAGAGACGCAAGTTTGGTTCAACGACTTCGGCGGCGTCATTAAAACTTTTCGGCCTGTCATCTCCTATTGCAGTGGCCGGGCAAAAGTTTGTCCGTGTCCAGGACTCACACACGCATTCGCCATTGCTGGCCGCTTGAATGGCTGCCATATTGTTATTTTGGAATTTATGTGTGGAGGACAACGCAAAATGCAAGTCAAGCTATTCAGAGTGCTCTTGCGCTTGACTCCGAGCTGCATTGGCGACCACATCCAGCTGGGGACCTGGCCGCCAGCTGTGCGCCATTCAAAGCGTCGCCGCGCTGCCCATTGAGGGTCGTCAGGTCGTTCATTGTATTGGTTGGCATTCAAGTGGCAGCAGCCGCAGCTCGCCTTTCAATATTTCGAAATACAATAAGTTGGAGAGTGCTAAGCGGCAGTGCCAGTCCTCGAGTCAGGAGAACTCATAGTCAAGTCAAGCGCAGCTAGACATGAATGCACATCTATATTGCCATTGTAAGGCCTCAAGCCTCAAAATGCAGTCTTCATTACATATATACCTGGTATACCCACTCTCAAAGCGTACAGGGTATTCTTTCAGCATTTTACGCTGCCTGGCTGCACGCTGGAAGCTGCGCCAATAAGAAGCCACATCTAATGTCGACTGTTCAGGAACAAAGGAACGGTTAGAGAAGGCCACTAAGCTCTTCTGAAGGCGTGGCCCCGCTCAGAGCTGACTCAAGTTTAAAGGCCGATTCAGTCCGGGCCAATATTCATCTATACGACACGCACGCATTTGTCTGTCAACGCACGTCATGAACATCAATTTTTGGGATTGATAAGATGTTGGGCGATATATTTGAATTACGGCCGACATGCAAAGGGTGGAGCAGACGGGGCCTGCAAACAGTTCGCCTAAAATATGTCAATCGAAATGTAAATCATTGCGTAATTTGCATTTTGAGTATTTGCTTCAATTGAATGACGATGCCGACTTTGTTGTTGCTGTTGTTGCTGTTGTTTCTGTTTCTGTTGCTGGCAACACGTGAATTATGGCGGCAATTTTGACAATTGCCAAGCTCCGGGCCACGCCTACCACCCAACAGCACCGCATCCGGTACGTGCATGTGTGTGTCTGTGTGTGTGTGCATTGTATAACTTGCGCCCTCTTCACGTGCACATAATTCGTACCCGTTGTTATCCAACATAATTGCGTTGACATGTGGATGCTAATTTAAATGGATTTCACTACAATTTCAATGCTCTGCCATTCTGTTAAGCAGGTACTTGTCCACTGCTAACGAGAAATCTGAGTTGTTTTTCCCTTTTCGAATACTAAATATCTATTAATATTGCCTTCTTTGTGCGCAAATTATTTAATTCTGGCTGTATTTGTTATCAGCATAAAACAAAGCTTAAAATGTGCCTGGTGAAAAGAAACTTAAAGGCACACCAGTTGCATTTATAACACTGTCTCAGAATTTACTTTTTCAAAGAATTGTGGTAAACTAAATCTAAATCTAAAAATCTAAAAACCAATTTTGATCTAAAACTACAAATTTGAATCTCATTTTAAGCCAAGCATCACTAAATCAACTTCTAACACTATTCCCTCTCCACAACTATTTCAACTTCAAAGCAAACCATTTCAATTCATTCAAGGAACTCTCTGATCAAATCACTCTCGCTAACCATTAAAAGTACAACTGACATCTGGAACTGACTAAAAGAAACTTAAAGAGAAGAATTATTTTGAATATATATTATTATATAGAATTATATAACAAATAAAAATAAAAAAAAATAACAAAATAAAAGCTAAGATTCGTTTTTCGTATATTTATATTCCACAAGATGGAATATTCGGGTATATTTTAGATGCTTTCATGTGCATAGAAAATAAATAAATAAATATCACTACAATATATATATATATATATATATATATATATATATATATATATATATATATATATATATATATATAAGAATATTTGAATGTGTCAATACTATAAATACTTGGTTATTATGGTATAGTTAGTAAATTGCATAAAATTTTCTAGCCCTGTGCAAATTACTATTTTCTTTACGTTCTTTTCATTCTATTCAAATAATTGTGCTTATTATCTATAACATTTTAAGCCATAAATCTAACCCATCGAGTAGACCTGTATAGCTGCATATTCAACTTAAATCTAAACTTATTTATTCCAAATTTGATTCTATGCTACAATATTTCAAGCTCGTTAGATTCCACTGGATGCAACCTTTTCAGCCTACGTCTATTATTGATAACCAAGTAACATGCGGGCTGAACTTCTGTGAATTTAGGATTCGCTAGTTTCCTAAAGATCACATTGAATTTCTCTCAAGCCAGTTCATCTCCTCCAGCTTCAGTCCATCTTCAAAGCACTGTATTTTTCAACATTTTTTATTTCAACCCATATCTCTATGGGCCATAGAAAGGTTTGAACGAATATAGGCTTGAGGTGAGGATTTGGGTTAAACTAGTTTCTGCAAGCAGGCAATTAATAAAAACAAGTAAAAGGTCTTAAAAAAGATTAGAAAATATTACACATCTCATTTCGGCACGTTCGATAAGCAAAGGAATTCGATTTGCAAAAACGAATTTGTTGCGAAAATGATGTTATGATTTATTTTATTTGATTTTATTTATGCAACATCGTGGCTCACCTGTGTCTCAGACCAGTATGCATATGTACGTGTGTGTCTATGCATAGTATGTAAATAAGTTCTGTGTGTGTATGTGTGTGTGTGTGTGCTTAACACAACTTTTCTCACGTACATGCTGAGCAGATGTGCATACGCCAAAAAGTATGCAACAGCAAAACGTGATTTCGTTTAAAAATTTCAACGCTTTGCCGCTGTCAAAGGAGAATTTATTTGCGGAACGCATTCATTTGGAAATTATCGAGCAGGAAATTATTGGCTCCTGCAGCGCTCCTGTACGCCATTTTACTTGATGCAACAAATAAAATATATATGTATGTGTATATGTCGCGGCGAAACGTGAGCGTAAAATTTCCACAATAGCAATTTCTTAGCATTTCCCTCATTTCACTTGCCAGCTGTAAAAATGGGAAAAACTATTAATGGTTGTTCAATGGAGCAAAAAGGCTATAGGTCACAGGTTCACTCAAATAAACGCAAAATGCAGGAACGTCAAGGGTCACGACGAGTCCTTCAACGAACTGAATGTGACCTCTTGTGGCTTTAACAAAACTTTTTCATACAGAGCAGACAGTTAGCTACACAGAGAAAACTTGATGATGAAAATATCAGGAAAATATAGTTTTTTCGAATTTATATTAATCTATTTATAAATCTATATGAATAAAATATATAAAACTAACCTGAACACAAACAAGCCAAGCTCTCCAAGGACAGAATATCCAGCTATTGGCTCACACATTATATATATAATAATAATAAAATATAAAAATAACCAGTTAAATTTAAATAAATTGATTATATTTATGAAAAGGGAATGAGCAAACTTTTCACATGTCTCGAAAATAAATTTATATTTCAAATTAACTAAAATAAAGAGCTTCAACTGACAGCGTTTCCCTGCTCAATTCATCTCACTTGTCTTATCATCATTTGCACACTTTTTAGCGACCGATTATGACCCAAAAATGAGTGCCAATTGATACCCTTTCCATAGCTGTTGTCATTATAAGTGCCCATTAGATTGCTATAAAAGAAAAAATTTTATAAATAATATATATATATTTATATATATAATATAATACTAACCTCAAGTGACATTTATCGTACCACCATCCGCCAGTGTATACTTCTGCACAGTTGTTAACATCGTTATCGTTATCCCGATCGCGTGCTGTAAAGCTTTGGCCAAGATGCGAAGTCAACGAATCCCCAGCATTTCCTGAATATCCTCTCAGTTTTTGTAACGCGTATGCGACGAATTGACTGTATTTGGCATACTTTCGATGACCTTCAAAGTCCTCCATGACGATGAGGAGTTCCTGGTCAGCCTCTTGCGTCAAAAGATGCAGCTTATCCAGGCCTATAAAGAACTCCCCAGCCACATTGCCAAACCCGGTTTTATAGTCTTACCAGTACCGAAAGAAACGAAGGCTTCCGTCCTTACGCCTCAGGATGTGAGTCCAGCCGCCGTTCTGCGTATCCTCATCACAGCTAACTAAGAACGGTTGGGCACTATAGCTCGGAATAACAATCTGATAAACTCCACTACGCCGACTCAGTGCCGTTGCTTTTGCACAGCTCTCGGGGTACTGAGATGGCATCAAGTTCATTGCTATCAATTTGTCTAATTTCGCTGACAGTTCAAGCCTGAAAAAGTATTATAAACATTCTGTTAGATTTCGAAGATTGAAATTAATTTGAAAAACTCACTTGAGAAGATCGAGCTGTGCTTGTAGCAACATTGCATTGGAGTCCTTAATTTCAAAGTGTATTTCCGTTTTGTTTCCATATTTAACAGTTAAATTTCCCAACTTATGAAGATATTGAGCATTATGATCTTCGCACTTAGCTGTTGATATGTGAATTAATAAAAATATTGTGCAAATATTTCTCAGCAGCATCTTTGCAGCTAGCTCTGACGAGGCCTGTATCGCAACTAAACGATTTGAGCATCTCGAGTGTTTTAGAGCAGATCCCCAAGCTTATCAGCATGAATATTATGTATACCGATCTGACGGACTCCACTGAGTGGACTCTCTGCCCCTGCTTAGGCCACACCTGTCACTGAGTCGACTCAAGAGATTTCAAATCGCTAATCTGGGGCACAAGATCATACGCTCACCACTCAGACTAATCTGTTACTTGCTGTATTATAATATACGTATTACCTGAGTACATCAAACCTTATCATTTGATCTTCAATAAGTGCTGATTACGAATTGACTTTATTGATGAAGAGTGAAAGAGCAAATGTTTTCTCTTTCTCGAAAAGTATGGCACAAAATAGAATAAATTTAATTTTTTAAATAAGCTCAGTTCATCTCACGTGTCTTATCATCATTTTCACACTCTTTAGCGAGGCAGTATGACCCGAGAACTGTAGCCAATTGACACCCTTTCCGTGAGTGGTGTCATTGTATTTGCCCATTAGGTTGCTTTAAATGAAAATATATAAATATCGGATTTAATTTTCAGATTTGTAAGCGGTGCCAACCTTGCGTGGCATTTGTTGTACCACCATCCTCCAGTATAGATTTCTGCACAGTTTTTCTCATATTTATCGTTGTCCCGATCGCGCGCGGTAAAGTATTGGCCAAGGTGGGAAGTCAGGGAGTCCCCAGCATCTCCGGAGTATTCACCCAATGTTTCCAGAGCATATAAGTTGTTCTCATTGCCAACGGAAAATGTACTGTATTTTGCATACTTTTCTTGGCCTTCAAACTCCATGACGATGAGCAGTTCCTGGTCCTTGTCCTTGGTCAAAAGATGCAGCTTATCCAGGCCTATAAAGTACTCACCATTCACATTGCCAAAGCCATTCTTATAGTCTTTCCAATAGCGAAAAAAATTAACGCTTCCGTCCTCACGCCTCAGGATGAGAGTCCAGCCGCCGTCTTGCGTATCCTCATCACAGCTCACTAAGAACGGTTGGGCACTATAGCTCGGAATAGCAATCTGATAAACTCCACTTCGCCGACTTATTGCCGTTGCTTTGGCACAGTCATCCGGATACGGAGAAGGCATCAAGTTGGTCGCCATCAATTTCTCAAATCTCGCTGTCAGTTCTGCAAATTGGTTTCTCTGCTCAAGTCTGGGACAAAGATCAAAATTATACTTACTTTCCACAAGATTAAGCTGAAATACTCACTTCAACGCTTCGAGCTGTGCTTGTATCGACACTGCATTGGGGTCCTTAATTGCAAAATGTATTTCCGTTTGATTTCCATATTTAACAGTTAAATTTCCCAACTTATGAAGATATTGAGCATTATGATCTTCGCACTTGGCTGTTGATATGTGAATTAATAAAAATATTGTGCAAATATTTCTCAGCAGCATCTTTGCAGCTAGCTCTGACGAGGCCTGTATCGCAACTAAACGATTTGAGCATCTCGAGTGTTTTAGAGCATCCCCCCGCTTATCAGTATGAATATTATACAGCTCATTAGGCTTGAGGTATAGTAGGTTGTTCAAAACAAACAGATTAAGAGTTTATGATCATGTTCGCACTTGTCGATACCTTTTCCAGGTACCCCAGCTACCTAAGCAACCCTTTATTTTAGTACGAGGCGCACATCAACTACCTGTAATTTGTATAAAATCGAGAGTCTTGTCTTATGAACGTCAGTCGCTTTGTGGAATCCAAACTGTAAACATATCAAATACAATGGACAGCCCACTAGCATTTATGCAGCTCGAACCCAGCTACATAATACTTTTTATACTCGGAGTTACCATAATAGAGTATATTTTCAGTTTTTGGCCAGATGAGGATAACGAGTTGGTAACTCAAACGCCAATTGCCGTTACCATTGGAGCCTACAATTCGAATTCCTTTTCGATTGAGAGAGTATCGACCTGGACTAATACAGACCACGATTCGAACTATGGACAAATAGCGCAGACGCCCATCCAGCACATACGTGGATTGAAATATCTGAACTTGGAGCAACGAACTAAGCTTTTGCCTGGTGTCCGACGCAGACTTGATCAACAATTCTAAACTAATAAATTTAATAGCTTTAAGTATTACTAGTATATCTTACTATATATTCGAATAAAATTGATTACAAATGCATATGTTTCATTGTATTTCTTCAATTAACATAGAATTCCTGAATATTTTTTACAGCATTTAATTTATAGCCGTTACGAATTTTAAATAATTCAAATTTGAGCGCGATATCGACAGACATATCGATATTCACGAAACTTAACATAAGCATGTTAACTTTAACATTAATGTTATACTAACAGCCTGTTGCAGATGGAAATGTGACTCGTACGCAAAATAACCGTGTGTGACTATTTTCAAATTTATATGGATATATTAAGTTAGGTTGTAAATAATAAGTATTTTCCTATCGATGCAGAAAGCTCTACGACATCTGACATTGCGGAATATACGATTCATGGCCAGCTTCACACAAGTGACCAACCCAATGACAGGCCAAAACACATGGCAAGAGCGCGGCGATGACTACGATTATCATCAAGAGGTAGCAAATGCCGGCTTTGGTGACATGCTGCACGACTGGGAGCGCAACCAGAAGTACGATGCAGCATTGCGGAAAACAATCGCAGCCATGCGTCGCGATGGAAAACAAGTTCATGTGCTGGACATTGGCACTGGGACGGGCATTCTGGCCATGATGGCGCTCCGTGCAGGTGCCGACACCGTGACGGCCTGTGAGGCCTTCATGCCCATGGCTAACTGTGCAGCACGCATTCTGGCAGCCAATGATGCCGCTCACGTGCGGCTTATTCGAAAACGATCCACAGACATAGTCGTGGGCGTCGATATGCCTCACAGAGCTAATTTGCTGGTAGCCGAGCTGCTGGACACCGAACTAATTGGCGAAGGTGCCATTAGCATTTACAATCACGCACATGACGAACTCTTAACTGAAGATGCGCTATGCATACCCGCGCGGGCAACGTGCTTTGCTCAGGTGGCGCAATCGCCTCTGGCGTCGCAATGGAACAGCCTCAAGATCCTACCCAATCTGGATGGCGACATATTGCTGCAGCCGCCTACACAGCTGCTGCAGTGCAGCGGCGAGGCTGCGCTTCACGATGTGCAACTCTCCCAGCTGCCGGCCCATTCATTTCAAGTGCTGTCAGAGCCCGCGCAGATCTTCCACTTTGACTTCCAGCGCAAGCAGGCGCTCGAGCAGCAGCGGGAGAATGTCGTGCGCATGCAGCTCAGCAGGCCGGGCAGCGTTGAATTGGTTTTCTATTGGTGGCAAATTGAGCTGGATGATGCCGGCGAGCAGATGCTAAGCTGTGCACCCTATTGGGCCCATCCAGAACTGGAGCGATTGAAGGCGAATCACAAAGACCCAGAGCGACCGCTGGCCAACATTGTGCCCTGGCGGGATCACTGGATGCAGGCCATCTACTACATACCCAAGCCTCTGCACCTGCATGACGCGGGCGAAGAGTTCTGGCTGAGGTGCTACCATGACGAATATTCGCTCTGGTTTGACGCACACACGGAGCGGCCCGAGAAACCCGCGCGACGACACAGTTGCAGCTGTGACCTGCACATGACCTACACCCGCAATCGCATCGGCCAGTTTAACCAGGGTATTAGAAACAAGCGTTACTTGGCCTACCTGGAGCAGGCAGTGCAGGCAAAGCCAGCCCATCTGCTGATAATGGGCGATGGCTGCCTGCTCGGACTTGCCAGCGCTGCCTTGGGTGCAGCCAGCGTGCGCTGCCTGGAACCACATCGCTTCTCGCGCCGCCTGCTCGAGTCAGTGGCCAAACACAATCAGTTGAAGAACGTTAGTTTTCTGGATAGCCTTAAGCAGCTGGAGCCGAAGGATCTAAGCACGATTACGCACATCTTCGCTGAGCCTTATTTCTTGAACTCTATCCTGCCGTGGGATAACTTTTATTTTGGAACATTGCTCTTGCAGCTGGAGCAGCTACCTGCCTCTGTCGAAATATCGCCGTGTGCAGCTCGCATCTTTGCGCTGCCCGTAGAGTTTCTGGATCTACACAAAATACGCGCTCCGATTGTTAACTGCGAGGGCTTCGACCTGAGGCTCTTTGACGACATGGTGCAGGTAACAGAGACTTGGAAGATTTGCTCGCACTTCTTTAACTTTCTCAATATTTTTGTAGAGCTCGGCGGAACAAGCCTTGTCGCTAGTCGAGGCGCAACCACTGTGGGAATATCCCTGCCGGGCCCTGTCCCAGCCACAGCAACTGCTCAGCGTTGATTTCGCCAACTTTGGCGTGGAACAGAACAACCTGGGCAGCATAAAGCTAACTAGGTGGGTATTAGATAAAATCATGCAGCCACTCAAGCACTAATCTCTATTGTTACCCTCTGCAGCCAGGGCAACTGCAATGGCATTGCACTGTGGGTCGACTGGCAGCTGGCGCCCAATGAGAGTCCTAGGTCAATCGTAAGCAGCGGACCCCTGGAGCCCGTCGAGCCGGGTCAGTACGTCAAGTGGGATATGTTTGTGCGTCAGGGCGTCCACTTCATCAACCCAACAAAGATAGAGCAGCACTACCTGAACTGGAGCACTACGTTCAGGCCGTTGCTAGGCGAGCTAAACTTCAATTTCTCTCTGAACGCGAACCGGGAAAAGAGTGAATAAAAACAAATATGCTTTAAGTACAAGAATTTAGACACGATTTATGGTAATACACGTCATTAAAATTTCTTAAGCTGGTATCTCATCCTCCATGCGGGTGAGCACAATATTGCGATCCATCTGTTCGTTTGGATTCCTCAATTTAATGCCATACTCGCCGCCTCTGAGACGGGTGCGCAGGTCCAGGGCACGAATGTCGGTCATCAGCGCATGTTGCTTGGTCTCCAGATCCTCGTCGATCTGCTGCGCGTGATCCGATAGCGCATTGAAGTTAGCCCGGGCATCATCAATCTTCTGATGGAGCACACGGCGTATCTCACGCAATTTCTCCACCTCGAGGCAGAGCAGATCGTGTGCGTGATCCATGCACAGCTCCATGCCGCTACGTTGAGCACGATTCTCCAGGCGCGTTTCGGCCAACTTAAGCGAATCCGACTTATCGTTCAGAGCATCCTCCAGCGTCTTTATTTCGCACACTGTACTGTCCATCTCATCCTTCATCTTCAGCTTCTGCCACTCCAGCTCATTGCGAGCCCGCTGAGTCTCAAAGATGCGCTTCCGGATGGTGTGCTCTGCTCGGTCCTCCTGCGCATGCAGCATGTTGCGAGCCTTCTCGCGGCAGAGGAAGAGCGCCTCACGGATGGCAGACGTGTCGGCCAGTTCATCCTCGGCCAATTGCTTCATGTGCTTCACATGAGCAAGCCAGCCATCATATGAACAGGATCTGCCATATACATAGGGGCAATTACTGCACAAGATGAATTTATAATAAGTCTTACTTTTTGGGATTCCGCAACGGATCTGGCTTGTAAGACAAGCTAGAAGAATAACGATCTAGCGCGAGCTGCAAGAAGTCCATATCCACCGCCTCAACTTTGTTCTCAATCTCCATGCCGATTTTGTAACGGATATCCTCCAGGCGAGTCAGCTTTTCCCATGCTTTTTGGCAGCGTTCTGTCAACAGTCGCTGATTGTTCTCCAATACCATCAGTTCGTTCTTGACCTCGTTGTCCGGCTCGTCGTAGGTCAACTCCGAGCCCAAGCGAGTGTCGCGCATAGTGAGCACCTCGCTAATGATGGAGATGGGCCCAGACAGTGCGTCCAGCTCACGCTCCGTTAATATTTTCTCGTCCTGCAGCAATTTAATCTCGTGTTCGATGCGATCAAACGTCTTGGAAATGATTTCGCGCCAGCTGTTCAGCTGCTCAATACTACGAAGACATTCAACAGTTACCAGGAAGACACCTCTAGAGTATTCTCTCAACTCACCGATCCCTCAGCGCCTCGTTCGTATCATAGTTCGCCCACTCGCTCTCAATCCGGGTCTCATTACGTAGCGTTCGAGCCGAGTGTCTCAAGGCGAATGCTTCAGCACGTCGAGAGTCCGCCACGGTGCGAAGACGACCCACTCGTGCGTTCCAGTCAGCCAGCGAGACGTGCGGCAAAGGTTTCTCCATTGTTACCACCGATTGAGAAGACATCTTAAGTTCACCTTATGTATTCCTTCCGAAATTTATATATAACTATACTATGGTATTTATTGAAACTAAATTCGTGTTCACGACGCCAACTCACAACTGAAACTAAAGGAATTTTCCTACTTCACAGCGAAGGAATTTTGTTTATGCCATGGCTACTAGATCACCTAGGCATCAAGTTGTCAAGCTAGCTGCTAGGCTGCATTAGTATTAAGGTGCTATATGGTAGTTGGGCGCTGCCGACTGCATAATACCCATTCATCACTTCACTTCGTGAAGGTGCCTAAATAGTTAATATTGATTAATCATTTATTTATCAGAACTTCTTCACTACACAGACGGTTACCATGAGGATCTTTGATCCTCCTGCTTGCGTAACCAAGCAATAACATTCTAGTTTGGTTTGTGGTAGTATTTATTGAGTAGTAGTTAGCCAAAGAATCATATAAAGTATATCAGTTGTAAAAGAGCATTCGAGGAACGTTCCTAATGTAAATTTCCCAATTGTAAATCCTTTTGATAGTAACTGTTCATATAAAAGATAGTTTATAATGTTCCTAGCCGTATTCTAATCGATGGTGAGCTAGGCTTCGGTTTCGTCCTGCTTTAGGCGTATCAGACATTTACGTCTTGGGAATGAGGTCCTGCGTATTGGTTATCGCAATATTATAATCGGTTTGAGCACATGGGTTGATCACGTCCGATCCCTTTTGTCTGTCCTTAAATGCCTGCCGAATGGCGAGAGTCCGTTTGTCGGTCATCAGCGCATGATCCTTCTTCTCCAGATCTATGGTAATTTTCTGTGTGTGTTGGCCTAGCAGGTTAAAGTTAGCCCTAGTCTCATCGATTTTCTCTTGAAGGCAACGCCGGATCTCGAGTTGCTTCTCCACCTCCACACACAGCACGTCATAGGGCACGTCCAGGCAGAGCTCAGCATTGCGCCGCTGTGCACGGTTCTCGAGGCGCGTCTCGGCCAACTTTAAGCTGTTCGTCTTTTGCATCAGCGATTCCTCCAGCTCCTCAATGTCATTCAGAGCATTCCGCATGCCATCCTTCATCTTAGTCAGCTGAAAATCCAGCTCGTTGCGTGCCTGCTGTGTCTCGAATATGCGTTTCCGTATAATGAACTCTGTGCGCTCCTGTTGGGCTTGCAGCAGCGTGATTGCCTTCTGGCGGCAGACGAACAGCGATTCCCGCATTGCAGTTGTATCGGCCAGTTCGTTCTCGGCCATTCGCTTAATGCTTTTGGTATGATTCAGCCAGCTCTCGTATGAGTAAAAGCTGCAGAGAAGAGCAAGGAATTAGAGATGAACTCTCCAAATTTCAAATATTCTTTACTTCCTGGGCAAGCGCGTGGAGTCCAGCTTGTGGGAAATGAATGGGGAATTGGAATCAAGCTGTCGTTGTGCCTTGTCCAGCTGGGCTGCCTCCGCTTTATCTTCGAGCTCAATGTTTATCTTGGTGCGTACATCCGCAAGGACATTCAGCTTCTCAAATGCCACCTTACAGCATTTTGCTAACAATTGCTGGTTGTTCTCCAGTATAATTAGCTCGTTTTTGATCTCCGTATCCGGCTCATCATACGTCATCTCGGAGCCCAGGCGGCTGTCGCGACTGGTAATCATGTCGCTAATGACAGCGATGGGTTCAGCGAGCGCATCCAGTTCGCGTTCGGTCAAAACCTTTTCCACCTGCAATGACTTGATCTCGTTGTCGATGCGTTCCGCCGACTTCGCAATGATTGCACGCCAGCCATCCAGCTCAGCAATGCTGCAAGTATAGAGAACTATTAGAATCTCGCCAGACTCTCAGCATCTCGCACAACTCACCGATCGCCCATCGCAATGTTCGAGTCGTGGGTCGCCCACTTCTGCTCGATGAGCGTTTCATTCTGCAATGTCCGAGATGTGCTCCGGATGACGGCGGTATCAGCTAGCCGAGCATTTGCCACTTTGCTGAGACAGCCGACTCGGTACTTCCAGTCCGCCAGCGTGATATGCGCCAGGGGCTTCTCCATGGTGACCACCGATTGGAAGGACATCTTGGCGTTTGTACAGTGTCTTTTTGTATAATAATATATATATATTTGTATAATCTGTATATGTGTCTTCTCGTATGTATTATCGTGTCTCTTTTCGTATTATTTATTTTATATTTATATTTTATGCTAATTGGAGGCGTTTTTGTTTGTGTGATGTCTGCGACGAGAATGAATATTCGATGTTTCAAATTACGAATTGTGGTTTGTTTATGCAGTGGCTACTAGATCAGGAAGTAATATCCCTTCGACTATTGTTAAGGGCAACGCTAGCATTTAAAACTGTTGCTAGGGGCATTGAAAATGCCGCAAAGCCCTTAGAGGAAAAGGATTCATATTCGTGCCGGCATTTTATTAATACTTAGAATCAATGGAAAAATGAAGTAAAAACTCAGTTCTTTTCTGTAATGTCTTCTGTGCGTGTAAGTTCAATGTTACGATCTGTCTGGGCACATGGATTGTATTCCGGAATGGGAAACTCCTTATCGTGAAAGGCTTTGCACAGCTCAAGTGCTTTTCTATCAACATTTAGAGAGTGCTCCTTCTTAGCGAGATCGTTGTCGATCTTTTTGGCATGATCCGACAAGAGGTACAAATTGGACCTTGACTCGTTGAGCTTGTTCAGAAGACAACGCTGGATCTCACGCAACTTCTGTACCTCCAAGCAGAGCAAGCGGTGCGGATCGTCCAAGCATAGCTCTGTGGGCACGCGACTGGCACGATTTTCCAGACGTGTCTCGGCCAACTTCAGGGCCGATGCCTGCTCATGAAACGCAGCCTCCATGTCTTGTATCTCGCAGGTCAATGCCCTGATGTCTTCAACCATTTTACCGCGCTGCCACCCGAGCTCGTTGGAGGCCTGTTCGGTTTGAAATAGACGATTACGTATATAGAACTCTGTACACAACTCCTGGCTCGCCAATGTGCTGAGAGCCTTTTTACGGCACACGTAAAGCGATTCGCGTAAGGCAACTGTTTCTTCTATTTCGTTATCCACCATTTGCTTTAAATTTTTAGTATACTCCAGCCAATTATCGTAGGAGCGGCATCTGTGAGCAGCACAATTAGAAATCGAATTGGATCGAACGGCAGCTCAACTTACTCTCTAGGGTCACGCGTGGGATCCTGCTTATGCGATATAATACTTGAGTTGCGATTAAGAGACCGTTGAGCCGTGTCAGTATGAATTGTTTCCAATTTGCAATTCAGTTCATGTTCCGCCTTATAGCGCACCACGTCAAGGCGTCTCAGCTTCTCCCATGCTTCCTGGATGAGCCTTGCCAGCAATCGGTGATTGTTCTCCAATATATAAAATTGATTTTGTAGCTCTGAGCTGGCGCGATCAGGTGTTAGCTCTGTTTCATCGCGATCGTCACGCACAAACAACAACTCTCTGACCAAAGCCATAGGAGCCGCCTGCCACTCCAAATCCTGCTCTGATGCCGCCCTTTCCTCTACCAGCAGAGCGACCTCCTTCGTCAAGCGATCAAACGATTTGCTGATAAGCTCATGCCATGTCTTAATCTCACAAATGCTGCAAAAAATGTTCTCAGCACCTGGCCATGGCAAGACAAGCGACTCGCAATGCTTACCGCAAATCCAGTGCACGGTTGGAATCATTATTGGCCCATTCGCCCTCGATGCGCGACTCATTGCGTAGCATCCGGGATATATTTCGGTCTGCAAAGGCATCAGCACGTCGGGCATTTGCAATATCTCGCAGACGATCGACCCGGCCACGCCAATCGGACAACGAGATATGCGGCATCGGCTTCTCCATGGTTGATATGAAATGAAACGCCATTTTAAAGAATGTTCTGTTTTTTTATGTATGTGTAAAAAACTTAAATGAAGTGTTAAAGTTTAATGTGTTAAATGTTCCTAATGCTTGGCAGTGTATTGTGGACTCATATGATGGCCTACTACATTTTTAGGTTTAATATATTATAAACTTGAATTGTTACCATTTAGTTGGCACCATTATGATATGGTCTTTTTTTTTTAATTTGTTAATAAAAATGTATTCAGGAGACATAAAATCAAACACATCGCGCTATTTTAAAAACAGCAAATATAAACAAATGTTATAGCAAAACTATCGATATTTTCTTAGCGATATCAGTTAACAGATGTTTATTATCGGTATATATTAGTGACATCTGAGCGATAGCTATTTGAAGTCAGTTGCCATCTCCAGCACCTACTGCTGTTTTTAGTTATTTAGGCAAAAAATCGCTTAAAAAGGATATTAAGAGCTTCAGAGGAGTGCGCGTGGGCTACGCTTTGTGCTTCTGAGGGTCAACGCTATTAACAACAGGTACCGACTGCGCAGTGTGAGCTACTGGGACACACTGGTGTGCTACGCTCAAAGCTGCACTTGAAGGTGAAGGACAACAAAGGAGGCAAGGACAGGACGCTACACATAATGGCCACGTGCAATCGCAATCTGAATGATAGCTGTGACAATGCAACGACATCAATAGCATGCCTTACCAAATGCACTCCCCCTACAGTCAGCCTCAACTCCCTGCCCGACGAAATTCTCGAATTCATCTTCACCTATTTGCCGCCCTATGGCGATCTGGAGCACTGCAGCCTAGTCTGCAAGCGCTGGCAACTGATTGTGAAAAGTAGGTGCAAGCAATAACAAAATGGTCAACAGTCAGCCAATATATGTATCTTGCAGATCTTGTGCGGCGCTCACAGCTGAATTTGGAGAAAGGCCTAGCAGACTTTCGACTTCGCTGGGAAGTCTACTCACAGAAAACCGCCGCTTCCTTGGAGGCAAGCAGTCCGCGCTTATCAGCGGGCACTCCCACGCCCATTATAGCTGGGCGTTTTGCTCACTCAACCGTGCGACAGGGCAACTCCATGTATGTGTTTGGCGGCGGCTCCTCATCGGACACGACCTTCAATGATCTTTGGCGATTCGACTTAACGCACATGCGCTGGTCGCGTCCCCTGGCTACGGGCACATATCCCTCGCCCAAAGGAAGCGCCTCCATGGTGGCCTGGCGCGATAAGCTGGTGCTGTTTGGCGGCTGGCGATATCCCTCACTACACCCACCCTATCAGCCGTGGTGCCTATTTGACGAGCTGCACTACTACGATCTGGGCAAAGACCGTTGGCTGGCCCGCAACTCGCTGCCCTGCCCTCCGCCCATGGCCGGGCACTCGGCTACTGTGCATGGCAACTGCATGGTTGTGTTTGGCGGCTATCAGATCAAGGACGACATCAATGTGAACTCCAATGATACCTGGGTGCTGGATCTGGTTGAGCAGCGCTGGTGGCAGCCCATATTTGTGGGCAACACGCGGCCCGCGCCGCGTTACGGTCAAATCCAGGTGGAGCTGGACAAGCATCATGTGCTCATCGTTGGCGGCTGTGGCGGCGCCAATCGAGTTTACACGGATGCCTGGCTGCTGGACATGTCGCGTGACGCGTGGAGCTGGAAACAGCTGATTGTGCGCAACAAGCACTTTGGCGCCGTCCATATGTGGTGCAATCCTGGCTGCAGAGTCAATAACTTCTTGGTTGTGGTGGGCCCCTCGCCCAAAATGCCTTTGGACTTTCAAATCATGAAGCAAAGTCGCGTCCCTGTTGTTGGTGGTAGCGCGTTACGTTTCGGTGGACTGGGCCAAGCACCGGCGCCGCCTCCGCCGCTCTACCAGCAACAACACCTACAACTGCATCCTGGTCAGCGTGCTCCGCTGCCAGAGCGTCGGCCTGGCGGCCTGCTGCCGGAACTACAGCAGCGTGGCAATGGACGCTTTGGTGCTGCCGCCTTGCCTCCGCAGGAACAGTACTTGGCCAACAGGCGGGCCATACTGGACCAGAATATGCAGCAGGCCCAACAGTTCATGCACAACAACAACGTCAACAATAACAACAACTATCAGCCGCGCTCGGGTCGTCTCAGTGAGTTGCATTCACAGCCAACAGCGCCGCCAGCTGCACCGCCAGCTGGTGCTCCCGCTGCAGCGGTTGGAGACGCGGACGCTGCACAGAGATTGCAACGTAACCTGGCCCTACGCTGTCGCGACAACGAGCCAATGCTTCCCAAGCGCTTTGACGAGCACTACGAGGTGAGTTGGGCTTATTATAATTATTTGCATTCCCCTCACGAATTACCTCCTCTTAGGATCCCTTTCGGATGGCCGCCTTCAATGTGCCAGGGCGTTCGCGTAGCGCTTCGCGAGATCATAGCGAACGCATCCGTCGCATGGAAGAGAAAATGAATGCCATACGGAACTCGCGGCGCAGTGCACCCGCCCATGTAGAGCCACAAAAGCTGCGTGCTCCCTCCCCCAAGCGTGTCCGCTGCAATGTCCAGTCGCTGTTTGTGTGCGACATCTCCAGCCTGCTGCAGCGGGATGCGAACAATGAGCCAGGCCTGGATTGGGTTGAATACAAGAATTTCGGAGTGCTGAGCGGAGCGCCCGATCGCTTGATATTGTCCAGCCTAATAGCGGGCAACGGCGAGCTGATCCTCTTTGGAGGCGTTCACAAGGAGACGTTGACGGACATCACGCACCATGTGTCCAATTCCATACACTTTCTGAGTGTACCACGTGATATTATATAAGCGCTGGCACGACCCATACCACCCCCCACACATACAACACACTTGCACAGAGCATATTTAGCTATACATATATGTATGATCCTAAGCTATTGCTATCTTTGAAATCTGCATACAACTTTTGACTTAACTGCATCCTTTTATATCCTTCAAATTAGTTTGCTGCGTTTAGACATTAAATTTGAGTTAACATGTAATATATTATAATTAATGCGCATGATTAAACAGGATGAACCTCATATATATCTATGTATAAGTAGGTGTGTCGACTTGTGTTCACGTCTATTCAGGGCATGTGCTTCGCGCCAGCCAGCGTAACGAGGAGCGCAGAGCACGCACATGTTCGTCGGTCGGGGGACCGGCCCCCATCCACTGTCGATTTCATATACCAGTTTGTAAAGCCAATTGCCAAAGTTAAGAGCTACGGCAAAGCATCTGCCACCGGCAGGTAGGAATATAGCGAATGACATAGCGTGCAGTCGAGTCGAATTATGAATGCCCTTACAAATGGAATTTTGCCTACATTTAATTAAACTTATAAATAATAGATAAATATATAATAAAATACGAATATATAATTATATATACCAGTAACGGTTAATTACAAGTTAATTAATTGATAATTTATGTGAATAATTCCAATATGCCTCAACCATATTCCTCAGAACATAATTAAATGGGTTACAAGATATATATTTTGCTGCTAATATTAATATATTAATTAAAATCCAATTCGCTATATCTATTTCTTTGTTACAAGACTTGCTATCAGCTATATATACCTCGCCTAGTGTAGGGTGTATTCGTATGAGTTACAGAAATAACTTTGGCTGCCGAAGAGGCTATAAAGGGTTCAAGGCTGCGCCTCGGCAACGCCAATCATTGGCAACACAAAATGAAGGTGCTTTAATTTGTAATCTTAACTGGATGCTGGATGAACTCACACACACAGATACGTAATTATTCTTCACAAAGATTACAATAGAGAGAGAGAGAGGCGAACGAGCCCCCAGCAATGTTCAATAGTGCGAGAGAGCGGCTCGGTGCCTCAGCAACAGCAGACTGGAACCAATGACAGCGGCTCGAGTACGAGCACACAGAGAGAGAGAGAAACAGTTCTGTTTGCGAATAGATCAGCTGAAGAGTGCGAGAGTGGGAGAGGGAGAGCGCAGCTCGAATAACAGCACAAGCAAAAGCCAGACGGCAATACGAAACTCAAGAGCAAGACCAAGAACGTGAGCAAATAAAGAGCGCCCCTTTCCAGAGAGCGTCGGACAATAGAGTTTCGTTTGCGTTTGCTTTTGCATTTGCATTTGCCAATTGATCAGTTGAAGGTGGCGCTTCGCGCTGAACAGTTCGTGCGTCCATCAGAGCTCTCACAGCACAGCTCACAATAACAGCGGCAGCTGTCAAAGCGGTCAAGTTCAGCTCCTTTCCAGAGCAAAATAATTGACTTTTTAACTAGTGCGAAATTTTTGTCGTCTATTTTGTGTGACAAAACAAACTAAAAAGTGCTCGGCGTGCCGAATTAAATTATAAATACTCGAGAACTTGTCACAGTGCCAAATATTATGCGCAGATGAAAGGTGTGCTCTGGTATCCACCTAAAAATTATCAACAGAATAAATATATAATTCAAAGGTCGCGAGAAAGCCATAAAAAATACAAATTATAATAAGCGAAGGAACAACAACAATAACAATACAACGTGCTTATGTAAAGTTCTCAGCTGCGAATTACGAATCACGAATCACGATCGTTAATCGATTCCCAGAGAGATTCAAATAAAAACAATTTGCGCAGCAGCTTTCAAAAATCAGTGAATTATTTATACAGGAATAATAAAAGGTAAATATTGCAGTTCCCCGGATAGAGTGACAATCGATCAAGCCTACGAAATATGAGCAACTCGCCCCCAGACGTAAAGCCATGCTGTCTAAACATTATTGCAATACCCTACACCAGCAGATCGTATTAGTTCTTAAATGAGTTTTGTATATACAAAAATATCAGATATATTATATATATAATCAAATGCAATATCATACTAAGTTCTTATCTCTTAAGTATAATAATATTTGCTAGAGCGCACTGCATTGGCATCTATGTCTGGCTATAACATCTATGTAAACACCTTAAACCGGTTATTTATTATCCATGCGCGAAATATAAATAATGAGAATCACACACTACCCAAGCGACACACACGAGTAATGGGCCCGACTTGCCGGCTTTATATTGATAGAACGCAAATATAGTAGTATAAGTATATATATCTCTCTCTACATATATATTTGTTATTGATAAACAAAGTATATAGTATATATATGCATGCTCTTGACTGCCCAATATACACTCCACGCTTACGTCATGAACATTTAGTGGCAATAAAAGTTGATTTATTCCCAGGTGGCATTTCTTATCACTAAATCAGATTAGGCATATAATACAAATAGACGTATAATCTGAAGCGTAGCTCGTAACAAAACGTAAATTGGAAGATGAAGGTATTGACACATAGCCAAGCTCTCTATTCTAAAAAGAAAGTTAACTTTTCAAGCATTTTATAGATTAGTATGCTTCGTTAAAAGATCAAGAGATAATGTGTTAAATTTATCATGGAACGATAAAAGCTGATATCTTATCATATATATTCAATACGGGGGTATATTAAGAGATTTGAAGATAACATGCAAAATATGCCGCAAAGTGAAAAAGAAATTTTGATATCGAGGATATAATTTCTTGTCTTAACATATTAAAAGATTTATAGATATGAAAATAAATAATAATATAAGAATGTCTATGGATCAGATGATAATAGTTGATAATATATACATAGATAGAGCATATTATAAATGAATATTATGTATAATATAATATGTCCATAGATTCCATTCGAAAATATCCTATAAAGAGAGATATGGATACTATCAACAATAATAATAATATATACTTAGAGATCCCATGATAGTATTCTAAAATATATCTAGGCTGATCTCTTATAAATAACTTTAAATCTTAGTAATTAACATGAGAGATATATGTCATATACTATCAAATGAGTAGTTAAATATCTTAATAATATAATATACTAGATCACATGATTCTAAAGTATATCTAGGTTGATCTCTCATGAATAATTTCCAATTTCTTTTCACACACGTGTCGGCGTCGTATAATTAGCCATGCAAACGAAGGGAAAGGCGGAGCTCAAAATCGATAGTGATTGATGCTGTATTGGGATAGAGTAGAACCGGTTTATAGGTTTTTAGTGAAGCGCAATTATTGAAATATATTCATAGCTACATGATCTCTGGTTGCAGATGAGCGCCGCCGCAGCTTTGGAACTGGCCGTGGCGCACCGCAAGGAGCAGGCGAGCGTGGGCAACTTGCTGGGCAGGCGGTATGCCGAGCTGCTGCACGCGGAGAAGCACACGGACTGCGTGTTCCACGTGTGCGAGCAGCAGCTGAAGGGACACAAGCTGATCCTGAGTGCGGCCAGTCCGGTCTTTGAGGCCATGTTCTACGGCCCGCTGCAGGAGCTGGAGCCGGAGATCGAGATACATGACATCAGCGCGCCAACCTTCAAAGTTCTCTTGGAGTACATCTACACAGGCACCGTGGACTACGAGTGCTTGCAGCTGGAGGCGGCCATCGAGCTGTACTATGCCGCCGAGAAGTATCTGCTGGATCAGCTCATAGCGGATGCTCTACTGGCGATAACGCGCAAGCTGCGCTTCTCTAATGTCCTGCCGGCGCTGGAGCTGAGCGTCTGCATGGGCTTGGACAGCTTGCTGGACGTCTGCATGTCCTTCTTCATGCGCTGCTGCGTGAACAACGATCAGTACATGAGCTACCTGAAGGAGCACTACGTGCACGTCTCCAAGGAGTGTGTCAAGAGCATCATAGCCGCCTGCAAGGAGCCACACAAGCTGCTGCTCTGGTATGTCTACGAGTGGACACAGCAGGAGTGCGATGATGCGGGACTCGGGGATGCCTCCACCTGGCAGCAAGTGTCGGGCTCAGCGGATCTAGCCGAGAGCGCCGCACCCACGCCGCCTGCCACGCTCGTCGAGCGCTGCTACTACAAGGCCTGCCGCCCGTTCACTATTGACGCGGAGTCGCATGTCTGGCGGCTGGGCCTGAAGTGCTCCAGATTCATCTCTGTGATGGGGCTGGTGCTCAACAGCCGGCTGGCACCCAGCCTCACCTGCCACATGGGCCATGTGCCGCAGGAGTACCGCGAGTCCTTGCGCATCGACCTGTATCCCGATGGCGGCGACCAGCCCGTGTGGACGCACATCATCCAAAATCAAACCACGAAGTACAATTGTGATTTGCATCTGAGCTGGGGCCGCGAAGAGGCCTGCGTCCTGACCCCCGAGGTGCACTACGTGCTGCAACTGCGCTGGGAGAGCAGCGCCTACGGTGCCGAGTATCCATGCAGCCTCCAATCCTGCGTCGTCGACGGGATCCGCTTCATAGACGGCGACAGCTTCAGCGGCTGCTTGCTGAAGGGCCTGCGCTACGTGAACCTAGTTTAGTTGCATTCGTTTTAGATAAATTAATTCGTAATCATTGTGTATTTATTGCTTTTAAGTTAATGTACGAGCGCGAGTTCAATAAACTGTGAAAAACAATAAACAAAAAGCAAAAGATATTCATATCAAACAAACTCGAAGCCGGTTTCTCACCTGCTAGCTGATGATTGTACAACACGCGCGCAATCTTCCGAGAATATAAAAATACTAAATGTTACAGGAAGTTACCAGGCAGACCATACTGCGGCCATCTGGTTACGAGAATTAATTAAATTTTCATTTGTACATTTTTTTTAAATTTAACATTTAAAATTTGCCATTCGCAATAAGTCGTTGTGAATGGCTGCACAGTTATTTTTATGCAAATGCGCATATATTATGAAAAATAATAAGAAACTCGCTACTCATCGGAAAAGAAAGGATAGAAAATTATTTAACTGAAGGAAATAAACAGTTATTTTTTAAATTTTAATCCAGTTGATTCACTGAAACTATCGAATAAATAGCCTCAACCTTTTTTGTCTACTGGGTAGTCATAAATATCGTCATTCACACAAAATAAAGGCTATCGATTATTCTATTGCTCCTCACTAGCATTTCACCGCTTTTAGTCGAGAATAAAAGTAAACAAAATGACAATTTTGTATAAAGTTGAAAGTCGGCGTGAATTTGGCAATGCCAAAGAAAGCAGCGTTTTCCCACACAAGGTGGTGCTCTGCGCCGTCTCCGCACGCAACATAATCGCATTCAGCGCCTTGCAGAGTCTCTCCAGCCACGTATACGTCTGTGACATTGTGACGCCCTGGCAGTACTACAAAGTCTGCACCTCGAAGTCCCTGATTAATGTGTTGGAGTGGAATGCGAACGGAGAGCAGCTGCTGCTGGGCTACATTGGCGGTCGTGTGG
This sequence comes from Drosophila peninsularis, assembly GCA_035047485.1. Classification (NCBI taxonomy): domain Eukaryota; kingdom Metazoa; phylum Arthropoda; class Insecta; order Diptera; family Drosophilidae; genus Drosophila; species Drosophila peninsularis. The sequence continues at coordinate 4,099,017 of JAWNPN010000085.1, read as the reverse complement.
AGATTTGGCAGCCCAAAGAGCAATCCCTGAACGTCTGGCAGCTACAGTTCCACGCCAACATACCCAGCGAGGACATTATCCAGGCGAAGTTCTTTCACAACGGCAAAGGCGTCGTCTTCAACTCACAGAAGAAGGATCACACCTATTATGCGGAGAAATTCGAACGGCTCGAACAGCGACCCACACTGACCGGCTTTGGCGGCGTTGCCACCGAAGGCTGCATACTGCTCACATCCTCCGGCCTGCTCGCCGCATTCTCACTGCCCCAGCTCCAAAAGTTAGCCAGCAGCAACAACAACAGCGGGCAGTCGGCCGAGCCACTGCCGATGAGCAACGCCAGCAGCGAACAGATCGAGCTTGTGCCTGTAACGCACAGCATCGGCATCTCCCGCAGCTACATCGAGCACTGCAGCATCGTGACCAGCCCCAGCGGAGCACTACACATTGCCTACAGCACCGGCTGGCAGCAGCAGCAGCAGCTGGTCTACTGCTACAAGGTAAGGATAGGGATTCACATTGATATCGAGCTGCTATTATTTATTGTCCATGTATGCAGGTATCGCTGCAGCTGGAGGGCGAACGGATCGCCATAAAATCCGAGTCGCTGGCCAGCATTTTCCTGAACCCCTTGCCTGCGGCCACGTTGGAGAGCAAGCGGATTGCTCAGTTGATGTGGACGCGCGTGGGCAACGAGGACGTCATCTTTGTGGTCTTCGACATGGGCGACAGCGCCAGCCTGCTGGAGCAATGGACCCTGACGAGGCGCCATCAGAACGTGCACGCATTGCTGCAGCAGTCGGCGACTGTGCCGGCCGCCAACAGCAAGCCCGACTATGTGCCCAGCGAGAGCTGGGAGCAGGTGGCCAAGCTGCAGCTGAATGCCCAAATCTCGCAGCTGTGCAGCAGCCGGCTAATCTCAGCGGACTGCGAGCAACTCTATGCCATTCTGCAGGACAACAGCGTGCAGGTCCTGGAGCCGGGCACCCTGAAGCAGCTGAATCACACGCAATTCGAGCACGACGCGGAGACGAAGTTCGTTTGCGGCGATCTGACGCCCACTAGCCAGATGCTCATCATATTCGACAGCCACGCCCAGCTGCACGCCATGCAGACGCCCATGCTGAAGCAGAACACCAACACCATGCAGCTGCTCCTGCTGCTGCTCGAGTATTGCATTGTGACGGGTGTGGACGCCAGCGACGTGCTGCTCCTCAATCTGGGAAACCTGGAGGCGTTCGTGGACAAGTTGACGGACAACTTTACGCGTCAGCCGTCTTACGTACGTCAGTTCTACTACGCAAACTTCTTGGCACTGAAGAGCAACCTGTGCCGGGCGCAGCAGCAGGAATTCGACAATCTCATCATCTTGCACGCCATCTCGAGCACGTTTAAGAGTCTGTTGCGTCCGTCGGATTTGGGCTGTCAGGACAAGGGGCCGGCGGACAACTTGGCCATGAAACTGGCCGAGTCGGTGCCGGATGTGGACACGGTGTTGCTTAATCTGGACCCCAAGGACTTTACCGTCGAGCCCATGATGCTGCAGAGCCTGCAGCAGCTCATCCAATGGGTCACGGATTTGGCTCTCAACATGCTCAACCGCCTGCCTGAGGAGGTGATGAAGAGCAAGCTGTCCGGCAAGCGGGCCAGCTACGATATCAGCCGCGACATCGTCGCCATTGGTAGCTTGCGCGAGCTACTCGTTATGATCCGCATCTGGGGACTACTGAATCCCCAGTGTCTGCCGGTCTATACTAAGACAATGGAAAACATCGACGTGTTAGCCATATTGTTCAGACTACTGACGCGACTGGCTCAGAACGCAGCTGAGCCGGATGAGCTGCTGCTGGACGAATGCAGTCTGCTGTCCAAGCAGCTGCTTATACCCCAACCATCCAAATATAACCCAACCACGTTGCTCAGCGCCCAGGGCTATGCGGCTGTGAAATCTGGACAACTGACGTTCACCTCGTTGGTGGAGCCAGTCGGACTGCAGGACATTGAGATGGAGCAAGTCGTCTTTGCCAATTTCGTCAAGGATGGTGTCAGCAATCTGCAGCTGGGAGCAAATCCCAGCACCATTAGGAGATGCGCCCGCTGTGGATTCGTCAACAGCGCTAACAAAGTGGCCAAAACCTCTGCATTGAAAGCGTGGTGCAATAAATGGTTGCATTGTCATTGCGGAGGCTTCTGGAAACAAATCAATTAATATTATAATCATAATTTTACAATATAACTATTAGCGAATAAACGTAATTAAAATAACGAATATTTCAGATTTTATTGCGCGCAACTTTCGCTGTTAAAACTTTCTATCGATAGGTGTGCAGACGATATTTGGCCGTGTGCCATCGATAGTTGCACAGACGCACTCACATCTCGAGTACTATCGATTGCTTGGCATCTTAGTTTCTTATTAGAATATTGATAAATACAAACAAGAATTGACTTGGAAAATACATTTCTAATTCAATTAAGTTAAGTGCAGCTAAAAATGAACATAAATCTGTCCAATTTCAATATGAAGAGCCTGGTCAAGGAGGCGGGCAGCACAATATCACGCGTGGTGCAGGTAAATAAATGCTTAGGCAACCATTTCTAGTGGGCCTGGGCCTGGGCCTGGGGCCTAGGCCTCGGCCTGTGGGTGTTGGGCAACGAAACGAAAGGAAAGGGGAGGGGTTGGGATGAAGAGAGGTGGGGAGCCTTGCGCACGCGATTGACTTTTTGCGTTTACCCTTGCCCTTTATGCAGCTTACCGAGGAGAAATTGGGCACCACCGAGCGCACCGAATACGATATACACTTTCAAAATCTGGCTGAGCGCGCCGACGTGACCAAGTCATGGACAGAGAAAATAGTGCGCGACACCGAATCGGTGCTCATACCCAATCCACAGAACCGTGTGGAGGATTACATATTCGAAAAGATTGAGAAATCGAAGCCCAAGCGCTTAAGCAACCTGGAGCACCTGGCGCTGGACATGATCGAGGCCGGTGGCGACTTTGGCCAGGACATGCCCTACGGCCAGGCGCTCATCAAAGTGGGCCAGGCGGAGCAGAAGCTGGGACAGTGCGAGCACGACTTCATAGCCACATCGGGCATTTGCTTCACGCAGCCATTACGCAAGTTCCTCGAGGGCGAGATGAAGACCATTAGCAAGGAGCGCGGCCTGCTGGAGACCAAGCGGTAAGCCTGCCAATGGACGTCAATTGAAAATATATATTGATATATCTGCATTGCAGCTTGGACCTGGATGCGTGCAAGAATCGGGTGAAGAAGGCGCGCAGCATGCTGGGCCAGCAGTCGGTGAGTAGCCTCCGCTGCGCCTTAGCTGGCGAGATTGTCGCATTAAGTTGATTTATGGATTTTTGCCTCTGCTTTTACCTTTGTGCTGCTTTTACTCTATATGGAATGTGTTGTTTGTGATTTATAGAAAGATGGCATTTCGCCAGAAGCTGCTCTGGAACAGGTACCGCCCAACGAGGCGCCTCCTTAAGCTCACTTTTTATCTCTTGAATTCATTTGAGATTCATATTTTGTTTGATGCTAACATCTATTCTCTTTCCCCCTGTGCAGGCGGAGCGCGATCTGCGCGTGGCTCAGGCCGAGTTCGACAGGCAATCGGAGATAACGAAGCTGCTGCTGGACGGGATTAGCACCTCGCAGGCATCGCACTTGCGTCATCTGCACGCCTTCATCCAGACGCAGGTGCGCTACTACAAGCAGTGCGGCGATGTTATGGACCAGCTGCAGCGCGAGTTGGCCAAGTAAGTGGCACGCAGCCGAGCAGCTGTAGAAGCCGATTAGATTAGAAAATTATATGTATATTAGCTATTTGATTACCTGTGTACCCGAGTACCTAAGTACCTAAGTACCTGTGTACCTGTGTGTAGGCGGCACTTAAATCTCTTGCACTTTGGCATTCTATATGTTTGTGTGTGTCTGTGCGGTGTTTGCTTTTTATTTTGTTTTGTTGTTGACCTTTCGGTATTTTTGTTGTTGTTTTGTGGTCTTACAGAATGCAGCCAGCGAAGCCTCGCCTGCGCATCAATAGCGAAGATGTCGACGGGCCTCCCAGCATCGCTTCGGCGCATTCCTGTGATTCAGATACCAGTTCCATTGCACTGGCAAAGGCCATAGATAGCGATTACGATTGTGATAATGGGCAGGATATTGATATTGAGTCGGGCTTTAAGAGCATCGACATTGGTCCGGTCAAGGCGCTCACCCATCTGCTGGAAGACTTTGAGATAGAGTTCGATACGAGCGCCATAAGCACAGTCTAAAATCTAACCAATCTAAAATGAAAAGTCTTGAATCAAAATTGGAAACGTTTGACGGGTTAACACATATACGTATACGCATATATATTAGGCTAAACTTTTGTATTGGTTGTTATATTGAAACAAATTTAGTCGTCCATTTATAGTGTCGTTGTTGCTTCTGTTTCTGTTGCTGTTGCGGTTGCTGATAAACGGTTTCAATTGTAGTGCCACCTATCCAACAAAACTCCAATCAACCTCATTCACACTCAAGCCATTTAAACTCTCCTCTCTGCCTCTGCGTCTTCCATCAGCTTGGGAGGCCCAACGCCCTATACACCGATCGACCTGCTGGAGGCCGCCAAGTCCAGTGCCGCGGGCGGCATGGGCAGCGGAGCACGCAATCCTGGCAACAACAGCCAACAAAAAGCCAATCAGTCCATGCAATTGAACGTGAGCACGGATCAAATGCAGCGTGCACGTGTCCTGTGTTCCTACGATGCCAAGGACCACACCGAATTGAATCTGAGCGCCAACGAGGTGAACATACTAAATATATACCAAATATTGTACAACTTCATTAACCTCTATCTGTCCACCTTCGTAGGTCATCTTTGTTACCGAATGCTCGCCTGTTAATGAGGATTACATGTACGGTAAGCAGGGCCTGATGAAGGGCCTGGTGCCACGCGCCTTTGTCGAAATGCTCGATGAGGACCAGAAGGTCGATTTCTAATTGGCCAACTGATGAGGAACAATGCCAGCAAGCAAAATGAAAAGACAGACAAAATCTGTTCGAAAGAAAATTAACTCATTAATACTCATTTAGAGCAAAGGCAATTGGACAATTACATACTTAGTTCATACATATGCAAGAGAGTACAATAATTTATCAGAATATACACATATACAAACATATTATAGTAGAGAGAGCAATGCGCCCTAGCTTAACGTCCGTGTCGTTTGATACGTGTGCCTCATGTTAACCGTAAAACGCATTCCGCAGCGCACCAGCATTTAGATACCTTAAAGTAGCTAGTTGCCCCATCCCATCGCCCATTGCCCGTATCCCATTCCTGTTCCTTGCTCAGCTTTTTAATCAAATATTTCAATATCTATATACACTCATATAATATATATTTATTAATACCAATTTGGCTAACAAAAAATCTCTTAAATACAACTCAATTGTTTTTACAAAATTCCTAAAATCTCAATTAGAAACATCAAGAATATTTATTACTTAAATACGTATATATATATATATATATATATTTATATAGTGCGAAGAGGAACATGTTTAAAGAATCTTTCCAAACATTTCTATTATTGTTGCTAAACGTGAACGTAATGAAGCCTTTACTAATATTGTTAAGCTTTTCAATCTCACATTGAACAAAGTATTATATATTTTACGTTATTTTGATAGTTGATTATTCGTTATTGAAGTGTGCTTTAAACACATCTATATATATGTATATCTATATATATTTATCAATATATCTCTATTTATGGAATTGTTAATACATCTATATATTCGAAATCTGATTATTTATCTTAGGTTAAATACACATTTATATTTTATCTTTTCTCTGTTGAATTTTCGGTGCAATTATCCCCCCTTGCAAGTCAATTAAATGTTTAAGAAGTACCCGAAACACCAAGCTAAGCCAAGCCAAGCCACGCCAAGTCGATTTGGCGCTTAATCAAAATCATAAAAGCGAAACTATTTAATAAACGTACAATACGAATAAAAATAAAGTAAAGTAAATGAAAATGCCAATGCGAATGCGAAAATGGAAAAACAACGATTTTTAGGTTTTCAATGCGTTTAGAGAATGGGTTTTTAAACAAATATAAAGCACACCATAAACTATGCAAGAAACAAAATGTATTTGATTAAAATTAAATGATTATAAATTGAAATGAAGAAACTAAAAATAAATGTAACAAAACGATCGTTTTACTGGTACATAACCATTCCTGTATTTATGTAGTCCGATCATCATCGAGTTCATTTTTTTGGCAAACTAAAATGTGAACGAATTCACAAATAACAGCACCTCGTATATCTGCAAATATGGCGGGAGAAAGTATTAGATATGAAATATATATGCTATATATATTCACTTACTAATCCCAGTAGTCTTCCACGTCTGAAATCTCCATGTCATCAATATCATAACCATAGTCGAAGCCATCGTATTCTTCGTAGTCATCATCATTATCGAAGTCGTCGTATTCTTCGTAATCATGACCGGTGACGATGTCGTATATGTCGTCCGACCTGAAGTATACGTCGTCATCGAAGACCAACAACTCGGACAGATCAAAGAAGCAGAAGTCTGACGCCTTAGACGGCTCGTATGAGATTTCAATAATGTCGCTGGCAGTCTCTTGCAAACCTTCTAGGAACGACTCACCCATGTTGCAGCCGTATAGGCTAAGTCTGAGGGGCAGCGTGCGCTGGGTTTCCTTTTGTTGTATTTGCAAGCGAATCTTGAATACAATATCAGTTATGAGCTTCTCTGACAGCAGAGAACAATTATCAAGTTGCAATTCGCGCAACTTAGGGCAGGATAGTATCAATTGAAGCACAGCATGATCGGTGACATTGGCACAATACTTCACGTTGATCTCCTCCAGCTGTTTCAGTGAGCCAAAGCCCTCCATCTCTCGGGGGCCAACTGCTGCATTTCCTGGTATTACGAGCGTACGTAATCCGACTAGTTTGCTGAGCTGAGTCAGCATTGTGGCATTCAAACAGTTCTGTCCGCGTCCTTCGAAGTGTTCCAATTGTGTCGACTTGTGCTCTACTAGCCAGGACAGCAGCTCTGGACGTAGAGTGTAGTCGTCCTGGTGGCTGTACACAATAACTTTCTTGAGGCGTGGCAATTTGGCAATGTGCTCGTACTGATTGCCCATGCCAAATCCAAACCCGGTGCTAACAGTCATTGCCTCAAGCGTGTGATGGCGCTGGCTCTCGACCAACTGCTTGAAGGCCGGACCAATCGAATAGATGCCCTTAATGTGTAGCTCCTTCAGATGTTTCAAGCTCTTCAAAGCCCTGGTCAGAAGTTTCACCTGCACGCTGGTGCAACTAGTCAAGGTCAGACACTCAAGGGTGTCTGGCAGTCGGTTCATGTTTTGGCCAGTCAATCTCTCATTATTTGACAGATCAAGTTTCTTTAACATTGGCAAATGCTTCAGTGCGAGCAGTGCATCATTTCTTATGTCGCACCCGCGTAGCTGTAGAACCTGGAGCTTGCTCAGCTTGGAGAATAGCTTGTCCATGATGCACAGAGGCAACTTATTGGCCGAGATTTTCATAGTATTCAAATTGATGCAGTTGTTGCCCAGAAAATCGGGCAGACGCTTGATATGGCGATGCGGTATGACGCCTTCGATCTCCTTTACATGACGGCCGGACAACATAAAGAAGTCACGAACATCCCACATGGTCAGATCATTAAACTCCTCAAACTTGATCGACTTATCCAATGCTGGCGCTGCTTGCTTATAGATCTCGCGGAAGCGAAGACAAGTGCGAGCAAAGTGAATACGATCAGAAAGCGGCAAGAAACGGAAAATATGATCCAAGCAATGATCGTTCAGATTCAATATAGGAGCTGGCAGTTCATCATCAGCTGCCACCGGAATGTCATAGGCATCCGGCTGATGCCAGCTATCGCTGGGCACAACCGAAAGACGAGTGTTCTTCACATAGTGCACCTTGCGACGCAAGCTCCTGATGGATCAGAGATTTAAGCAAAAAAGAGGTCATGCATTTGCATAGATGTGGATACTCACTTGGCGGCGCTGCGTGCATCGTCGAAGACAACAAAACCGTATTTAGTCTTTAGCTTCTCAGCGGACACCTTCGAGGAACCGCCTGATGATTGCGACAGCAGCTCCAAATGCTTCACGGCACCGAAAGTGGTGAAATAATCCTTTAAATTCTTGGGCGATAGCTAAACGCATATATTCATAGAAATACATATATGTATATAACAATATTAGTAATATTTGTGTTATTGCTTACAGCTGGGGCCACATGGAACATATACAGCTTCTTAACAAGAATGTGATCCTCGGTGAAGGCCTCGTCGTCCTTAAAATAATAATTCTTAGGCGACGGATGTTGAAAATTAACGCTTTTGCGCGCAATGCGTGGGCCGCATATATTGAAATAATTGTCTATCTCGTTCATCTTGGCTTTCCAAATTCTACTTCGAAAACTGAATGACAGATACGTTTATGATAGAAACAAATTTGTTCTTTTGCAGAAATGCGTCTCAACTTTTTCAGTTCGTGTTGTTGAAGGAAATCGTCGTCAATTCGTCTGTTGCTTCGAGTGGAGCGATACTTTGGTAACCGGTTACTTGGTATCGCACATCACAATCTAGCTATCGAAACAGCATTTATCGGTTGCAGGTGCTAATACGAAAACGAATATTGTATTTTGAAAAAATGGCGTGTTCAACTGCGACAACTGAAGCAGCACAGCACATATAAACTAGACTTATGTTTGCTTTTATATAAATATGCACCTCTGGTTTCACTTGTGTTGTCTGTTGCACTGATTTGATTTATATTCCGACCTCGAACTATCGAAACTAAATCTATCGATTGTTTGCGCTTTTTGAATTTTCAATTTTAATTTATGCAAAATTCAAATCAAATTGAAATAAAACAGTGAACAAATACCTTTCTCACTCGCACTTTAATTTCGTAAATTATAACGACTTTTTTTGTAGCAAAGCTTACAAAATTGTTTGCATATTCGATTACAGCTGTGTTCCTTGTAGAAAACCTAATACATTATATTGATAAATGTACATAATTTACGTGTTAAATTTACTAGTTCTTTATATACAGTTGTTCTACGAAAAGTCTTCGATTCTTAAGCCAGAATATCAACAAATAGCATAAAAAATATATTACTGTAGTTAACGCTGCCAGCAGCGCTTGCATTAAATATATATGTACATGAATATAATACAAAAAAGCCAAATAAAATTGTTTAAAAAGTAAGTAAATTAAGTGTTTTGTCTAGTTTTGATTGTTAGAGCTTCGCCGACTGTCACGAAAGAATCCACGAGTGTATAATACCTGTAATGGCGGAAAACTACATTAAGAATAGGGATATTCCTTCAATTCATATAGAGCTTACGATTTTCGCCGGGCGAGAGCGTTATATGTATGTCTTCTCGATTGTGTATCGGCGCTGCAAGAAATGAATTGCAATTTAATATGAATTTAAGTGAAATGTGAGCGAGGCAACAGCAACAACAACGAATTGTGTAAATATTTAAATAATAACTTCTTTATTTACGCAAGCTGCTTAAAGTAATAATAAACTTTGTTTGCTTAGTAATACAGGCGCTAACAATAAAACAGATAATGAGGAATATGCATTTGACATAAATATTAATTAAACATAAACTAAACTGTTTATATGTGGTAAATTGCAGCTTAATAATGCAACATGCTATTGTTTCGTATTTGGGGTTGTCGTGTCTTTCAAATGAGCAAAAGTTTCGGTTGCTTTCATTTCAGTTTCTTTGTGTATTTGTAGAGGCTGCATGCGTGCCATGACTTTTGCTTTTAATTAATTCGCTTAGGTGGAAACTAATTTAAAATATATATGCTATCACAGTTTCAAGTTGCCAACATGCAGACAACGTGTATTAAGAGCCCTTTGCAGGGATGCAAAGGACAACGTAGCTTGACAACAATTAGTACACTTATAAATGATATAAGCAGGCAAGCCAGCGAGCAATCAAAGGGTCAAAAGCGAGCAATCAGTCACGTGTGCAAAGCGTAAGGCTGCTGGCGATTGGCATCGGCCTCAGGCTGCATTTGCTGTTGTGGTCGAGGCCGTGGCTGAGCGCTGTCATCGGGATTATGCACAATGCGTATCGTACCCGGCTGGATCCTAACGTTGTCACAGGCTTCGCATATATTCAATTGCGGATGATTGCGGAATGTACACATGTTGCAGGCCCACATGTCCAGTGGCTCCTCGCCTTCGTCCACCTCCGATTCGGACAGGGACTCCTCCTCCTCCTCCTGACTGGCACGTGGCTGGGCAACTGTTCTAGCAGGCGATGCTGCTGGTGGAGCTGCGGTCGCCGCTGCTGCCGCGGCTGCTGCAGCAGCTCGCTGCTGTTGCAGAAATTGCTGAAACTGATAGTATTGCGCATAGGTGGGCGGCGGCTCCAGTTCCATCTGGAGCTGCTGCTGCTGCTGGGGTGTCAGACACGCTGACGTGGGCGCACTGCTGTGCTGCTGCACGAAATCTAGATGAGATTGTGTCTGCGCAGCGGGCACCGAGTGCAGCCGCAGCGAATTGGGCGGCACCTGAGCCCGAGCGCTGCCCGGAGCAACGCGCTGTCGGGAAAATGGCAGCTGCTGCTGCTGCTGTGGGCCTGAGGGCGCCGATAGTTGACGATTCATGGAATTTGGCGCGGCTGCAGTGCCATTCAGCTGAGGATCTGCAAAGGAGAGCAACGGTTATTTGAAATCAACTCTCGATCCATAAGAAATTAGTAAATACCATTGAGTAGCCGCTGACAGTCCTCAGTCAGTTTCTTGATATCTCTATCCAGTCTTTCAGATTCGCCCACGGGCACCGGCTCGGTCAAAATGTTGATCTCCTGCTCCAGCATCAGCAGACGCTTCTTATTCTCCCGCAACGCATTGGCCAGCTTGTCGCGTCGCAGCTTCTGGCGCTCAATGATCTCGGCATGGGCTGCAAGCAAGGCGAACATAAATCGATCAGTAATTTAGCTTAATTATTTAAATACACATATATAATTTATGTTTATCTATATGCAATTATATATCTGTATACAATATATATGTGGCAAGTGTATTTATGGCTCTATAGCTCACATTTTATTACTCTGTTTGTTGCTAAAAATAAAGGCGCGCATTTTTGCGCTCGCTAAAAGTTCATAAACAAATTTAAATTTAGTCAAAATGCGCAAACACACAAGAAATCAATCTAATAATAATTTATTTTTGACTGAAAATAAGCAGCGCAACGCCCGATTTGAAACGATTTCTGAATTTGATTTAAAAAAAAAAAACAAACGGAAAAAACAAACAGTTTAAATAAAATTAAATAAAAGCAGACACATATTTTTAGACATTTTGATAGATTTCTAGCGGAAATAGCAAACAGGGCATTAGGCCAAAGGAGGATCAAGCTGACATAGAGAACATATGCATACATATATATAAATATATATATATATATATATATTTAGGGAAAGCAACCGAAAATGTTGATGTACGTCATTTGGTTGTGTTCTGCAGACATTTTAATTGATAAATTAATTCGTTAATGGACGAGAAGAATTCCAAGATATGTCCCAAAAGTAAAAGTGTGAGAAATGTTATTGCAATCTGATTGACTGTCGCCTTTTGAGTAATTAGCTAAAAGCAAATGCGATGAGTGCTTTTAATATATGTATTTAAGAGAATTCTTTGACACTTTAAATTATTTGAATCGAAGCAAAAACACTTTCCATATATTAGCGCCTTTGCCCATGCTGCGTATGCTTAATGTGTCAAGTGGAATCCCATATACGATCCAATTAGAATTTCGGACTCGAATACGAATTCGGATTCGGACAAAGTTGTTGCCGTGGCGACGTTTTCTTCGCATTTTCGCCCTGAACTTGAACGAGTCGCAGCAACAACAAATACATTGCAGAAAACAAAATGAGAGAACGATAAAGAGAGAGAGAGAGAGAGGGGAGAGAGAGTAAACGCTGTATAAATAAAATGTTATGGAGCGCGGGCAATGGGACTGAGCGGGAGACCGGCAGATGCGCAGCTGGTGGAGGCACATTGAAAATAAAAAAAACACGGAACACGGAATGGAACGAAGCGAAACAGAATGGGAAATGGACAGACAAGAGACATTTCTACGGCGGACTCAATCTATATGCATACATATATGCACAAATACAGCGACATCGGAGCGTGGGCGTTACATTTTATATATTATTATATATATACGACATAGCTAGGTAAATTGTTTATATAGGTAAGCTATCTGCATATTCGAGAAGGTTGGACAATCGAAAAAGAAATCGTATAATGATAATTGAATGAAGTATGAAGAGATTATTTGGATTATATTGAGATTTATTGCGAGCTGCCTCTGGCATTAAGCTAGCCGATATTATTTATATGTCGAAAATGAATTTCAAAAATAATATATAATATTAGCAGCTTTATTTTGTAGAGCATTTCAGAGGAATGGAAAATTTTGCAAAACTTTAAAGAGCACCAAATTGGCAGAAAGTTTGTTTGAATATGAAAAGAAATTATGTTTATGTAAAACCTAGAAAGCTAGTTATGTATATATAGAGCCCTGATCTATATATAGAGCCTTAATATATATACTAATCTATAGTATATCCTTGCTAATCGTAACAGATGACTTATGGGAGTAAAAACCGATAAGTATTTTACTTAGGGTCTAAATACAGAAAATCCTTGATATGCTTTCCTTTAGATAGGTTCCAAACACGGCTGCACTCTTTTGTCAACAATCGATAAATCTTTATCTCTACTATTTCATTTTATCTCAGCATAACTCCACGTTTATAAGAGCCTTAATCACGTCAAACACTTTGACTAACATCAGAACTGAGTTGTACTTGAACAAAGAACTTCCTTATTGTTAAATGCATATATGGGTGTGATTACGCTAATATATGTCGTTCGATTCACTACGGTAAATATTAGTTAAAGAGTTTCACATTTCACATTTGGGGCGTAATTCAATTTGTTATCAATTGTAAACAGAATTGCCTGATAGGGGCAGACGCGATTAGACCTATTATACAGAAAAAGTCCCCTATATATAAAACGTATGGAGCAACAGTGCTCGGGAACCAAAATTGCGACGCAGATAACGAATGCGATTTTAGACATGCGAAACAAGAGGAAGTTTAAATACAATTAACTCTCCAAATTTGATGTAGACTCATGATGATCATGTTTAATATACAAATTATAATTATACTACAAGTTCTACAATTTGCAAAGCTAAAATTATTATTATATTTGATAATCAGGAATATTTTATATGGATTGAAACTAAGTCAAGCCTTCAATGGATAATATGGTATATATGGGTTATATATATAAAAGTATCCACATAATTTTCAGCAATCATCTACAGAGTTTGGCTTTAGTTCCTTAGTCACTTTTGTTCCTTAAATTATTAGAAATATATGTCTATACGTAATTCATCATTATCATCATTAGCATTATCATTATCTACATCAACTACTTAAACATTTATTTTTTAGGGGTCTGCTTGGGGTGGTAACCAACTATCTGGGCAATCAGAAATACAATAAAATTTTAATTGATTGGCTTCCAAAAATTGGTGGGACTAATTAAAAATAGGTCTACACCTGCTCGTCTATCGGCACCAATCTCTCCGATCAGCTGACTACGCATTTCATACTAGCTGATGTTGTGAATCTTTCTTTATCTGCGGACTCACCTTCCCGATCGGATTCCGGCACAACGCCCTCGTAGAGGGGCATGTGCGTGACGCTGGGGCTGTTATCGCTGCTGTTGCTGTTGTGCAGATGGTTGTTGTTGTAGTTGGAGGCGACAACATGGTTCTGCGCCTGTGTGGGGTATGGAAATATTTCTGGCATCTCGGCAGTCGCAGTCGCAGCCGCTGCGGCTGCTGCTACGGCCTGCTCCTGTAGTTGCTGTTGCAGCTGCAGTTGCTGTTGCTGTCGGGCTGTCGGCGTTGCTCCATCGGTGACCAGCACTCCTGGCTGGGATGGTGGCGTGGTTGGAGGCGGCGGGCAGGGCGCATAGAGCGGCACCTGGGGCCGCACACAGCCGGCGCTGAACACGCTGCCCTCGTCCGTGACCGTTAGCTGGAAATTCTTGTGGGTGCCGCGACGTGCATCGAAGCTGCTGCTCGAGTAGGTGATGCCGCTGCTGCCGTTCCCGCTGGCCGCCGGCCCGGCCGTAATGTCTATCGTCGAGGGCGCCGCTCCGTTGCTGCTGATCTGCGGCTGGCGCAGCGTGAGATTGAGTGAGGTGAAGCTCTTACGACCGCTCGGCGTGCTGCCACCGGATGTGGGTGAGGGGGGCGTGGGTGCGGGCGAAGGCGAAATTGCATTAACCGCGTTGCTAAGAAACTCGCGCGCATACGGCGGCTCTGGCTGCAGCGTAATGACTGAACGATGTCGCACGGGTGACCGTAACTGCGCAGTAGCTGGCAACGCCGACTGCGCTGCAGACGTCGTCGCAGCAGCAGCAGCCACAGTCGTTGCTGTTGCTGTCGCTGTCGTTGGCGATGATAAGGAAACATTGAGCGACAGCTCCGACTCGCTGGAGCTGAGCGGGCTGGTGAGACAGGAGGAATCATTGGAGCAGCTGCTCGAAGCAACTGCCAACGGCTTCGGCGGCAACGGAGGCAGCGGCGGTGCGCGACGCAGCGGCTTGTACTGCGCGCTAGGCGTCAGCTGCTGTCGCGGCGGCGGCTGCTGCTGCTGCTGTCGCTGCTGTATCTTCTGCTGCAGCTGCGCGTTTAGCTGACGCGGCAGATTCAACGTGGTGGGTCGTGTGCGAGCAATGGGCGTGCCTGGCGGCGTTTCGGCACCAACCGGGGGCTGGGTGGGCGCGGCCCGCGACGGCTTCAGAGGCGTCGGCGGCTTGGCTTGGCGCTGCTGCTGCTGCAAGTGCTGTTGCTGCTGCACCACCTTAGCGGGGTAGGACTGAACGGGCGAAGGATGCAGCACCAGCTCCTTCTTCAACATCTGTATGCAATTGTCGCGCTGATGGCAATTCTCATTGACGCATTGCGTCACCAGAGCATCGGGCAGCGTGGGAAACTCCTGCTTCATCTCGTGGAACAGGTGCATAATACTTATGTTCGTGCACTGGCAGCTTAGCTTGGCTTTGGGCCTACAAGCAGACTCCTCCAGCTGTTCATAGCTGCTGCTGCGGCTAATGTTGCTGTTGTTGCTGCTGTTCCTTTGATGTTGCTCTTGCTGCTGCTGCTGATTCTCGTCCGCGTTGAGCAGGGCCTTGAATTGAAAGTGTTGCTGCAGTGCCTCGACTATGGTGGGCGTATTGTTGTTGCTCGCTTGTTGCTGTTGCTGTTGCTCTTGTTGCTGTTGCGGAGGATTGCCATTTAATTGGAAATTGTTTGCTCCGGGCGGTATTGGTGGTGTAGCCGCCATTTTAGGCCATCATTTGTCACTGTAGCAGACCTGCAAATACAAGCAAGAGATGAGTTAGTTAGCTAATTGCATTAGCAATGGAAAACAATGGGCAAAAGCATGCAGAATTAGTTCATGGCCCGATTTAGCACGGCGACTAAGTCGGCAAGTTCAAATGCGAAAGAAACCTGGCAGAAATCAAGAAAATCACAAAATCGGGAAAATCGAGAAAAATCACAAAATCAAAGAGCTTCAAACAATTTGCTTAAGCGCCGAAAACAATAAACAAATGACAGAGGAAATTTAAAAATATTTATGACACAATGCGCGACATAAAAAATTGCTCAGGTTTTGAAAGAAAAATAAGATGCAAAAAAGTGCTAAAAAAACGCGAATAAAAATAATAATTCTAAGTGGGCAAAAATAGAAGAGTCGTACTAGCTAAATCTCGATATCGCGTGCTGCTAGGACAGTGTCAAGGATGACATAAATATACAGTTATATATTTAGAGTGAGAGAGAGAGAAGGCAAAGAAACAGATGGATATATAGATATATACGCTGGCAACGAGAGGCTATTTATCATAACCAGTTCAAAGCTGACAAGACTATATAATACATTTGAATCGACTTACATTTTGATTCCGATAAAATACAATAGTTAAATGGTATAATTTATTATTTAAGAACAGCTGAAAATTCGCAGAAAATACGAGCTCTGTCTCTTTCTTTATTAATTTGATCGATGACGTCTCTAAATCTTTTAACGGCCTGTGTTGAGCTTCACACAATGATATATATCTATGCACACTTATATATATATTTAAGTAGTTTATTATTATTTTTATTTATTTATGTATATCTGTATATATATATATATTGTTTTTTTTTTTTTTTTAGCTTTAACTTTGCATTTTGACTGCAGCAAACAGTTTTGTTCCGTTTTCTTTTTCTTTCTTTCGCATTTACATTTATTTGCAGTTTTGTTTTCGGGGTTGCTTTATTTGTTTACAATTTGCATTTCAAATAGAAACAAACAGTTTTCCATTAGTTATATACTTTATGGGCAGGTGTTTTTGTCATTTCCTTGCACTTTTTATGGTACATTAAAAAAACATTTTTCAAGCAATTTCACAAGTCTTGAACATTTCTCTAGCTGTTTCTATGCAACGAGCATTTATATGGCACATATATATAGATGTTTTCGTTTATTATATTTTTATAATCCGCACAGCCAATTCGCTTATCCAAATTGGATTCTTTCCGTTTCTAGACGCGTTTGAACGCTTCAAATGCCAGCGATAAACTGAAAACAATTTCAAAAATATTCGAAAAGAGTAGAGCCAAAAAACAACACACAGATATACATATGTGAGAGAATATATATTTATATATATGTATGATTTTTTTGCATTTAACCGATGCTCGCAGATAACAACAAAAAAGAAATTGTAGTTTCCTCTTCAACTGAACCATGTGACGTATGCGTAATGTAACAACTAAAAATATCGCGTGATATATCGAATAGCCACAAAACCGTATTTTAATCAGCCTGTTAAGTCGGGCAATGCTATATATAAGTATATATTGTGTTGCCTTTATATTAAGATCAACTGAGACGAATCAATTAAATCATTCAATATTTTTGACACACGCACACAGTCAAGCAATTTGGCAAAGCCTTTTACCCCCCTTTCTCGCTGTCACGCTCTCTCCTTCTCTCTCTCTCGCTCTCTCTGTTGTTTCTTATAAATTTCTTAAAATAAACTTTTGTGTGGGTGTTGCACAAAAGCATCGATAATTGAATGAAATTTTTTCTTAAATCTAGCCAAACAACAACAACAACAAATTGGAAAATAAATAATATGCTGAGGTGAAAGAGTTGTTAAAGAATGAAATTCATTAAATATAAAAAAATAACATGTCTGGCCGTAGGAAAACTATTTAATAGCCACGTCGGCATCTAATAGAGTGAGAGATGAATATTAATCGCTGACATCAACGCGAGGATTAAATAGAAATTAAAGCTGTGAAAGTATTTATGCAGCCCTCGCATGTTTTGTTTGCTTGCTTGGGAAGTGCGGCTCACCTGAGCTTTTGGACAAATAGAAACCAACTACTGACAGCTTGTATAAAAACAAATAATAAACTTTGCGGCACACACACATATTTACCATAAAATATACGACTGAAGCAATAAAAATCAAACATTTATGCACAAAAAACGTATTAATAATAAAGCATTGGCATTAAATTTGGATATGGCACATTTAACATGGCGCCATTAAAATGGCCGGCCACAGGCATAAATAATATTTATATTTCTCTATATCTATGCGAAGACAACAGCCAGCGAAATTTGTTTCTACACATATACGAATATATATGTATATATATTCCAGAATTTGTTTATTTCAATGTCCGACCCATAAGCAAAATGTGATAAAAACAAAAAAAAAAACATCGAGAAGATGGTGAGAAAATTCAAAATTGAGCAGCAATTAATAAAGAAAGCAAAAAAGAGCAAAAGACATGTAAGAACGATTCAGTCGGGTATAAGCGACTGCAAAATACTCGTTCACGAAGTATAAAAAATATAATATATATTTGAAAAAACTAGAATAAATGATATATGTAAAATCAATTTCAGAAAAACGTATCATTTTTTGAAATATTTTATTATAATATATACTATTATTATTATATACTATATTATATAATATATAGTTTATAGTTCTATCTGATCAAGATATATCAAAGTGGGAAACCCAATGCTCCTAGCTCAAAAGTTCAGGATATATTGTCTCAAGAACTATCACTATATATGCTATGTTTCCCTAGTTACTTCGCGCACATAGTTCGTAGATATATAGTTAGTACAGTTCGCTAGCTTAGATATACAGCTGCATTATATAAATTTTCATTGGATTTTATTTTTTTTTAGTACAGCAATACTATTTTCAGATACAGTATCTAAAAGTTGTTAACACTCCATCTGATTATCAGTTCATAGCTAATATACCGCTTTCAGTTCGTAAAACGGCATGCAATTAGGGTATTTCAATAATTAGAAATTACCTTGATTTAAAGTGCGAATTATATATATTAAACATATATACATAAACATATATGCACACTTTGAACCCATGCAGCTCTTCAGATCTTAGAGTCTTTGGTATTTAGGCATTACTATAAGCATAAATGACCTTGCCACAATGAAGCCAATTTTCGCAATTGGCAAATTTTGGTATTTATTTATTTATCCTCTTTATTGATTCTGCATTTTGGTTTTATCAGAAATTAAGAGAATTTTTCGTTCCACAAAATTCCAAAATAACATTTTTGTATATAGGGAATGAATGGAATGTGAGCCAAAACAGTGCCAAAACTTGGAAACTATATGGAATTGAGAATACTGTATAAATTGTTATCATGCTTTAGATCTTTAAAATGATTTATTCTGAAATTATTAGATTAAAAATGAGAAAACTTAAATAAAATAGATTATTGTTTATTGGAAATCAATTACTATTATACTAAATAGATTATAACAAAGTACATTTTATATACCCTACATAATAGTGTATAAGATATAATACATTATTTTTTTTTTTTGGGTGTACTGGGCATATCTTGTTGATTGAGAAGAGTGAAAAGGGGCCGGCGGTGTTGTTAATGAAAATTTGTTTAATTTCAATTAATTCTCTTATTCTCGTTTTGTTTGCCAGTTTCGTGTGACTTATAGCGAGGGTGTAGCGTAGACAAACATGCGAACGACGACTGCAGACGTAAACGACCTTCACAATTAGCTAGCGATATATGCAATAGATATACATAGTCATACATATATATACATACAATATACAGATGTGTGTTATATGAGAGATGTGCACGAGTCGTCAACTGGGAAAGGAAATCGACGTCAAAAAGTGCAGCTAGTATATTGAAGAAAACAGAGAGTTTTCCTATACATCAGATACACACATATATATATGTATATGTATACATTTGCAGGTACTATATAGCTTCTATATGGTATGCTCAGGTAACAGAGTGTTTTATGTGTCTTGACACAGGCAAAAATCCAAAGATCAACAAAGAGTTTGCACAAGTTTACAAAGTAATTAAATTTATGGCAGCACATATAAGTTTTATGTGTCGATGCGGCTCGGTATGGTTCGGAACGAATCCTCTTGTAATTAGACGGAACAAAATTTCCATTCATTAAAATGCTTTTGTGCAAAAAGAAAAAAATGTTGACGGCGCTTCGCATGCCTTTCGAACGATTTACATTGAAAACAAACAAAACCGAAAGATACAAAATAGATGGGAAAATCTGTTTTTGGGTTTTCCGAGCATTCGATCAGCGGATTTTAAAGTTGGTCATCCGATTTTAACAAGCATGCTGCATGCTTTTGGGTTTTTTGCTTCTAGAATTGGGCTACAATATAGATTGCAACGGATGTTAATGATGTTTATGTAAGGGAAATGGTAGACTGTAAGTTGCTGTTAATGTCAAGGGAAATGGTAATCTGTAATTTGTTATGTTGTTAAGGGAAAATATAACTAGATGTTAATGCTAAGGGAAGTGATAAACTGACAGTTAATTTGAATGTTAAGTGAAATGGTAAGCTGAAAGCTAATGTTAATGTTAAGTAATTAGTAAACTGTTAGTTGATGTTAACTTTCAGTGCAATGGTAGACTGTAAGTTAATGTTAATGTTAAAGAAACCGGTAAACTGCAAGTTAATGTTAATGGTAACATTAGGCTAGTGCAGATCGATTTTTAAGAAGGTTCTAGAATTAGACGGTCATGTTCAGGCTAAGATTCAAGGCAAATGCAATGGCAATCTTAAAGTTGCTGCTAAAGTAAGTGTTAAAGCTAATAAATAAATATGGTTATTTATAAGCTATAATTTATGGCTATTATAAAGCTTCAAGTATACAATTCAAATACAAATTGAATCTCTTGCTTAAAGTGATTGGTAAAGTGAATGTCCATGATAAAGTGAATGCTAAACTTGACTCTTGATTGTAGTATATATATATGATAACAAAATATACAAATACAACAAATTATTTCCTGAGGTGCGAACTCATTGCTAAATGAAATGTAAATGCTATCGTTAAAGTTAGTTTTCCTGTTAAATTTCATGGGGCAGTTATCAGTTTCCACAGAACAGCTAGACATAAAATTGATAGCTTATCGAAATAGCATTCGAATAGTTAAAAAACCCTTTCAATTGTACTCTAATTTTAACTGTACGGACGTTGCCCTTATCAGCGCACCTATATCACGTTTATTTTTATCAATTAAGTAATCCACATTACAATAGATATGTGTTCGTGGACTACCGAATTGCTTTTGTCTTTGAAGGCCGACAATTTGAAGTATCAATGCATTGACCGGAAATCTCGGTGTCTGCCTTGTCAAAAAAGAATATAGCAGAAAAAGAAAAATGATTATAAATAAATAAATAAGTACGAAGCAAAGAATATTTTTGCACACAACAAAAACGAGGGGGAAAATAACAATATACCGCCACCTCCCCCTGGCTGTACGTACGAGACATTCAATTCTGAAACAGAAAACATACGGATCGGACGAAGGCAATGCGTAGAAAAACTAGAATGAATATTACTAGATAACTCTGCTCTACAACATGAAAACAACTTTCACTTTGAGAGAAGAATACGCTGAAGAAAATTGTACAAGTATAAACGAAATATTATAAATCAAATGCAAAGACATGAAATGAAATGGAAACAACACGCAAAAATGGAACGAAAATAATTTAATTTTTTTTCTCATTTCTATAGTCTATTTTCTATTTTGTGTTTTCTTTGCTTTTCTTTTTTTTTTTTTTTCTTCATTTTTGTTGTTGTTTCTGAGCGGGTGCTGCTTGCCAATAATTTGAAGAGGCGTTTTGCGGAATTTTCTGCAGACGTCAGGCCTTGACTGACGTCATTAGCGCGAATTTCAAATTGGAAAAAGAAGACGGCAGAAACGTGGTTCCAATCGGCTGTCCTGCTTCTGCCCGAAACATTACTTGGCCGCGATAATGCAGACATTAATACGGGTTATTTATTTATTTATGAATACTTTTTTGTTGTTGTCTCGGATTTTTCAATTTCTATTTTATTTTCTGTGTTTTTTTCTATCTATATCTCGGTTCTTTGGCTCCTCATAAATGTGCAAATAATCAAAGCGGAGTCAAAGGCAACAGCAACAACATCAATTTGAGTTATATTTAGACGCTGTTCATTTGGGCGTGAAAAAAAATAAATAAATGACAATCGGCAAGGGCGGGGGAAAAGGGGTTACTGACAGGTGTGGTTGCCGCTGGCGCTGCCGCTTATCGCTGCGAGCCTGGGAAACGCTCTTCGTACCGTGCTTGGCGACAATTTCAATGGGTATAATAATATACAAATATATGTATGTTTATATTTATATATATATGTAAGTATGTTTTTTTTGTTGGAAATTAAAGCGATAATGATAAGCCAAGTGGAGCTTATGGAGCCGGCCAATTACATATGTACATATATTGCGCGCACACATCGCACTATGAACTAAATATAATAAGTATACAGTTTAAAAGTGTACGTATGTAGGGAAAAATGCAGGGAAATTCCCGCAATAACAGCAACAAAGTGACAAGCGCGAGCGCAGATACAACTACAACGAAGTATGTATATAAACAAAGACGTAAAATGAAAAAAAAAAAAAAAAAATAACACAAACAACGCTCTGCTAGCTGTTAAAATGTGAAAACAAAAGCAAAAATAAAATAAAAGCTCACTATAAAGAGATGAGGCTTGGCAGTAAAATACGATGAATGCAACAGTAGGGACATATCGATAGTAAGCAAACAGGAGCTGAGGCTAAGCAAAGAAGAGAATTTCCCTACCAATACGATGAATTTAATAGTGAAGGACAAATGTAACAAAGTAAAAGTTAATACTTCTTAGAGATGAGACTTTGCATAAACTAGCAATAGAGATGGACTGACTTTTATGAGGATCCCATTATACCCTGAACCTATTGAAAATGGGAAATCAGGGTATAATGGTTTTGTTTTGATACTCACGTAGTTAATTCAAATGCTAAAAGTATAGTCAATATAGATAAATTCATAGATTCAATAGAGTGCCTTTGCATCCAGCGAATAACAAAATCTTATCAACTTGATCACTAATGGAAACAATATGTTTTCTATTTTTTTCATAGTTTTTCGATATATGTTGGCGTTTTTTGAGAGTATTCCAATTCAAAACATACCTATCCCGCCCTATATACGCCCAATACAATTTTTGAATCTCGCCCACTCAATTGCATTTACACACTTTACCTTAGCAAAGTATTGTGTCACGCTCCCAATTATCGACAGAGAACTATTTTGGCACCTGTTATTGCCGACAAAATGAAATGGGGGAAAAAACAATGAGAGCCATTGATAAAAGCATGTTGAAAACTGTGGGACATACATAGAAAATCAATATTTGCACATTTAGATTAGAAATTATGTGGAAAAATATAACAAATACATGCGCATCTATGGCGTACACGTATTTAAATATTTTCATAAGAATTAAGGCCATTATGGCAAATAGGCAATGGGCCAGACCCGGTGCGCCGGACCCCGTCGTTTCTAAGCTCCGGACCCTGTCACAATTTTTGTGTGTTATCACTCGGTAATGGGGCGGGGGCGGAAATATTCATATAAAAATACCTACAAACAATCGCACACACCAGCACACGAACACACATTCGCAATCGCATATAAACGTACGTTCAAACGCACACACACACACGCAGAGAGACGAGAGTGCGAAAGAGACACGTAGAGAGCGACAACAGCGACGACGCTGCTGTATTAACGGCAAAAAACGACAACAACAAGATAAAAACCAGCCAGATCGTCTCTGTTTGTGTGTGTCTGAGTGCGAGCGAGAGAGCGAGCGCATTAAAACAGGTGACATTGGTAGCAGCGCTACGCAATAATAGATAAAAAATACATAATTCAAATAAAATGTAAAATGCCAGCCAGGTTGAGAAATTACACGAAACATGGCCCAAAATGCAAGACCAGTGTGTACACACCGAAAAATGAGCGACGCAACTTGTTGAGTGCATAAATATAACGTTATACATATAGATTCGAGATTCCGTTAGTTATATTTTACTTACCAATAATAATTGTTCGACTATCTATGAAATGAGCGCCCCTTGACTATGTTTACTGTTCAGCACTTTGCGATTGCATCAACTTGTATTTTCACTTTTTTCTCTTTCTGGCCCTTGCTTGGCTTTCACTAATGATTTTGCAGTTTGCTGCAAAAAGACACACTTGCACTCGCTTGTTTGCCTCGTTTATTTCCGTTTCGTTACGTTTTTGCCACAGCGTTTATTGCTATTTAATAATTATTATTTTGATTTTCGTTTAATTTCTACGCGATCCGATTGATCCGCGAACTGTGTGGCAAATGAAACAGCTGATTGATTGATAACAGCGTGTGCAAGTTAACATTGTGCTGAACTGCTATTAACAGCGATATTTTATGTTAACAGAAATGACGGTGCTATTTTCAAGCAGTTGTGCATCCGATTAACAATAATAAGTTAAAGCAGGTTATGCATTTGCCTATGCTTACAAAAAAAATAAGAATTAGTTGAAATTTACCATCTCTCAAACTATTTATCGCAGAGCCAATTGAGTCCAAAGAGTATGCGCAATAGCGACATAGCGACGGCAGTTCATATCGATATATTAAAAACAAAAATATCGCATAAAATACAGGGTGTTTCTTAACTATGCAAACATCAAGAATAATAAAACTCAAGTTCGTAATTTAAAATAATTAAAATCCAGAAAGCCGTTAAAAAACTTGTTTTAAGTAAATAACAGTGATTGGTTGGCTTGCAAACTGCGGTATGCTGCTTGCTTGTCTTGTATTTTAAGTTTAGAATAAGTGAAGAGCTTTTACACCACACCTTGATTAAATTGAATTAATCATAAATATTATTTGAGAAACAGTTAAACATTATATCCACACATTTACAACGACTCTAAATCAGTCCAAAGAGATAGTAAAACAGAGGCAAGATGAGAGCAGCCTTCGCAGAGGAGACTCCGGTCACGCCCACAATCAGCTTGAAGATGCCGTAGTAAAAGCCGAGCTGGAGCGCCACGTGTAGGCCCAGGAGACTGCAAAGCATGATAAGGTAAGTAAGAGAACTGATATTGTATAGCGTATACTAACATCTTGTCTTTACGACGCGCTTTTTCCAGATTCTTTGGCGATTCCTTGCTCAGATACTGACGCACGCCTCGAATTGTGTTGGCGAAATACTCATCCCACGTCAGCTCCCCTATATCTATGCCGAACTTCTTCTTGTCCGCCACGTCCATCGTTTTGGACAGGGCCAGCAGACGCTTGCTATCAAAATGCCATTCGGTGAATATAAAGCGCTCCAAGGTATTCAGCGAGTTCCAAACATTCTTATGAAGACGCATCAAGCTGTGGGTGTAAGGAATTTGAGAGGATTTAGCAAACTAACATCTTCTTCTTTCTTCTTCAACTTTCTTTATATAGGCAAACCATATGGCAACTCACATTGGTCTGCCGCCGCCGAGTTTGGTAACCAGGTCTAGGAAGAAGCCGGGTATAAAGTGGAACAGTATAGCGCCAAGGCGGAACAGCATCAAGCTCTTGACCAGGCGTAGATTGGGATACCAGACGGCGCTGTTCAGCGGATAGTCGTGCAAGTAGCCATTGATTTTGTCCTTCAGAAACTCGAAACGGAATGGCTTGTATGTGCTGGACGTTAAATGGAATATTTGCAGCTCCGCGGGACGTCCCGCATTCTTGGTTCTGCAATGGACAGGGATGAGTTATCCAAATTTATATTATCGAAGGCTACCTACTTCAAGGAATTGACGTAGTAGCCAGTGGTTATAATGCCATTGACCACCACATCGATGGGAATGTAGTCCATAATGATGGTGGGGTCCAAGGGCAGACGACGCAAGATGCCCTTGGAGGCGCCCATGAAGAAGCCCTGTGGCCCGTTCTTTGAGATGGTCCAGCCGGGTATGGGCTCCTTCCAAGCAGCCGTGACTGTAATGAATCCGGTATGAAGGAAACCCTTTACGGACTTTTGTGGACTTCACTTACTCATGCTGGGGCGCACAATGCCGCAGGGGAATTGCGAGGCCACGTTGGCCACCTCATGCTCCGCCAGATGCTTCGTAAACGTGTAAGTGTTGGGATGATCCTTGAGCAATCTGTAAGAAGCATCCAAAATGAACTACTTTCAGTTATCTGGCTCACAGGGCCAACTCACTTGGGTTCGAGCTCCTTGAGCGCGTCGTCATTGAGGGTCTCGGCCAGCTGAATGATCTTCTCTGGGTCGTCGGGCAAGGGATACAGCTTCTCCTCCACTTCAGTGATATAGGCATTCACGTAGGCGCTGGACACGTGCACCAGTGCATCCAAGCGACGCAGCTGCTTGCACAGCTCGACAACGCGACGCGTGCCACGCAAGTTGATGTTTGTTGTCTCCTTCAGGGATTGGAAAAAGTCGAGCGTGGCCGCCGAGTGGAATACCACGTTGACGTTGTCGATCAGTGTCTCGCGATCCTTGGGTGAAATGCCCAAATGCTCCAGCCCAACATCGCCTTCAATGGGCACAATCTTGGAGAGACGCGACTCCAGCTGCAGCTCCTTGAAACGATCAAAGACCGAGTTCTTCTTGAGCTCCTCCAGGCGCTGCTCCACGCTCTTGCCCTTCTTGGCGCGCATCAGCAGATACAGGGTGCCCACATTGGGCACATCGCGCAGCAGCTTCTCCACGATGGTCACGCCCACGAAGCCCGTGGCGCCCGTGATGAAGACATTGCGTCCCGCATAGAAATCTGTGATGGGCGAGCTGAATTGGTAACATTTCGATTAGTGCCGATCGAGTGGAAATTTTAAGTCTATTTATATAACTAATGCAGTTCGCTTTATTAACAGATTCCCTTGCATAACACAAACTTTCCCTACGCTTCAAATGCGAACTGCCCCACCAGCAGCAGCAGCTCCAAGATGGAATCAGACAAGTTTGTCGCATTTCTCCGTAGCGTAAAACTCCAATGTCCAAAGCTCAAAACCCGTTTTTGTGTAACATATATATATATATATATGTATATGTATGGGTATGCGTCCGTGGCTATGGATATAGGCTGCGAGTTCTAACTACTGTTTGCATATTTATCTAACTGAGTCGCGGGCGTCGCAAGGGTACTCGAAACTGGGTGGAAAATATCCAAGTATTAATTAAGCAAGAATTCGAATTGCCATTATAAGTATGGAAATATGGTCGAGCGTAGTAATAAGCGTAAATATGTACAATCAGGTGGTTGAAGTAGCTGAGAGAGTGTTCAGGCATAGACTAAGTCAGCCACGATTTGCATAACCAAATAGCTTTCTGGTAATGATGTATACTAATTCGATCTGAGTAACTTTGGCATGATGTACTAAGAATGCTTTTAGGTTCCTAATTAGCTGTTTGTAAATATTAGAGTCTAATTATATAATGTATTATCAACGTGAATTATCTTATAGGCCTTACAATGTCGACCCAAATTTGTGCTTTTGACACACGCGAGCGCAATTTAAATTAGCCAGTCTCGAATTGGCTTTGTTTTGGCCCTAATGATGGCAGCGTCTCCGAAGTGTCTGTGTCTGCGTCTAGTCATGGCAAATGATTTTATAATGAACAATGCAAATGATGTGTGCGTTGTTTGTTTTCCCTGTTTTTATTGACCAACCAATGGCAATTTGAGATGTTGGAGCTGCGCAATGTTTAGATTCACTCGATCAATTTGCGGACAGCTGAAGCCGCTGCAGCTGCAGTTGCAACTGCCACAAGCTGCTCAGTCATTGGCAAAACAGTTTCGATGCCAACTTCAGATTCGACGCTGAAACTCTTGCCGAATGCAGCTTTCACTTGGCCCTATTAGCAGGTGAACCCCACGGCTTCTAGCGTGGCAGCGATTTGCCATAAATTAAAATGTTTTTGCGGCTTTTGGCAATTTGCAAATTTGCAAATTTGAATTTCGCAATCCCTTGGCCAATTTCTTACCGGGTTTTATTTTTTGCATAACTTCGTACGTGTTGAGGCCACAGTAAATTGTCTTTATCTCGACTAGAGCCATGCAGTGATTAGATTCCCGCTACTTAGCCAGCTGGAACAGCGCTTATCGCGGCCAATTAACTGGCGGGATTTATGGCCACAGCTGAAATGCTTGATTTATGCAAACAGGTCAGTTCTGGCTCGTTCTTCGTGCAGTTCAGGTAGCAGCTATCACAGAGCTGCGCTCCTCCAGCCGCCTCTATAAATAACTTGAATCAGCTAATTTTCTTAATTCTAGCTTCTAGGATCCGCCCTTAACTGTGAACTCTCTGGATGTACGAGGCCTCGGGCGAGTGCTAATTACTATGTGCGGACATAATTGCTGGTAATGGAGCTGGTTGCGACAGCGCTCAAAGGGATTTGTTTTTGTATTTCTCTCAGCCACGGCGTGTTGTTGTTGTTGCCTGCATCCAAGCCTGCCCAAGCAGAGAGATGTTGAGGCAACCTGTTCACGCGGCCCCAACAATTAACGTCATTCATAATGCAACAGGTAGATTTACTGTGCACACATAAATCAGAGCCTAGGCGTTGCCCAGGTCAAAGTTTAAGAGACGTGTAGAACGCGAGTGCCTCGATAAATGTCGAGTTTCAATTTGTGGAAACAATTCACACCTGACACCAAGCGATGCTTTGAAAAGGTAAATTTACTAGGCTAAAGGTTAATGTGCATAGCAAGGGGGAGCCACTACTTGTATCTTGATAGAGCTACACTTTTGGCCTAGCCTTTAACTGTAACTAGCTCATATTTATATTCATAATTTTTTAATATATCATATATAGTATTATAGCATAATATTAATATATTCCGGAATTCCTGCTACGGCCAAATTTAAAGCAGTTCAACTGGTTTACCAAAAAGCAGAACTATAAAACAAGATTTTTGGTGTTCGGTTTTGTAATCAATATCCATCAATCTTTCTTTAGTTCATTTTGTCTTTCTTTCTGCAGGAACTTGAATCTTGAGAAAACCCTTTTAAACTTGTGCAACTTTTTAAATTTATAATAAAAATATATATTATTATAAAGAGTTTATATTCTTTCTATAGGCATAGGCATATGGACAACAAATATTGAAGTTTCTAACTGAAACTTGAGTTTTATATTTTGGTGCTAGATCAGAGGGATCCATCCAAGTACCGTTACTTGAATATATATTTAAGAGATATTTACTTTAGAGGAATTCGTCTTCATTTTGGCATAAAATATAAATAATATATTTTATTTTTATTTTATCTTACCATACAAAATTCGAAAGTTTTTCAATTTCCTCTCAAATATTAACTATTAACAAATAATCGGAAATCGTGAAAAAGCTTCTAAAGTGTTTTTTTTACTGGCTAAGCCGAATGCAAATATTAATCGGATCTCTGACATAAGATCCCAGATGAGTTCCACATGTGAACTCTCTAGAACTGTGGGCACGCGCCCAGCGTGTGAGAAATGTATTTGCTGGGGGTTTATTTATAGTTTTACAACTTTAAAGATTGAAATTTATCGCAATTTCGGCGAATGTGTAAATTCAAATAATTAATGCACACACACATACAACCTCGCACACGCACACTCTCTCACACACATTGAGCTATGCGAAAGCAGTCAAACTAGCCAGAGTTATTTGTTTGATGGCCTTTTAGGCAGTTCATGTCCAAAATTTTCGCTTACCTGGCCATTGTAACGGGGCACAGCTGTTGATGCACGAGTTGCTATTCAGTTCAATATATATATATCGATCTGGCTAGATCTAATGCCGAAGAGCCGAAAATTTCTCTTTTATTTCGCTAAACTGAGCTTCTTTCTTCTTTCGTTGCCTCTTCCTCTTCACTTTGTTGTTTGTTTAAGCGCTGTCGCTGCGGCAGTAAACAATATGCACGCACACACACTCACATATGTATATGCAAACAGAAGCGTGTATGTGTGTCGGTGAACAGTTACGTTGCTCTCTGTATTGGGGTGTGAGTGAGTGAAGTCGTGTCTGTGCGTTCGCTCGTCCGAAACTCTGCGTGGAACACAACTTGCGCGTTTGCCGGCCGAAGGGAAACTGTTTCGTCGACTCTCAATGATCGTGTCTCAATGAGTTCTCTCGGTACGGCAACGAACGACACGATGATGAACAACGTCATCGTAATGATGAGCAGCGTGAAACCAGTTATGCAGAGGCGCGTCGCACAAGGGTACATTTCTGACGGAGAGAGTCAAATAATCCCATAGAGAACTTAAATGTAATTTAAATATATTATTTATATACAACAATATATATTTAAGTCATTTCAATATATTTTTAAATCGCATTAGTTTTGATAAATAAATATTTTCCAAGCAGTTTATTTAATTACAGCAAAAATATAAAATAAACAAAAAACTGTAGCATACTTTAGGGGATTTGATATAAATCAGTTCCGATTTACAATTTTAAAGTATATTTTGAGGCTTATATGGAAAATCGTAAAATGACGGAATATAATTGAGTATAAATCTCAATTTATAGGAAATATTCTTGGTAATCTAGGTAAATGTGCATATATACATATATATTTATACTATTCACAGATAGACTCTTCTCTATGCTCTCTGTGCTGAATATGAATCAGATGGAAGAATTGTAGGTGAATCATAGAAGATGCAAAGCCTCTGTGGATTCCCTCATTATATATTATATTTTTCACCCAATATATACAAAAAAAACTCTTATTAGCTTGGCTTAACATTTAAATTGTCATTTTTATTTCATTAATAGTTTACATAATTAATATTTTAATCGTTTACGTTTAGTTTTCGTAATTTACAAGTGCACAAACATTTGACTATTTGACTATATACCAGGACTATTTGTTATTATGTGACTACGATTTGAGCTAAGTTTTGGGCTTCTTTACATTGTATTGTATGTGTTTGTATATGTATATGTATTTGTATTGGTATGGATCGATACGTTTATTCGATTTCACTATATAGCTGACTTGTACTCCAGTGTGAGAGCTTAAAGTAAAAATACATGATGATACCCTATGAAGAACAATGGAAACGACTGAGCTGAACGTGAGTGTATGTGTCTATATATGTGTGTGTGTGAGTGTGAGAGTATGTGTGATAGAATATTGCACAATATGTATGATCCACCGATCCCATTTGAAGATCATCCTACAACCAGACCAGAAAGGCCCACACGAAGAGCGCCACAGTAAGCCCAACGGGGAAGCCCAGGAAGGGGGTCAGCACAAAGTAGAGAATAGCAAAGATCGCTACGAAGCCGGCATAGTACAGGATATTGAAGCTGAAAAGGAAACGAATTCATATATAGATCAAAGAAATATATAGTTATTAAACAATTTCAGGGATCACTGATCGATATAGGTTAATCGATCATAAAAGAATCAGTAATCAATAATAATCGATAAATTAATATCTATCCTGATCTAGTAAACTACGGAATTGATCAATAGTTCTTGACTTATTCACCAAATTGAACTAGCTCACTCATTTCTGAGCTGTCTCGTTCCCAGCTGGATCACTTACACCTTCCAATAGTTGCGATGCCATTGCGTAGTCACCGCGGACTCCTTGAAGTAGAAGCGCCTTATGCCGATCAGACAGCGATCGATGAACTCTGACCAGTCGCAGCGGCTGGCATCAAAGTTGTAGCGCTTGCGATCACTCTCGTGAATGAGCGAGGAGACGCGTAGGGCATTCGTCATGGAATACCGGAAGTCCTTGTCCAGAAAGTAATCGAAAGCCTTGGTGCCATTCTGAAAGACGCGCATGTAGTCATAGGCGCTGCAAGCAGAGGGACAGATCAGATAGATTGTAGATCGGATAACAGCTGCAGGGAGACCAGACTCACGTGTGCTGAGGCATGCCGATGCCAAAGAGCTTCTCCGGTATGTAGAAGATCATCGCGGGCAGCAGATGGAACAGATAGAAGAACAGATTGTAGCGCCAGCCATTGCGCAGCTTTGTGGACGGCTTCCAGACGAAGCTGTTGGGCGGATGGCGTTCCACGCTGTCGTTGATTATATTGCAGAACTGCGACAGGGTGAGCGGGTTCACCTCGCCGGACGTACAGTGTATGATCTCCGGCTGATCGATATTGCGTGTGCCCACATACCAGCCCATGACCAGGGAGCTGTTGATCACATAGTCGCACGGAATGATATCAATGACGGCACTCGCACTGCCGGACATGGTGCGAAAGATGCCCTTGACGAAGCCAGCCAGGAAGCCCAAGTGACCCGAGTTGGCATTGCCCACCCAGCCCTTCATGGGGTTCTCCAGTGTGCCGTACACTGCAATACCAGATAGTTTGTACCTGAGCTACAAATATCTCTAACTTAGACTCACCTATGGATGGCCTAACTATGGCTGCCGGCAGACCGGCCATCTCTGCCATGAGCAGATTCTCGGAGAGATTCTTGGTAAACGTATACGTGTTGGGATGATCCTTGAGGTAGCTTTTGCACTTTTGCTGCGTGAAGTCCACCCAGGCCTCGTCGTTCTCGGCCATCTTCATCATTTCGTACGGATCGAACTGTGACTTGTACACGTCCTCGGTGATCAGGCCACGATTGTTGCTGTTGCAGAAGGCAGTCGAGCAGTAAATGTAGGCGGACAGCTGCTTCAGCTGCTTGGCCAGCTCAATGGTGCGCATGGTGCCCGTCAAGTTCGTGAAGATCGCCGTGCGCAACGGTGAATTGAATCTGATGGTCGCAGCACTGTGATAGATCACGTTCACTCGCTCGAGCAGCTCCTGTAGCAGCTCGTCGGCGAAGCCAAAGTTCGGCTCGGTTAGTTCGCCAACCACTGGCACCACCTTGGCCAAGGTTTTCTCATTGTACTTCTGGAAGATCTGTGGGGTTAGAAGATGGAAAGCTTTAATAATATATTTATATTTGATAAATGTAAATAATTATTTAATGAAGCTCTTTCTGGCGATGTTTTAATAAATTAAAAAGCATTTTTAGTTTTAGCTACGATAGTTCAGATTTATTTTGTAATATTTTCGTATGCTGAGAACCTCAAAATTCTTAGAGAAAAAATGTTTTTGTTTATTATAAACACATACTGAATTTTTTAGAATTTTTTATCTGTTTAGAGACAGTTCTCAAGAAGTCAGCAAAAGATTGTTAGTAATTTAGCTAATATCTTTGTTTGATCTTTAAATTTTAATGTATTTTAAATATATAAAAATATAGAAAATAAAAATATATAATATATAAAAAATATACTGGAAATTATTTTGATCTTTAAATTCAAATATATTTTAAATATATAAAAATATAAAATATATAAATATATAATATATAAAAAATATACTGGAAATTATTTTGATCTTTAAATTCAAATATATTTTAAATATATAAAAATATAAAATATATAAATATATAATATATAAAAAATATACTGGAAATTATTTTGATCTTTAAATTTATATATATTTTAAATATATAAAATAAATAAATATATAATAATAAAAAATACACTGGAAATTATTTTGATCTTTAAATTTATATATATTTTAAATATATAAAAAATACATTTTAAAATTCTGAGAGTTGTTCCTTGGAAATGTATTATAATATTAATTTTCCACTCTATGCACCTATTCCTATTATAATGTTATAATTATATAAACCATTAACAAAAAAAAAAAAAAATTCATAATACACTGAAACTTTCCTTTGATTTATTATTTCGCTTTATGTTTGGAGTATGCTTAAGTGCGAGTAAAACCAAAGATAAAAGCGAAATACAATTTGTTATTATGCTATTAAAAGTGCGTTTAAAATTATAATGATGGCGAAGAGGCGAGAGAGTGTGGCCGAGAGAAGCATGTGTTCAGGTATGTGGCGTAGTTACGGTTGTAAAAATGTTGGCGTTACCACGAGTTGCTAAAGAGGCAGACCGAAGCGCCCGAGCGGAAGGCACTTCAGCTTCGACAAATTAACGCGCAATAAAGGCGGTGGGTAATTGTCTCAAAATAATGGGGCCCGGGCCAACAAATGGGTCAGCCGAGTGTCAAAGTGTCGTCAGGGGCGTGGCATGGGGGCAGAGATCAACTTGTGCTCTGCTCAAGGGTCCACAGATACTCACCGGCTTCTGGAGCAAGCGATTGATGCGCTCGTTGGGATCGTGATTGCGTTTGCCACGGACCAGCACGTAGATGGTGCCAATGTCGGGATGTGTGTCCAGCAGCGCCTCGATCAGCACTGTGCCCAGAAATCCAGTGCCGCCAGTCACAAAGATGTTCTTGTGCGCAAAGAACTCGGGTATGGTCAAGGCATTGCTCAGCTGGCGCCTAATGGGCTGTGGTGCAGACTCATTCTCGGATGTGCTCAGCCCGATCTTGCCGTTGCTATCGCTCTTGCTGGTGTGGCGATTGCTGTTGCCATGCTCCGTTATGACGGCCATGGTGTAGGGCTCTAGATTTGTGGGTGGCGCCAATTTGCTGCTGGATGTCTCAACGGAGGTGAACTGAGAGCGAGAGAGAGAGAGAGAGAGGAGAAAATATTGATAAGCTTCAGAGTGTCGAAGAGGTTAGATAATGATATCAAATTGATCTGAGGTCTTCCAGTAATAGTTAGAAGATTTATTTATAGTAGGCGTCCAAGTACTCTCTCTTCCCTTTTTTGGAACGAGCCCAGGTAAGTCTCCTTTGCTTATTGTGTAGTCAGAGCAGAGTTAGTGTCTTAGCTTTTATGTTCACACTCGTTAGTATTAGTTCAGTTTTGGGGAAACACAGTTCACAAAATTTTGGTCTCTATTTTTGGATCTCCATCAAAAAAGACGTTTTAAAACATATTTCGAAATTCAGTAGTTAACTTATTCAAGTGCTGCATCACAATGAATATGGTAAAGGGTTTAAAGCTTTGTATGCGTATGTTTCGGCAGTTCGAGGTATCGCGGATTCCTAGGGAGTTTCATGGCGTCATTAGCTCCATTGGCTGTGACCAACAGATACGTAGTTTTCGGCCCGATGAGCCGCAGGATTGGTCGGCGATGCGCGCGGACGATGCGATCAAGCAGATGAACGAAAGATACGTCGATGCGGATCAGCGCTACGATACTCGGCCCTACAAGAGTTACGAGCACGGCAGCAACTCCGAGCAGATCGAGGCCAGCTATAAGGGTGTGAAGGATCCGGAGTCTAGGCGCGTCATCACACAAGATATCAGCGAGCATCAGCGTCGGCAGCAACGCATCATCGAGGACAATAAGCTCAGATGGCAAAAGCGCGCGGAGCCCAAGTCGCCAGCGGCGCTTCAGTACGAGCATGCCAATCAGATATTTGCAAAAGAGAAGCCCGGCCAGAGACGTCAGCGAGCACCCAGCGAGGACCAGTCTGCAGAGGAATATAGCAAACGTCGTCGCCAGCAGCGACAGAGGGAGAAGCAGCGTCAGGAGCGTGAACTGCAAGAGTCTCGCAAAGGCTACAATTTGCCAAAGTCGGAATATTCTAATGAGAGCACGCCCCCGCCCAGGGCATACGCAAGCAAGGAGTGGCTGGAGCGGAAAGCTGAAGAGAATGAGGCTAAGTACTGGCACAGCTGGTCCAGCTGTCCGGATGAGCGCAGAAAGTGGGAGGCCGAAAGTGGCGAAGTTGAGGCTGAGGCAGAGGGTGCCGCTGACGACGAGGGCTCATCCGGCTATAAGAAAAGCGAGCGTCGCGGCTTCATTAAGCCCAAATTGCCATATGATAGCTCTGTGCGTCGTTTCCAGACTCACTCCCGCCAGCTGACGGCGCAAGGTCAACTTGTAGTGCACCCGGCACAGTTCGCGTACCAGCAGAAGGAAGACAAGCTTGAACAGGTCAGGTCCGAGCGTCGTCGGCCCAGCGGCATGGAGAAGCAAATAATGTTGATCAACGATTTCAATCGCATGAAAGTGGTCAACAAGATCCAGCCCAAATCGCACCTGTTAAAGTTCCCGAACAGCGAGTGTAGTACGGAGCTCAAATTGAAGGATATGGAGTTGCCGGAGCAGGTGCCACGCACAAAGCTTTCCTGGCAGGGCTTGCCACAGCCTGTCTACAAGCGGTTCGATGGC
This sequence comes from Drosophila peninsularis, assembly GCA_035047485.1. NCBI lineage: Eukaryota > Metazoa > Arthropoda > Insecta > Diptera > Drosophilidae > Drosophila > Drosophila peninsularis. The sequence continues at coordinate 4,063,323 of JAWNPN010000085.1, read as the reverse complement.
ATCAATCGGGCCATCGCTCGAAATCGCAAGAGCCGATGTCAGGGCAAAAGCTCGAAGAAAAGCGTCGAGCCCCCACGCTTCAAAATGACCCTTCGGTCCAAAGCGCTGGACCGCAAGCGCACACCAATCGATAGCTTTTCCAATACGCTCGCCGTCAACACAACGTTCACGCCTCGCAGCGTATACACTGGCTATGGCCGACAGACCGTTTGCGATGCGTGGCAGAACTTCAGCAAAATTCATTATTTGAAGCAAATACACTGACTGAATCACGAGAAGAAGGAAACCAAAACAGAGCTGGCCAAATGCGTGAATCTCAAATTAATTAACGTCTAAATGAACAAAAACAAATCGTCGCCACAGAAAAATTTACAACACAGAACGAACGGATTTCCCTACTTTTAATTTCAGAATTAAATAAAAATTTCGGGGGTAGTTTCGCATGAAACATTTCACTTATTTCGGTCCATAACATAGTAGCTTATGGACTCACACACATACATACATACACAGGCAGATAGAACCACGCGCTTTGTTGCGTTTGTGGGCTTCACTATGGGCGCTGATAGCTCGAGAATTTTTTGATGGATTGTCCTAATATCGTTTTCAGCGTCTGATTGACATCTAGTTGTGTATATTTACCAAAGCACAAATCTCAGTATTTTCTGCATATTCACTATAGGAACTCGCAGATTAAATTTGAAGCTTCTATCTTGTAGTACTCAAGTAGCATTGTAGAATAATGATAATATTCTTTAGGAAAGAATATCAAATCGATTATTATTGATAGTAAGGAAATGGAATGAGCTATCAAACTTAACACAATCTAAGGAGGAGACAATTGCTGGAACAGAGACGAGTCAGACTTTTTTTTACTTTTACTAAATTATTCTATATAAGCTACGTAGTTTTCCAGACTACCAAGTGTATTTGTGTTCATCGAAATACGACTCGGCGCTCCGAATCGCCAGTGGAATAATAATAATATAATATAATATAATAATGATATAAGTAAAATTAAAATGTCTGGCCCTCTTTGTGGTGTACAATACACTCCGCTCAGCTTGTCGTCCTGATCTACCCTGAACTACCACGAATCTTGTGCCCGTTAATGCATTTTTCCAAAGGATTAGGCTATGATTTCTATTGAGATTGCGATTATAATTACGATTTGAATGCTGATGATTATGATAATGATAATAGGTAATAAGATTCTTATAATGTTAATTGTGAGTAAAATAATAATTATTGACAAAAAATAATTATAGTGAAGCTGTAATGTGGAGAAATATAATGAAGATGAAAATATTAATGAGTAAAAAAAATTGATAATGCTAATGAATGATGAAAAGGATTTTTATAATAATGCTTTTAATAATCATGTTGAAATCTACCAGAACAAAATAATAATGAAGAGAATAATGAGATTTTTAAGGATAAGAATTTCTGATAATTTATTTAAATGATAATGATATATATCAACATAATCACTATAATGATAAAAAAGAAGCCAACCACAATTGATAACAATTCTAATGCAAAAATGATATTAAGGCTAGACAATGATAAGCCACAAAATGCTGAAAGCTGCTTCGTTATTGAAGTCAAGGAGCTGGCAAATGTCCCGTTCGGCATTTACACGTATGTTTACGGCACTGGACTGCCTTGATCTGCTGGCGCGTGAGCTGGCAGCGGCCCTTCAGCAAATAATTAGCTAATTACGCGAATATCTGTAAGCGACAAAAGCGAGCCACAAGTGTGGCTGAGACATATGATTTTATTTCACTATACTTTTTGGATTTTTACCATTTTTTTTTGCTTTTGTTTTTTTTTTTTTTTTTTGTGTGGTTGCCTAAGGTCCCAGGCGTATTGTGGCAAAAACTGCGTAGCCGTGTTTATTTTATTTCATTTCTGTTTTTTTCTGAGATTAATTTTGATCATTTTCAGTGATTTGTTCGACGTGTGTGTGTGTATTTGTGTCAAGGCCGCGCTGAAAGGTAACTCGAAATACAATAAAAGATTTGTTAAAGTCTGCAGCTAGTCAAATTGTTGGGCTTGCTGCTGTTGTGGCTGCTTTGATTATTTTTATCAAATTTGAAAATTTTTCTATCATGTTAGCTAAGTTTGAAACTTTTAATGTCCGAGCTGCACGGTCAGGGACAAGTCGCGGCTTCGTTTTCGCTTTCGTGCATCGATAAGCCACTGCCCCAGATAACAGTGGCTATTTCCTTAGTTGTTGTCTCCTTTTGACAACTTAATGCTAATTGCACATGTCTGGCTTCTTAATATCTTTCATAATTGCGGTTTTATTTTGGCTTTCAATTAATTAGCTGGGCAATAGCCTTCGTTTACCGCTCAATTTTCACATATGAAAAGCCGTCAAAATTTAATTTATAATATTTTTACCCAACCGATTGGCTAATTGCCCAATGACTCGGTTTTATTTCGATTTCATTTCTGTTTTTCTCTCTATTTTTGTATATTTTTTGTTCAGTTTCTCAAGGCGCTTTCTGTGCTGACATTGAGCTCAGAATTATGTAAACTGTGCTTCCGATGCATTGAATTGCTAACTAAGATCTCTCGCGCAGAATGCCGCATCACGCCGTTGGCTGGTTAGCCCTCAAACTGGTTTCCAATGAAACTCTATGTGGACCAGGTCTTGGGCAACATCAGCATAATTTTGACTGACCTAAAGCGCTCTTTTATAGCGTGCTATCGGCTGAGCCCCAAAGCTCAAAGTCAATGAACTGTACGACTGCCAGGCGTATGCTCCAAGAGTTTTTATAGAATTTCGTGAATTCACGATAAATTATTGACGAGCTGGAAAGCCCTTATTTGAGCAGGCTGTGGTTAGCAATTAAATCACGTAGAAAGCAAAAAAATCATCACAAACTATTTTTATAGGTGTGAATTAAAATTTTTGGAACTTTATTTCCATTCAAATTTAATTTTGTTAAATTATGTAATATTAAGTATTAAAAATCTACATAATAATTAAATACATACTTTTCTGAATATGCGAAATATACTTTCTGAGTTTTTTTTATTCATGTTGAGAATTTTTAAAATAATATAAAATGCAAATATTTTAAAAATATATATGAATTTGCTTAAATAAAACTGTATACTTGAATTTTTTTCTTTATTTATTATCCTTGCATCCACTAAAATTATAATAGTGGAATACAGACTGTAATCTTGAAGAAGCATTCGTAACAGACAGAACGAAGCAGCTCATATACCATTTCTTACTCATATGATAATTTATATTTTGATACCATCATAAGTATGATCAATTTCGATAGGCATACCTAGAACACTATCAAGTATGGTATGTGAGTTGCTAGATATTAAAATGGAGACTCAAAGTAACTTATATCCTGCCTCAGTCCACTGCTTCCCCTCTCAAGATAACAAGTAACAGCTATAAGCCAACTTTATAGGGTATATTATTATATTATATGTTGTCCACTTCAGATCTCTTTGAATGCGCATACTTATTATATAAGCCACGCTGAGAAGACTTCCATTTATGCATTCGTCACAGCACAAAGCGCAATGAAGCGTAAGTATTGTTAAATGCGATTTGTTTGTGGGGCTGGTATTATTTACTAAAGGTCTACTTCATATAGATAAGCTGGCGTATGAGCGCGTGCATCTGCCTTAACACATACTTCTATATACACATAGTATATATATTCATGTATATTTGTACACATACAAAAGCCCATTTTGAAGATTTGCATAATTTGGCTAGGTTTGCGTTTCGCTTGCTAATTTTGTTTAAAACAAAATGACAGAGCGTCGCGTCGCCGAGTGTTTCTATATATAATATAGCTAACTGCGGGTATTTATGGCTAACAATGTTCAAATGTGAAGAGAGCAAAATCGTTTATGCATATTAAATCTTTTGAAATTTCTTTCAGTTACACACATGCTCAGCTATTTGACCTATTTAACGAAACAAGCATGAGCTCCGAAGGCAATTTGGTGACGTTCAAAAGGGCTGGCAAAAAAAAAAAAAAGTTACTGAGATGTGTGACGAATATAACTATGAGAAGAGATACAAACAGCAAGCACATTTTATTGGGACTTTCTATTTAGCGAGATGAAATCTCTCTGGAGTCTCACTTTTGGCTACTGCCATAGCCGTATAGCTGTATATATATAGATATATATTTTGATATTCGCGTGCGCGTCTCTGCTTCCGGCATAGCAACAAAATGTGTAACAATTTGTTTATTTATGCATGGCATGCTTTTGCTGAACTTGATAGCCAATTTGGGGGCGAGTCTTCGCAAATAACAATCGCTATTTTTTTTTATTTTTATTATTTTATAGTGCGTATTATTTGTTGTTGTTGTTGTTGACGTTTTTTTCTGACATTTGCATATTGTTGTCAGACCTTAACATTGAAACAGCATACGCTTGACGGGTTCAATCAAATGGTCGTGTGTCTGTGTCTGTGTGTGTGCTGGCATAATTGATGCCTTGTCAATGCCGCTAAATCAAAAGACTTAGGCAACGAACTTGCCGCGCCTAATTGAAAGCACAATGTCTTCCGCTAATGGGTGTGAAATAGCGGCTTGCTACTCGAGCAATTCGCACTTTATATTATTTATTTTCTAGTTTTTTACGTTTTGTTTTTTTTGCAAACAACAACAGACAATTGAGTTTTGTTGTTCCGAGCAGCGGCTGCTGTCAAGTCAAAAGAAATTATAGATAAATAAAACACACTTTAAAGGAGTTTTATTTATTTGCTATTTTTTTTTGCTTTACCCAACCGGTTTGTACCATCAAAATATATATATATTTATGGCCGCTGGGCAGAGGTGAAATAAATCATATAAAACAAAATTGGCCACGCTGTCGAAAACATACAACAAACATGACGACAGAAGTGCTGAGCAGGCGAAATAGGAAAACGCGAGAGACCGAAAAGCCGAAACCTTCAAATTAAATAAAAGACCAAACGCAACGCCAATGAATTTTCCAGCAAGAGCGCGAAAAACGTGAAAAGCAAATCAACTTCGCATACAACTGCTCACACACACACACACACACCTGTCGCAAAGCACAAACAACAATTGAAAATTGGTCTTAGGAGGCAAAGAGAAAAGGCAGCGTGTCAATAGAGGCACAGGCAAGGCAAGTCAACAAAAGTCAACAATAGTCAACGATATATCAATAGATCAGCTCGTTTTTTCAATTTTCCTTGTGTCAAGTATTTCAAAGAAATAATTAACAAAAACTATATATAAATAATGAACCCATAAGACTTGGTTGTGGGCGCTTTCGTCAGCGCGCTTCCGTTTCGCATCGATTTTGTTTTGTTTGGCAATCGATTCTCAGTTCGATTTCAATAGTTTTTCGTGTTTGTAGGCACAGCACAGGGTTTCAAGGCTTTTACATTCGACGTGCGTTTCACTCGATGATTTCTATGCACTTGAGACAGTTTAGAAAACTTTTTATTTTATATATACAATACAGATTGTGGCGTAAACTAACCAAAAAACTTGGATTCAATCGAAATCCAAATAACAACACAAGTTTTGCTGATCGAAGAAGACGCAGAAGTAGTTGCTGCCAATGCCGACGCACGCTCAACTCGGACTGAAACCGAAACCGAAACCGAAAAGCTGAGACCCAAAACTGGGACCGCGACAAGCTGAGACTGAGACAGAGACTGAGACTGAGACTGCGATCAAGACTGAGCGTGGCGGCATCGACATGAGGAAATTTTAAATACCCGCCAGGCGGGCCAGGCAGTCAAAACAAAAACAAAAGCATTCAACTATGAGTGATGCTTGCGCATGCTACCGACTGCTGGATACTCGTTCGGAAATGTACAAAAGTGAGGAAATGTTATTAAGAGATCGTTCTGCAATGGAAGTAGAAACTAGAATGTGAGAAAGGAAACGTGATAACTAGAGGAAGAGAGCAACATAAAGAAAAAGAGAGAGAAAGACAGAGAGAGATTGGGAAATTGAGGCAGCCAGATAGAGAGAGAGAGAGAGAGAGAGAGAGATAGATTGAGATTGAGATAGACAGGGATATTAAGAGATAGATAGAGATGGAGAGAGATAGCAAAAGGATAGCGAAAGTGGGGGAAATATAGAGATAGAGAGTGCTGGAAAGAGAGAGAGACATAAAATACTTTATATTGTCAGCTGTGTTAGTTCACATATATTTTAAAGGGACTGCCTTCTATATTCTATATATTTGAAACTGTCTTATGTTCGCTTACGACACATAAATTCATATATTATATATTATATCATCTGTAAAAGATTTCAATTCGACACAAATTTTCTTTATTTTAATTACATACAATAAAAATTTCACTCAGACAAACAAACAGTTCGACAAAACCAATATGCTCGTTTCATCATGTGAACGAGCATGAAAACAGCTTGAAGCAACAACAAAAAGCTGCGGCCGCCGCTGCAGCAGCAGCAGCAGCAGCAACAACAACACGTAAAGCATGAAGACGTCCGCATGGCAAACGAAACCACGTAATGGAAATCGGAACACTAAATAATAAGCTCAACCAAAGCCAAGCCGAGCGAGCGCGGCTGACTGGGAGAGCATGAACGCAGAGAGAGAGAGGGAGAGAAAGACAAACTGGAAGCGTAAAGACAGAGCGAAGAGTCGAAGCGACTGTCGAAGAGCTCAGAGCAGTGAGCAACAACAACAACAACAATGAGTACCGCTAAGCTGCGTCGACTTGGTGAGAAAGCCAGCAGCGATCTCTTGTTTATCTTTATCTCCATTACGGTATCTATTACGAGTGCGTTTGAGTCTCGTTTGCGACGCACATTTGAGTGTGTTTATATGAGGTTAGTTTTGAGCTCAAGTCTTGAGCTAGTTTCGAAGGAAAACAAAAACAATAACAAAAACAAATCATTCAACAAATCAGTTGGTATTGTACTAGGCCATTTAAATGCAAATAACTTGATGAATATTTATCAAATTGTGCAATAAAAATAAACAAAAGTGAATCAAGCAGACTAAATATAATTCAATTATATTTATTGTTTACAAACTTTTTTTTTAATACATACGTAGGTATATGATATTATCTTGAAGTTGTTTTCCCACTCGCTTCTCCGTTGGCCCAGTTCTAGTCAGCAAATTTAATTTGGCTTAACCGAAAACAGAAACCGTTAACTGCTTTCAAAATATTGGAGCAATTGCGAGGTCAAATTTATAACTGTATATATATATAACAGCATATGTATTATTTTTAAACCACATTCTGCAAACGCTTGCATTTTCACTTTTAAGCGCAATTCTTGTTTATCCAATTGGGGTCAATGATATATAGCGATACCTAGACATACGTGTACATATAAATTTTTCTAGAGAATATGAGAAATGGAGCAATTAGGTGAGTCAGAAACTGCGCTCTAAACTAAGTGTTAAGCGTACGGTTTACGATTCAAGCCTACGGCCTGCTCTGAGCTTTTATCTGTAAACGGAATTTTTAGCATTAATTAACAGGTTTAAATGATTAATGTGATAAATAACAAACTAGTATATCAGAAATTAGTTTAAATATGATTTCTATACAACTCGTTCGAGTGTCTCACTCACTCAGAATTTCTTGAGGTTGCAGTTTCATTTGGGGCTTTCGGTGTAAAAGTATCTAGTGCATTTCCGGTTAGGGTCTCTTAATATATAATACTCTGTTGACCATCTATTTGTAGAGCAGAGCCACGTTGGCTGCCTGCCTCTCCGCTGGGCTCAATTGCAGATGACCTGAAAAAGCGAAGCCCACATGGCGACTATAGTTTCGAGTGGAGGCCACAAACAAAGGTTGGGTGTATTATGATCTCTGTGGTCTACGCGACAAAAGAAATGTCTAAAATAAAATTTGTACCGTAATTTGTGTGACACGCAAAAGATAGAAAGTGGGTGGCGAGCCAGTGTGTAGGTGGTGGTATGTGGAGACTGAAAGTGTTTGTCGGCGACAAACTTGTATATAACTGATGATATAAGAAAACCTAAGATAAATCATAACAAAACTATGAATAAATATGTATATATATGTATATAATATATATGTCAATGGCACATGCATAGATAGATCCCAAACCAGCTAAAAGTAAAACATATTCCTACAATTGTTGTTAAGATCATAGAGAACTTTGACCCACACGGAAATAAACTTTCCATTGTCGCTAGAAATTATATGTTTCTATTGCGTGCACTTATTATTTGATTAGCACCGTTAATCTAATTGCTGGGATGGCTGACTGTTTGGTAGGAATTGCTATATACTTTGTTGTTTATGCCGTACACGTGATTGGTTTTCTGTATTTAATATATGGCACTGATAATTACAGCTTGATTCTAATTAGCATAATTTGTAGTGATTACAAGGGGAAATTTACTGTTGTTTATAGAATGAGAATCGCATATCAAGGTACATAGTGAGCAAATACAGAATTCATTTTTATTATCATCCACTTCCTGCTCTGCATTTCATCAAATTCCTGGAATATAAGTTTGAGAATCGTGGAGAGCGGCCCTGTTAACTTTAAGCTCGCTTCATTCGCTACTCATTTTAGAGATTTTCCCATTCACACGCATCTACATCCTGCTTTTATCTGTTTTGTTTTGTGTATCTTCCAATCAGTCATTTGTCTAATGTGAGAATCGCAAAGGAAGGCGCTTGAGTGACAAGCTTTTATCCAAAAGATATATTAGCCTGATACAAATTGTAAGCAATTTAAGGTCAGTTAATTTATCGATCACGCGCATCTACATCCTGCTCTACTCATCTCTCAACTATCTCACCGTTTCCCCCCCTCTCTCTCTCAGATAACTGTTTAAATGGGCCATAACAAACCGCCCATTAGCCATATAATTTACATTTACATTGTAAATAGATTTGAGTGGCCATTTCGAAAATGCATTTCAATTCAAAGCCCAGCCGCAAAGACTCTCTCATGATCTAATCGAATTTCCACCTAGTCAGCCGGCGTTTGCTCTTCTCGTCGCGCCTGTTGTTGGTTAACGTGTGACTGAGGCTGAGCCAGCAGCAACTTTTGCCGCGTCACGTCTCCAAGCGGAGCTCTTGCACTTGGAGCTGCAGCACACACACACACACAAACACATACTCAGATGCACACATACACAGCAGTTGAGGGCTCGTGTGATTATGGCAAACGACGTCACACAAGGTGCATGAGTAATGAGTTTAGTTTTTGTTATTTGCTTAACAAATTTAAAGTCGCTTAGCTTTAAGTTCAAAAAGCTAATTATTAGGATTAATAATGCTTAACTAAGAGCGTTTATAATTTTCTAAAGTGCAAAATTGATATTCGTTCATTCTCGCTTTCTTTATAAGAAAAAATAAATATATTCAGTATTAGAATATTTGAGTCTAAAGTTTACAAATGTTGCTTTCAGTTCAAAAAGCTAATTGTTGAACTAATGATGCTTAGTTATAGCTATTTAAACCGTAAAATACGTTTTTAAGTCGTCACTAAGCATCTTTATACGAGAAAAAATATATTCAATATTAAAAGAAATTTTAAAAAATGTTGTTATTATTTTATTATTTATATATTATATATTTATTATTATTATTTATATATTATATATTATATATATACATATATTATATAATATATATTATTTATTAATATTTGTGTATTTGAATATTGTTTTGGTTTCATTTGAAATTATATGAATTATAATATTTTATAAACAATTTAAAAAGTTCTTACGAAAATCTGTGTTAATTTATACCTGAAATTTTATTTTAAAAATTATTATTTGAATTTTCGTCTGATTTTGCATTTATTCTTAAGAAGTATATTAAATAATAACCATTTATAATATAAGTAATAGCAATTTTATTATATATATTATATAGTTATAATAAAAAAATAAAATAACAAAAACATTTTACAGAGTATCAGCAAATCGACTTGATGCAATCATATTTCTGGCATTCGCCTTTGTTTTAACTAAATGGAAATTGATTATTATGCGTAGTGGACCGGAGTCGTGGTGAGGCTTCAAAAGTCAGAGCGATGACAATGCACTTATCATTGCATGGAATGCGACCTTCGGGATTGTCCAAATAGTATTCGAATAAGCCGAAGGTCTCTCAGTTGAGTTGGGGAGCAGATTAATTGAAATTGATGACAGATTCAAGATATCTCTGTGCGGCGCAGGCGATAATTGAATTTGAATATGAATTCGGAATTTGGAATTTGAATTTGGATTTTGGTATGCAATGGGCAGGTGTGGCAACGCCAGTCGCTGGGCTTGGGGCGGCAGATGGCAACGCTGGCACAGTTGTCAATTTTCAAACTCAGCATGCGCCAAAAGTTTTTGTAACGTCGAGATATGTGTGCTATATCGAACAAAAAGTCGTTGGCAAAACAAAATTTCTTTTGCTCTCGTGTCGTATAAGTTTTATGTTCTCTTTCGTCGGGACGCTGAAAACCGCATGCGCTGGCAGCAACAACGGCAGCAAGAACAACAACAAAAGCAACAATAACAACAGCAAGAGCAAGAACAATAACAACAGCTCGAGCAGTGAGTTTCATTCAGTAGGAAAACCCCCACCAACGGTGGTGGAAAAATCAGGCAAAGGGAGCGCAAAACGGAAGCGAGGGGCACTGCGCAAACTGCGCAAACCACGAGCCAACAGCCCAACAAAAACAACAAATAGAAAATCAAGAGAAAAGCCAAAGGCAACAACAACAGCAGAGTGTGTGGAAGGGTGTATTTGTTGTTGTACAAAAACTCACCACCGGGGCGCGAAAAGAGGGTGGGAGTTGCCCTCACTAAGTGAGCGCACGTGTGCGTTGGTGTTGGTGTGCGTCTGTGTGTGCGCGCAGCCGCCAGCCCCCGTGAATTTGCTTGGTGAAATTTTTCGCTGCTGGCGGCCCGGTTTTGCGGCCCAGCAGCAGTTGCCCAGTCGCCCAGTTGCCTGTCGCCAGTCGCTCTAGTCGCATTTCGAGCTGTGCTGCTCAAGCGCCACAAAAAAAAAAAAAAAACAAAAAAAAAAAAAAATAAAGCAACTAAAGCAACGAGCTGTAACAACAACAACAAGAAACACGCGTCTTCTACAACATTCCCACGATCCCCCCGCAAAAACTGGGCAGGGCGCTGTTATTTTTCAAAATTCTCAAACGTGTGTCGCGTGTGAAATCTGTGTGTGTGTCTCTGCCTCTCTCTGTCTCTAAGCATCTCTCTCTGCTCTTAATTTCGAGCAACAAAATATAGAGGCTGTAAGAAACAAGTGAATGCTCCTTCAACACCACCAACACCAGCAGCAGCAACAACAACCAGTCGATTCATCAAACGTTTCTATCCATTCAGTTCAGCTCAGCTCAGCTCAGCTCAGTTCGGCTCAGTTCAGCGCCAGGCAGCAGGCAGCAGGCAGCATCCAGCAGCGACGATTCCAACCTCACTTTTGTGCCGGTATGTACAACGCCCCCTAGCCCCTGGCCCCAGGCCCTATGTGCTCTTGCCCCACCCCTCTCTTAGATCGTATATGGTATTTATAGTGTTCAATTATGAAGAAGTGCCCAGTTTGTTGTCAAATATGTTGCCAGCTAAAGCTTATTTTTAGAGCCTCGAGACACCTTTGCAGCACGCCCCACACACACACACACACACACTCGAACACTCTCTCATAGAGGCACACGAAGAGCGCGTGTGAATGAGTTTTGGGGGGTAGCGCATGAGTTTTCTTACTGAGGCAATCGGAATGTATGTCGCTGGGTTTATTATCTCATCGCTATTGGAAACGGCGGCGGTCGTAAAAAATTTAGCGCAAAATCTGTCATTTCCGTTGCTTGCTTCCGCAAACAGCAGCCAGGGAGAGACACGCAGTGAGAGAGAGTGTCACAGAGAATGAGCGTAAATTATGAATAAGAAGAGCAACAATAGCAGCAGCAGCAGCAGCAGTGGGAGCAGCAGCCTCTTCAGTGTTGCCGTGCGTCGCATTTTAAGCGCAACGACAAAAAGTATGTGACAAAAAAACTGAAAAATCCAATTATTTGTGCCGATTTGAAAGCAGCGCGCTAACTGCAATCTCTTTGGTTTATGTATATTAAAAAACAAAAATATAATAACACTTAATGCTTCAATTAGCTTATCTGCTGCGATTAGATATGGCGAGGAGATAGTGAATCAATCAATAGATATCACATGAGTCAATATATTATATAACACTGACAATTTGTTGTTTTTTTTTTTTTTTTTTGGGTAGCCACCCTTGCGGCGCGCACAAAAGCCGGCAGCGAAAGGCGAATTGGGAGCAGTCAAAAAAGGCAGTAGAAAATTAGTAGTAAATGGGCACAGCTGCGCGAGAGCGACTCTTCGTGGGGGTGTCCGTGTGTGTGTGTGTGTGTGTGTGTGTGTTGGCCCGTGTTTGTGTTGGTGAGAGCAAGCGCGTGAAAAATCTTTCAAAGCAAAGGAGCAATACAAAAAGAACAAAAAAACAGGCATTTTCCCAATTGATTTTCAAGGCGGCCGACGAGGTGCAAAAAAAAAAAAAAAAATACTACTAAAATATATATGGAATAATATACAAGTGCCATAATTAAGCATGTATTGAGAAATAAAGCTTAAGGAAAAGAGGAAAATACACGCGAATATTTGGCAGTTATTTAAGAAATGTTACGTGTGAAAATGTGTGCGAAAATGCGTGAAAAATGCTTGGCGAGCCTTGAGAGCAGCGGCAGCGGCAGCGGCAGCGACAGCGACTCATAGCCTATTGCATAAAGATGTGTGTGAGTACGCTTGTGTGTGTGTGTGTGTGTAGAGTAGCGTCTTCAGCCAGCACAGCGACCGCATGACAGCCCAAAAAGTATGCTACACAAATTTGAACGCAATGAGAGCTGCGATTGCTCGTATTGATTTGTGAGTTGCCTAGTGTTGGTGTTGTTATTTGCTCTTGGTATTGGTGCGAGCTGTTGTTGTTGCTTAACTGATTTGACATTAAAGTGCAATCGGTTTCATCAGCAGCGGCAGCGGCAGCGGCGATAACATTTCAAGTGCATTATGTCATTTTTCTCGTTTTGTTGTCCACCTGCCTGAGCCCCCTGAGTGTATGAGTGTATATATATGTATACACAAGTGACTGTCTGTGTGTGTGTGTGTGTGTGGTATGAGTGTTTGCCATTTTGCCAGTCGAGGACGAGGACACAACGCTCGTTGTCTGTCAACAGGGCGCCATTTAATGCCGTAACTTTGTGTAATTAAAAAAAGAACAAGCAACAAGGCGGGTATCGCATACACCTACACACACTCAGCCGCTTGAGTGTATATATATATATATATATATTATAGTTTTATATATGCCACACAAAAAAAGAAAAAAAGAAAAAAAAAAAAACAAAATTGTAATTTCCGCCCCAGCAACTAACTGAAACTGATGTTCGAGCAGAAATTGAAATTTCCGTTGATGTTATTTGAGCTGCGAGGCGTCCGCATAATGATTTAAACGGCTTGACCACACTCTGTGTAGGTGTGTGTGTGTGTGTGCGTGTGTGCGTGTGTGGCTGTTGAAATATGGCTTGTGCGGCAACGCTTGACGCTTGGGTGATTCTGGGTTAAAAGGGTCACAGCGTGTGGGAGCAAGTGCCGCAATACATATTCAATTGACAGCACATATATAAAAATAGCGAGGGTGGCCACAGTTGGAGTGGGAGCTGCTGAGCGAGCGGAGTTGCCTCGGCCTATTTCCGGTTTGATTGAAAGTTATGCCTAAAAGTAGGCAACGCTTTCTGGCCGCCTGGCAACTGCGCACTGAGCGAAAACAGCTGCTAGTTTGTTTTGCCGCTGCTCGCAACACACCCAGCGCTCAGTCGTGGGCCAGCCAATTGGCTTAGCAAACTGAACGCTTGCCGGCAATTTCCGTTTTTTTTTTTAGCCAACCTGTGTGCCCATTCAATTATGAACTCAAATATTAAAGCAAAGATTCGCAGTCCGGTTTCGGCACGTGTCCGCCTTTCGGTCTGTCCAACGGCCCAGCCCACAGCCGGCACGGTTCATCAGCCCAATTTCAGTGTCCTTGAATGCGTGTTTAACTGCGCCTCGAGTTGCGTGTAATTCATGTTTCTGAGGTGTGCCTTGCACTGGGCTTTAAGTTTCTCTTTTTTTTTTTTTTACAGTATTTGTTATTGTTTGCCAAATCAATGGCGAGCTCAACGTTCAAGAATCCTCTGCCAGCGCATACTGCATCCGCCCCACAGACTCGAGCCCGAGTGTTGTTGACAAATAAGCTATGCAATTGTAGGCCGTCAATTGCTTTCGAGAGCAGCTAAACAAAAAAAGCAGCTTCTGCTAAATATATATATATTTATTTATATATATGTATATATATGGCTCAGTGCAGTAGTCGATTATTATTGCCTTAATATTTAATATTATTTACCTTTTTATGAGGTCAGCGATGACCGAATTACAACAGCTATACACTGGCTTATTAACTGGGCTGTAATGGGTAGAGGGCTCTGCAAATACTGGCCAAAAGGCACGATGCGCGTAGAGGAATTTTAAGTATATATATATATATTACAAATTATTATATTATCAGGCAATATACACATATACATACCTATATATGTATACCACATATATTCACATATGTTTTGTAACACTATGTTAATTGATTCTCATTTAATTGTGTTAGCTTTGACGATTCGCATAATCCAAACTGCCGTTAATTAATATCGTTTATCATCGATTCTTAGTATACTATTTAATAAATTATTTCGTCTTAGTCTATAAAGAATTTTATAGCTTTTCGAATTTAGAAATTTATATTTTTTTGACTCATATGATAGATGATTTTGCTCTTTAACAAGTTTATCTGCGTCCAATCAATTCATACTGTCTCATATTATTTCATACTGTTTATACTATATGATTCTATCCATACTATTTCCAACACTACTCGAACTTTCACTGTTATCGAAACATAAGAGTCTTCATGACTGCATCTAAGTGCCATTGCCAGTGTCAACAAAACCTTGCACATACCAAATCTCAAATATCTTTCTCTCCCTCTCTCTCTCTCCCTCTGTATCTCTCCCTTCTCTAACATATTTCTGCAATCTTCACCTCAATCGAAGCTAGCTCATGCCCAAGCCAGCATCACAGTGTCATCACTATTGTTATCGAAGCCATTCCATCTCTTAGCTCACACTGTTATCGCTATTTCTATCGCTTTCTATTTCTATTTGCTCATCTTTTGCAATATCTGCACCAAGCTCGAGTCGCCGCACTTATCGATCAGATGGGCACTGGCACAGCGGCAGTGCAAACATTAGTTCATTGAACTGCTATGCGGCTGGACGAGCAGCGCACAGGCGGCCGCAATGGGGGTTCTCTGCTCCACACCGAACTCGACTTCTCCCACGTGTGCCACGACTTTTAATTAGACAGCAAACACATTTTGTGGGCCGACACCGTTACGCACAGCACTCTGCGCTTACTAAGCTCACTTCGTGTGTGCGTGTGTGTGTACTCTGACCTCTTTGGTCAATGTCAGTGCTATTGGGCTCTTGGCTCTTGGACTTGGTCTTGGTCTTGGTCTTGGTCTTGGACTGGGTCTGTCTCTCAGATTGAATTTCTTTGCATGCGCAGGCAGGTTTTCCACACACACTTGTTGGCATCAACATTTCCACGACTCGTTTTTCACAGTTCTTTGCGGCTTTTTATACCCTGAGCCCATTGAAAATGGGAAATCAGGGTATAATGTTTTTGTGGAAAAGTATGTAACAGGCTGAAGGAGACGAGGCAGACCCCATAAAGCATATATATTCTTCATCAGCTCGATGAGCTGAGTTGATATAGCCCTGTCCGTCTGTCCGTCCGTCTGTGTGAACGCAGCGATCTCGTAAACCACAGAAGCTAGAGAGCTGATATTTGACATGTATACTCGTGAATACCATACACAGTACGACTGTTCTTAAAACTTCGATAACTCTTCCCGTTCTCTTATTATCGATAAATTTCGATAGCTTTTCTTCGTATTTGCGTACCGTAAGAGCTAGAGGCATGCAATTCACTGTGTAGAGCCCTGTGATGAAAATAAAAATGTTGTAATTTTTGGATTTTGGATGCCACGCCCCCTTCGCCCTAAATTCGCAAAATACGTATTTCCTATTCAAGAGCCTTTTGCTTTGGCAAATACACACATATGAATGACATAATTACGCTCTGAAAGTTTGAATGAGAAAGTCCATCCAGAAAAAAAGTAATTAAATATTTAATTTCCCATAACATAGGCGTCTTGCAGCTACGTTGGCAGAGCGTGTGCGTGTGTCTGTGTGTGTATGTTGCTTGTAAAATACGTACATATAAAAGGGTGCAGGGTATTTTCTAGGCGAGTACTCTCGACTAGAGTTTTCTTACTTGTTCTTATTCCTTCTCACACGCAAACTATTCAGAATCGAAAGTTTACTCTTACATATTGATGGTTTAAAGTATTTTGTATTTTAAGTAGTCGAGCTAATTTCTCAGCTTTTCTTTTCTAAGTTACATAGTATCCGGGCAAGGATTTGCAATTCACAAACGCGATTACAATATATAAGTTCAGCCATAAGAGTTCGTCAGCGTCAGCCTCATTAATTATGCAACGCATGTTTAATTTCATTTAGTTTTCTAGCATATTGCAAGCGAACCTACTTACATAGACGCAAATTTAATTTTTTGCACTGAACAGCTCAATTGTAAATACATTAAGCGCCAGCTGCGAATTGATGAATTGAGTTATCGATAATGCAGTGTGGGGCAGCAAGTTTCCCAAATCAAAAGAAATAAAAATGAAAACAAACTAAAATCAAAATATAAAATGAGAAATGCAAACTCTCGAGCAAAATTACATTAAAGTAAAAACCATAATTGATTAAATTATTTGTATGGGCTTAGTTCATGATGATATGAACTGATTTGGCAAAGCGTTCTTAGAGAAATTATAATTTCAAGGGTCTGAAATTAAATTTTAAGCCCAACTAAATTAAAATTTGTAAAATTTCAGTTAAGCTTAATTACCACATGATATTAGCACAATTGTTTGCATTTGCCTCATTAAAAATTCGATAACTGTTCCCGTTCTCCTATTATCGATAAATTTCGATAACTTTTAATCGTATTTGCGTACCGTAAGAGCTAGAGTCTTGAAATTCACTGTAACCATGCGTTTAATGAATACAAACATTTTGTCATTTTTGATGCCACGCCCCCTTGGCCCTACATTTGCAAAAAACGCATTTCAAATACTAGGGACTTGTGCTTTGGCAAATACACACATATGAATAACATAATCTCGCCCTGAAAGGTTGATTAAGAAAGTCCATCCAGAAAAAAAGTTATTAAACATTTAATTTCCCATTAAATAGGTGTCTTGAAGCGCAAGCGCAGTCGCTACGTCAACTGCGCAGTTGGTACAGCGTGTGCTTGTGTGTGTGTCTCTGTGTATGTTGCTTGTAATATAAAAGAGACAGAATTTGCGGATTAGCGGTTCTTCGCTGGGTTCAGGGTATTTTCTAGTCGCGCACTCTTGACTAGAGTTTTCTTACTTGTTCAATTAAAGCTTGTTGCATGCCACCAGCGCCGACGTCGGCGTCGTTATCGTGGTCGTCGTCGTTTACGTGTCGCTCTTCACGAGCCAGCTGAGCACCGCTATACGCCCCTCCCGCCTTCTGCCCTGGCTTTCTTTTGTGCGCTTTGTGGCTGCCTTTCTTGTCGCTGCCTCTGCCTCGGCCACTGGCTCAGTTGCTGCCGCTGCCACAGCCGTTGTCGCTGCCGCTGCCGCTGTCGACGTTGGCTGACGCTGCATAAAGTCTTTCACTTCTTTGGCATCCAAGTTTAGTTCAGTTCCAGCCGGCGTACGTAGCGCACGCGTCTTGCGAGATCGATCCGACACAACGGGACATCGAATATAATCGAGTTAGCAGCGATAAACGATAAGCGAGCATATAGAACGCGCCGCGCGCTCTCTCTCTCTCTCTCTCTCTCTCCCCCCTCTCTCTCTTACTCAGTGTGTGTGCGTGTGCGTGTGCGTGTGCGTGGCTCTCGTGCATTCTCTCTCAAACTCTTCCACTCTCTCAGTTCTCTCTCGGTCGTTCGATTTCTTTGCGCATGCGCGCAGCGTTTCGAAGGCAAACACACGCATGCGCTGTCTCCGCCTCAGTCAGCGTCTCCGTCAGCGACTCCGCGCAAAAGTGAAAATATTTGGAGAAATTTCTTGAGCAGAATTTCAGTTGCCAGTTTTTTGTGTGTCACAGCTTTTAATAAAAAAAAATTAAATAAAAAAACAACAACAACAAAGTCGATAACCATAAACGGAAAAACAAATTAGCACGCATTCACTCAAGGCTCCATGATTGACCCGCCCCGCTATCGAAATCGAGTTCGAATCAGACACACTTTGCGACAATTGGCCCAAAACGAAAGTGTTCGCAAATGTCATTGACCCAGATCTGAATTGAAATTTGGAGCCAACGCCAGCCGCAGCAGCAACCAGAGAAGCAGCAGCAGCAGCAGCAGCAGCAGTCGAAAGAAAAAAAAAAAAACTAAGTTTCAACTTGTGCTCGTCTCAGTTTGTTAACTTTTAGTTAACTCTTGACTCTTTTTCTTTTTAACAAGTAAGTGTAAGGCCGCCTGCGTGGCTAAAAATATGCAAACGGCGGCAAATATTTGAGTGGGGGGCGGCACGGGGCGGGGTAGGTGTTTGGCTTATGCAACGTTGACGTAATATTTAGTCTAAAACTAAAGACGACCGCGAGAAAGTTGCTACAGCAACAGCGACTGCGCTGTCGAAACCTCAGCTCTTTTGCTCAATTTTGCTGTTTTTGATATTTGTAATATTAATCATTGCATATTTACAAATAAAATTTGCACACACTCGCACACACACTCGCACACACTCGCACAGTTGCTACGAATATGAAGACGCAGCATAATAAATAAACATGGATCACGGTCAGCTACAGACCGTAACAGATACACAGACTCTCAGATACACAGCAGCGTTACAGATACAGATACATCTCTTTCAGCTACAGCCCGAACACATTGCAATTCCGTTTTCAGGTGTTGCGAAAACGGTTTTTTTCGGCGCTATTTACCCTTGTTTCGCTGACGTCTGCGCTTTATGCGTAGCTCTTTGTAAATGCCATTACAGCCACAATAATTTGAATACACATATATGAGTATATACATATGTTCATATATATATTTATAATTATATCGGACACTGCCTGGCCATACGCATTGACCCACTTTAATGCGACTACAGCGCATGCGCAAATGCAGTCAAAATTCCGCGGGCTTTTCCAAACCTTTCCTCAATCCCAGACAAAGAAATACTTATGTACACATACATGCACACATGCATTCGTATCATATATGTGCCACTCAATTCCATTAACTATTTCTATTGATTACGTGCTGCGATTTTTGGATCAGCCCCAGCGAAATTTCAAGCACTTTCGCATGTCGGACTACCGAATCGAGTCGAATCAAATTCTAAGCCCTCGCACACAGCCAGAATTCCTAAATGGCTGGCCAGGCCTTTAAAAGTGAACACTGTGTGCATTGGCACGACCTCAATTGGCATATTTGATGGCCCAGCTTATGACTTGTGACGTCGGCTCAGACAGTTGTATGCCTTATCTTTGGGATCTGCTGGACTATAAAACCTTTTAGCGTTCCATTACGACCAACACATGAGAAGTCATTAAAAAAGTGTCTATACTAATATTTTCTAGCTGATTTATCTTCCGGTTCGTTTGTAGATTTCAAATCTATACAATCTTTATCTCGGTATCTATGACTTTGTCTTTGCCTTATATACCTTACACTTAAGAAAGTCTTTTTCTAAAGTTTTCTTTATATGATTTATTCTTCTTCTGCCATTTTCTGTCTTCTATCTAATCAATATGTTTTGTTCCTATTTTTTCTAAAGCCTAAACTCAAGTAAGTCCATCTCTTGCCTCCTAGGTTAATTCTGCTGCTTGTACGCATCAGTTCTAGTTTATAGACTTACGTAAATCCCTCTGCCGCCCTGCTTCCTCTCTATTTTGAGCATTAAGTGAGGTCAATTGCTTGAAGCACTTTCTAGGCAAGTTCACCAGATTCACATACTATTCGCTACTTGAACTCTTATCTTAGATCGTCTGGCGCTGTAATTCGCCAGCTTCTTGCCTGCGCGCACACCTCGTCTTCCATGCTCTAATCAATCTCACGTGCTGTCGCGCAATTCATAAATCTTAATTTTAGAAAATTGCAACGCAATTTCATAAATCATTGCAATGTGGGCGAAATATATGTATATATATATATATCCGATTTTGTTTTTTTGGTTAATTAGTCCGGTTCGTTTTAATTGGTGCTGTAGACATTGTTCTTAGTTTTGGAGGCTGGCATTTTATGCAGTCTTAGCTCATGTTTGGGGCTAAAAATAAATATAAATATAAATTCTAATTGTAAAATTACTTAATATCTAACTTTGAGAGGCCGTCAGCTCGACTTTCAATTGGGCTGGACTGAAAAATTTGCCTGGAGGGGGAATGCGAAGATCTGGGGAGAGGCGGGCGTAGGGGGGCGGAGATGGGGGCCTGTGCCAGTGTACAGCGACAACGTTTTCACTCTGCCGGGGGCCCATTATACACACTTAAATTTAACTTTTATGCTGTAAACTGCGAAGCGCTTTGTTTGTTAATCAAAAGCGCAAATTATGGGCACAGGCAGATGCAGAGAACTGTGGCCACAGATTAGCTCAGCTCAGCTCGGAGCACAGAGTCTGCCACAGATTTATTCAATTACACACAAAGCATAGATAACTTACGATAACTGTAAAAGTAGCCAGAGAACGGGTGGGGGCACACGGCACACACACACAACACACACTCACATAACAAACAAACACACGCACACAACATGAACGAGAGACACTCGTCAGACTCGAAAGGTTCAATAGAATAGAGGGCACAGACCCATTATGATGCCACATTGTGCCCAGCATCCGCTCGGGACTTACATTTACATAATGTGCCCCATTGTCGAAAAGTGAAAATATGTCTATTTGAACTTTCGTTTGTAGTTGTCATCATCCGATTGAAACAATCTTCAAAATTGCTAAAGCAAACGGCGTCTCAACAGTTGACACCTCTTGGCCAGTAGAACTGACCAAACAGTCCATGACCAAAGTCCGTGCGATATATGTCAACCAAATGCTTCCGCATTTCACCTGAAAGAAAACCCCACCTAAGACATGCAATCCGAAAGCAACAAGGTCTATCAGAAATAGAGAACCAGAAAATCAGGCAAGAACTAGCTGCAGAACGGCTAAGAATTTGTAAATCAGTCCACGAATAGTTTATGCTCTGCCAGGCAAAACTGAAGTTTGAAAAGAGACTAGAGAAAATGAATATATAAAAGTTTTAATTGAATTATTTGTTTTCATATTTGTAATAAAATAATAACTAAATTTAAATTTATATATATATTTATTTAAAGCTGATTTGATGATTTAAAATCTTTTTAATACCACAAGATTTTTTTTTTTATATTTATATATAAAATATTTTTATATAAAATATCTTAAACTAGCTCATTTTTTGCATTTAAATTAAAATAATAATTTGATGATTTTAATTCTCTTAAAATCTTATTAATACCATAAGATATATTTTTTATATCAAATATCTTAAGCTAGATAATTTTTTACATTTAAATTAATATAATAATTTGATGATTTTAATTCTATTAAAATCTTATTAATACCATAAGATATATTTTTATATAAAATGACTTAAACTAGCTCATTTTTTGCATTTAAATTAAAATAATAATTTGATGATTTTAATTCTCTTAAAATCTTATTAATACCATAAGATATATTTTTTATATCAAATATCTTAAGCTAGATAATTTTTTACATTTAAATTAAAATAATAATTTGATGATTTTAATTCTATTAAAATCTTATTAATACCATAAGATATATTTTTTATAAAATATCTTAAACTAGCTCATTTTTTACATTTAAATTAAAATAATAATTTATTTTAATTGAATCTTATATATATTGTTTCCATGGTTTTTATTATCTTTTATATTTTGTAAATACCGTAAATAATATTTTTGTAAGTCTCTAAACTTAATGAACTTATTTCATTTAATTTCGCAATTCGTTTTGAGCTTCGCTGAATCAATTAAGTTTAGCGTTGAACTTTTACCTCCAGATTCGTTTGCCTGTTTAGGCGCTGCTTAGCGAGGCGATACTAATTAAGTTAGTTGCACTGATTTACAAGTTCATATTAACTGCACTTTCTAATGGCTAGGCAAGAAACTAGTTTCTCACATGCAAATGTTTAATTATCTTAATGAATTCAGAACTCTATAATCGTCAAGGTATATTTTAGTCCGCCCATTGGTTGGTCTTTAATTGTCGTATGCTAAATTCTGAATAATTCTGAAATACTTGCTGGACCTTTAACATAAGATTGTTCATGTAGATATGTAATACAAATTGCATTTAATCGATATAATTTGTATATGCAAAGCAACTATTTGAAAACGGAATGTTTCTAATGCTATGAATATTTAAAGGAAATAGTTGTTTCAATTATAGAGACCTACCTAATGGTATATCATTTATATATCAATAGATCTCTAACTAATGGAGAAAGAGTAGCTTGGGGTTACAGAGCTGTTGATCAAGCGGCTGTTGTCTGATTTTCGCCAAGGGTATTGGCCTAAAATGGACAGACAAAGACCTGCTTGGGTTTTATGAAAGACCAGGGCCAGTTGTTGTTGTTGTTGTTGTTGTTGTTGTTGCCGTTGTCGAAGTCGATGACGCTGACGATGATGATATGCGGCACGATTATAGGAAATGGGTCAAACAATACACAGGCATAACAGTGTAACTACCTTGTCAAGGCAGGTTGAATGTTTACCGTTTAACGCACACACACACACACACACACACACGGACACGGGCACCGACACACACACGTACATAGACAGTTATACGAAATACTGCAGCTACAGATTGGTCTTCATGTTTGGTTAACACGCGCAGAGGCGTGGTTCGATTTCGTGGCGGTGCAGTGGTGCGGCGGCTCATGTTGGCTCTGCCTTGCGCTTAAGCGCGCGAATTTTAAAGTCACTCTCAGAAGAGAGCCACGGAGCGAACGAGTGAGAGCGAGAACGAGAGCGGGAGGGAGAGCGGGAGGGCGAGAGCCAAATCATGCGATGAAAAAGTTGATTTTCAAGAAATTTCACTTTAGAATTTGAGGCGGAAGAAGAAGTTGTGTGCTTTGGGGCTGACTGAAAATGGTAAAACTGGATTCCCTGGGAAGGTCCATTGATAAATTTACAGTTACGTGATGAGAGCCACTCCGTATCAGTCGATGGTGTTTAAACTTTAATTATGCGGCGGCAGCTAGCGAGCTGTCTCTGTAGTGGTGCCTGATGGGCACTCGAAACGGCGGATATGATTCGATAATATCATGAAAGAGCTGTGCCAATTTAACACATTTCTTAACTCGACAACAACAACGAAAATAAACGCTGCGTCAGTGAAAGAAATATAAAATACAAATGACCAGAGAGAAGAAAAAAAAAAAACTAAAAGTCAACAACAGACAAAAAGCCAAGTCTCTCTCTCTCTCTCTCTCTTTCGCTCTAGCTCTCTAAACTCTCTGGAAATAGATTTTTTTTTGCTGTACCTCTAATGAAAACGAAAGTTTGGCTAACCAACAAAATTACCAAATTTAAATACGTTGGAAGAAAAAAATACAAAATAAAATACAACAACATATTGCGGAATTTAGATATTTAAAAGTGAAAGCCATGGGCTGGCCCTCCGCTTTGGACTTGAATTTGAGACGCATTTCAGACAAATATGTCCGCATTTCGATGAGATGTTCCATAAATACATAGCTGCGAAGTCGGATAACAAAAAACCCATGCGTTGCGTCGCACATACAGTTCCTGGCCACGTTCAATATTTGAGCAGCGTTTAATTTGAATTTCATTGTTGTTGCCGTTGGTAATTAGCTAAAGCATTAACAGCGACAATAATTTCCCCGTTTGGCTGTGAGGTGCAAAGTTTTCACCACGGCAAAGGGGGGGCGGGGGGCGGTCGGAAGTGTTTGTTGAGGCCGAGAGATGCTGTTTACATGTGTGCGGCAACTTGAACTCTGATCGACATAGATGATGCCGCTGCCCTTAAAGCTGGGTGTGTTTCCTGGCCAGAAGGGCTACGGAACCGTTGCGCAGTCTCGCCCAGACGCAGGCAAACACACGCAGCTCTAGCGAAATGGTAATTTTTGTTTGAGCTTAACAAAACAACAATCACTTAGCAACATTTGCATTTCTTGTCGTCATTCTGTTGACAGATTCATTCAATATTTTACAACTGAAACTTATTAAGGAGATGACGTGTGCTGGACTCGTACCTGTTACTTTTGCTCTTCTAGCATGGCCTATGCCTTCGCCATTCAACTTCATTTAATTTCAGAGCTTTCATGCCACATTTGGTTGGCTGCGCTAGTATTAGTGAGCTTTGGCAAGCTCAGCTTGCTGCCGTCGGCCAGCGTTCAGCTCTGGCGTGTCTGTGTCGAACGTCTGTGTCTGATTAGCTGGGCTTATTGTGTTCTCGTGTAGCGTATTTGCGTAGCAGTTAAGCTGAATGAGTGCTTAAATCCAACTCGATGCGATGCCGCCGATATAGAATGCCCGCTCACAGGCGACGCAGTGCGCATTCGTAGTCTGTCATCGATATCGACAGCAGCGTGTGCTTTCGGCCGCTTTTCTGTTTGGTTAGTTCCTCAATTGGCCCTAAGCGGCTTAAAGTCTTTAAAGAGCTTTGCATACTCTGTGCTATTGTGCGTTAAATTGAATTGCGGTTGCGGCTAGTGCTAAAAAGGATACCCGCTTGGTATCCATACATACTATATATTGTATATGTACGTCTCAGCTGAGTGGTGTTCGTGTCTTGCCGACGTCATGGAATTTGTTTGCTGCTGGCTGCCGTCCAAGGATAAAAATCATACCACCATCTACGTCATTTGGCCAAAATTGATGTCTGCTGGCTCTGCCGTTGTGTGGCATCCGTTTTGGGGCTTCCTCACGCACATGCCACATGATCTGTCAGAGACGACTATATTTAGGCGCAGGCTCTCGCCTCTTGTGACACTTTGATAGATGGACAGACACGGGCGAGCAGCTCGATTGACTGCTGAACTCACTTTCTATTTCCAGCCTCGACTAAATATAAAAGCAAACAGTTTCGCACACTGGCTCAACTTATACTCTGTTTTCTTAGATTTTGCCAATGTTTGTGAAGTTTTAATTAATCCTCTTTATCTCTCTCTCTTTCTAATTGCAGCACAAATTTTGTCGCCTCTTCCATACATACAGACAACTAGAGAGTACAGGACTCTAGCTAGATTCCGACTCTGTTTAGCTTCAACTTTTACAACTTTTCCAGTTTTCCAGCTGAAAGTCGATAGCATAAATATATATATATGAATTTTCACGAAAATGGAAAAGTGTTTCACGGCGAAAGCAGCAACAATTTCAGTAAAATTCTGTGAAACTTAATTGCATATTAACCAATACAATAATTAAAGCTAAAGCACAATTAGCAGCGTTGTGTTCCAACTGAAATACAAAAACAAAATCAACTTCCCCAGAAAACACTTCCAAGAGAACAAAGGAGAAAAACCGCAGCGTAACTTGAACAATAAAACATTAGTTTTAGCTGAAGAGGAACTTGAGAAGCGCACAGTGCAAATGATTCAACTGCTTCCTAACTAAGCTAAGTGCGAGGGATACTTTAAGGGTAATACATATATATATATAGAGTCATATATAACTGAAATATAAAAGATAGCAACAGCAACTGCAACACGTAACAACAAACATGTCACACGCCGTCGCCATCAAAACAGAAACGGAAAACTGCATCAGCAGCAGCAACAGCAACAGCCTCAAACAGTCGCCTCAGCCCGCACAGCAACCGCATAGCAGCAGCAGCAGCAGCAGCAGTAATAACAGCAGCAGCAGCAGCAACAGCAGCAGCAACAGCAGCAGCAACAGCAGCAGCAGTAGCAACAACAGCAACAACAACAACACCAACGGCGATGCTCCGTTCTCATTGCTGAACGGCACTCACTCGCATCAGCGCAGCAATGGACTCACTGCAGCTGTCAGCTATGCCAGTGCCGGCAGCGGAAGTGGTGCGGGCAGTGGCAGTGGTATTGTTGGCGGTGGTGGTGCGGGTGCGGGTGCCGCAGCTGGCCTCAATGCGGCCCTGCTTGGCGCTGCGCCGGCCACAGCGCTGCCCAGCAATGGGGGCCTGCAGTCACCATACGAGCGCTACAGAGTCGATGATACCAGCTATGTGCCCATCGGACAGTTCTATGCCGGACGGAGCGTTTTCATTACGGGCGGCACTGGCTTTATGGGCAAGGTGAGTTGATCTATTAATCGAAATTTGTACATGGAATTCATCATCATAATCGATATCCGTTTAAAGATGGGGAAAAGGAGTATATCGAATAATCAATTACAACATTATGGCTAATTCATTATTGAATGATCCTTTATCTATTACTGAATGATCGTTTATACATTTTCTAATTATCGTTAATCAATTATCAAAATCATGATTGTTCTGTTGAGGCTTCCCTTTCTTAAAATAGAGTTATTGTGGACTCAGTTCTGGAATCGGTCCTATTTAGATTTATTTAGTGTGAACTTTGGACTAATCCACTTTAAGCAATCGAATAATCGATTATCGAATAATCGATTATCGAATAATCGATTATAGAATAATAGTTATTCTTTCGTGAAAATCATGAATGATCTGTCGAGGTATTCTATTAAAAAAAGAAGAAAATAAAACAATTATCGAATAATATTTATTTGATCATGAAAATCATTAATAATCTGTCTATTAAAAAAAGAAAAAAATAAACAATTATCGAATAATGGATTATCGAATAATTAATTATAAAATAATAGTTATTCTATCGTGAAAATCAGGTATTCTATTAAAAAAGAAAAAAACAAGCGATTATCGATTATCGAATAATAGTTATTCGATCATGAAAATCATGAATAATCTGTTGACCCATTCCATTCAAAAGAGAAAAAAGAATCGAGTGCCTGATTTAAGCCCTGTAATAAAAAAACAGCTCACTTTGTGCTTGAAGTCCCAATTGATATTTTAAGTTCTACTCTAAGCTTACGAATATTCAAACTGAAAATATTGAATATTCGATTAGCGGCTATAAAAATCATGCACCTTCTATTGAAGTTTTCTACTTTTTAAGTAAAAAATTGTCTGATTTTATCTAAGCTTTCAAATACTTTGCCACTCGCTCCTTAAAGTCTTTACACTCCCATTGAAGCGTGTCACATTTGAGTATTTAACTTACAAATAATCAACTTTAAGTCAGCGTAAAATCGATTTAGTTCGTGCTTTACACAGATTGAACTTTATTCTCTGCGAATAGCAATTAAATGTGCACGAGAGTCTACTGTAGTGCTACTGTAGCTAGGCTTTAACAATTTTTATTGCATACTTTAGCGGGCAGCACGCACCATTCATCACGCATACGCCACGTGCGCCGCATGCAATTGTGTTATTTGCATCATGCGGAGTGTTGAACTCTGGCCCCGCCTGGCAACGAATTGAGGTTATTCTATTGCACTCTCAAAATACTTAGTTACATGCAAATCAACATCTCAGACAAACTGCGTGTGTGTGAGTGGGAGTGGGAGTGGCAGCGGGAGTGGGCTGCTTCAGATGTCGAGTGTCACATCTCAGCCGGAAAGTCTGGTGTTGACTCATCGCACTGGCTTGTCTGTGCACATTCACACGCACACATGTCACATAAGCTCTAATTGTTCCTCACACACACACACACACATATACAAGTTTGACTCCTAACATATCCTGTGGCTGTTGTGCCAATTTTCAGCCATTGTTTTGCATATGTGTGCGTGTTGCATGCCTCCTGCCTGCGTCATTATGACATGTAATCGTTGGCGCCGGTGCCGCTCAGACTGCCACTCAATTGTACAGTGAGGCAAGCGCTGCTTGTATTGCGGGCCTCAATGCTGTTTCGCATCGATTTTGTAATCTAGTTGCCAGGCACAGTAATTTAAATGCCATAACTGCTACCTGTACGTCACAATAGAGCCCGCCCCCAAGCAGCGCTGCGCCGTTGTCATTACTGTTGTCTTCCTTTGTTATTTCGAGTACAATTTTCACTTTGTTATTTGGGGCGTGTCTGGCCGCGCGCACATCCAGTCAATGTGTCGCGTGAACGGCCATTGATAACGTTCGATTTGGTGTTTAACCATTCATTCAATGTACTTTGACTGCTCACTTAGCGGCCACTTCAGCTGTTGGCGCAACGTCCACCAGGGTGCGGGGCACGCTAATTATAGTTTACGGCCTAATGAATACGTCTTATCGGCGAGGGTGTGAGCCCTCTCAAAGCCTAACTGAAGTGGATTAATCAACAGAAAGTGCCCCGACAGGGTGCTTGATGCTTACTCGTTTTTTAACAAAATATATGAAGTTGCTGCTTATACCAGGAAATGCTAATTTCCCTTGCATCCGCATTAGCAGCAAATGTATTTACATTGCCATTTAATATTTATGATCGCAGGCATCATAAAAGCTAACATGGCTAAGTACGAATTCAATATTCAGTTAGTCAGTCTATTAAGCCATTAGCTCATCAAACAGTTGCTCAATCTGCATCAATCATTCTGTCAATGAGTTAGATCGTTACTCAGTCAGTCAGTCTGTCGATCACTCAATCAATGTGTCAATAAATCTTTCTTTAATAAATCTTGTTTCCATTTGCAGGTACTCGTAGAGAAACTGCTGCGCTCATGTCCGGATATAAGAAATATATATCTGCTGATACGACCGAAGCGCGGCCAAGAGGTCTCGGCGCGCCTCACGGAACTCCTAAATGCACCGGTAAATACAATCTATTCTAATCAAATTCCTACTGCTAACTAACTGAAGTATCTCTCAATCACTAGCTATTCGAATCATTGCGCCACGAGAAGCCGAAGGAATTAAGCAAAGTCATACCTATATCCGGCGATATAACGTCGGAGGAACTGGGCATCTCAGAGAGCGACCAGGTGAGGATAATGATGATCATTAATCCACGCAATGCTAATGCTTCTCTATTCCTTTGGTAGACCCTACTTTGTCGCAATGTTTCCGTTGTATTTCATTCAGCTGCCACTGTGAAATTCGACGAGAAGCTCAAGCTGTCAGTCACAATCAATATGCTGGGCACAAAGCGGTTGGTCGAGCTCTGTCATCGCATGATGTCCCTAGACGTGAGTAGATCCGGGATGAACCCAATACTACCCATTACTTACACACCGATATTTCAGGCACTTATTCACGTATCCACTGCCTATTGCAATTGCGATAGAACCGATGTGTCAGAGGTTATCTATGCACCACCCTATAATCCCGATGATATCATCTCACTAATCAACTGGCTTCCGGAGGATATACTTGATCAGGTGTGTATACTCACTGCAAATATATAGCAATAGCCGATCTGATGTGCTGTTCCTCTATTAGCTGACACCGCGCCTCATTGGCAAGCGCCCCAATACGTATACATTTACAAAAGCCTTAGCGGAGCATATGTTACTTAAGGAGGCTGGAAACCTGCCCGTTGCCATTGTGAGGCCCTCAATTGGTAAGTCTCTTGCAGGCCTTCATTAACTGTATATTAACGTGGTTTGTTGCCCTTTTAGTGACTGCCAGCCTGAATGAGCCCTTTGCCGGTTGGGTGGATAACTTCAATGGGCCAACGGGTCTAGTCTCGGCGCTGGCCAAGGGCCTCTTCCGCACGATGATGTGCGAAAAGAACTATGTGGCCGATATGGTACCTGTCGATATTGTGATTAATTTAATGATTGCGGCTGCCTGGCGCACAGCGACGCGCAAATCCAATAATTTACTCATCTACAATTGTTGTACCGGCCAACGCAATCCCATCATATGGTCTGAGTTTGTCAAGTACGCCATGACCAGCGTGCGCAAACATCCCTTGGGTAGGTCACACTCCCACTTATGATCTGGAACCTTAAGTTAAGTCTCTAATTCCTTTTGCAGAGGGCTGTCTGTGGTACCCAACTGGTGACCTGCGCATGAATCGTCCAATGAACACGCTGAATTGTATATTAAAACATTTTCTACCAGCTCACGTACTGGATGCTGTGGCGCGCATTATGGGCAAGAAGCCATTGTAAGCAGCGCCATCTCGGCCAGACTGACAGCTCACCAATACTAATGCAATCGCTATCGTTTCAGTGTTGTCAACGTACAAAACAAAATTGCCAAAGCTGTCGAATGCTTAGAATATTTTGCCACGCGCCAATGGCGCTTCAAGGACGACAATGTGAACGGCCTGCTGCACACGCTCAGCCCCAAGGATCGTGAGATATTCGTGTTCGATGTGCGCAACATCAACTGGGACAAGTATGTGGAGCGCTATGTGCTGGGCTTTAGGGAGTTTCTGTTCAAACAACGGCCCGAATCGCTGCCCGCCAGCAGAAAGCGTATGGTCAGGTATGTTCAGATGGGCTAAATCTCATTCAAGTGGCAATTAAACTGATTTCATATATATTTCATTGCAGATTGTACTATCTGCATCAGCTGGTGAAAGTGGTTGCTGTGCTGCTCACCTGGCGTTTTCTTATGTCACGCTCGAAGCGCTTAAATGATATGTGGAGCGCATTTCTGGAAAACGCGCTCAAGATCGCGCGCCTAATACCATTTTTGTAATAATCCGGCTGGCAACGGCAGCAGCAGCAGCAGCAGCAGCAGCGGCAGCAGCAGCAGCAGCAGCAGCAGCGGCAGCGGCAGCAGCGGCAGCAGCAGCAGCAGCAGCGGCAGCGGCAGCAGCGGCAGCGGCAGCAGCAGCAGCGGCAGCAGCAGCAACAGCAACAGCATAAATCTTGTCTGGTGATGTTCTTCTTTGCAATTTCTAAATGCCTACAACATGGCGTACATTTTAGAGGTTTTTAGCAAATAATTATAATCATATTTTTATATATGTTAAACGAGTAAACGAGCCCCACAGCGGGTTCATTAAATATGGCATCCGTGAATAAGAAAAGACGAAAACACACAAATGCTGCAGCAGCGGTGCCGCAGGTGTGTCACACCCGCACCTGTGCACTGCTCGAATGTGCAATTTTTGAGATATATATCTATATATATATATATATATATCTATATCTATATATATATATATATATATATATATATATATATATATATATATATATATATATATATATATATATATATAAATGCCTCTCCATGGGTGTCGGTTCTCTCGTTGGCGAGTTAAAGACGTAATTTTTGTAAATTTTGTGCAGTCAACTAAGTAAAAGTAATACTATTATAATACGAATCAAATAAAGCGTATATATAATATATACAAATAAAATATTCCACCTTTGCGAAGACACAAACAAACAACATAAATACTTGGAAAGACGATAAATTCGTATTAAATTTATATAGTAAACATAACTACGTCAAAGATAATGAAGCAATTTTGCAGTAATTAGTAATTCCGAATACTTTTGCAAGAAAAACAAAAAGAAACAAAACAAAAGAAAACTATTTAACAAATTTAATAACAACAAATACAAATTAGAGAGAAAACAAAAAATTATATGAAATGGCTTGTTATTGCTTTAAATTACATAAACGTAACGTAAACTATGCTAATATTAATTATAAATTATATTACTAGTTTTAACATTTTTACAATTAAAATTAAGTTTTCAATTTATATATATGACAAAACAAAAAACAAGCGAAAACAGAATTATATACGACAAACAAAAAACAAATCAATTAAAAACAGTTTATAAATATACAAAATTCAATTTATGTATATGTACTATATTATGACAAATATGGCGAAACAACAACAACACACAACAAAATACAAAAACAAAACCAATAAATAATTAAACGAAAAATATATTTATATAAACATCAAACATAATTTCTTAGCATTTGCAGCCTACAAATTAAGCGTAATCAGCAAAACAAAAGAAACTGAAGTTAAAACACAAAATTATATATACAAATTATATATATATATATATACAAATATATATATATATCTAGGTATATATATGTATGTGTGTAACTGAGGGAAGTTTTTGACTTGAGATTGTATACACAGTTAGCGAAACGTCATTATTAAATTTATATATAAATTAAACTTGCAAACAAGAAGAAGAAGAACACAAAGAACATATAGTAAGAACATTCCATCCAATTAGTAGCAAGAGCAAAACAAAAATCAGGTGCATCCAATTCCAATCAAGTTTTAATACCCGCTGCTGCAGTGGAAAAGGAGTATATTTGTTTTGTGCAATGTTGATTAACTGAATATTCCATTTCCGATTTGGATAGATTTCTCAAAAGTTTTAATTTGTTTAACCAACTCCAAAGCCCTTAGTTGTTTGCTTGAGCAAGTATTGGTCAGTCGGTTGCATCCGACTGACTTCCTTCTATCAGTTCTCTGCGCCGCATTCCCACATCGAACAGATACGTAGTCCGAGCTAATTCATTTTGCTTTAACATAACTCGTAAGGTTGGGGTCTAACTATATATAAAGGACAACAGACATTTCGTGCAATTATTATATATTTTTATGTTCTAGGCTTTATTAAATTTGATTTTAAAACTAATTATTAAAGAAAACACTTCCAATATTGAAAAAGAAAACAAAAGTTTAGTTCATTTGCTAAATACCTTTGCTATTTGCAGTTAACTCGAAACGTTTAGAAATCTCGACTTTATTCCTTCTTTTTTTAATACAGTTATCTAGATTAGAGCCTAGAGAAATATAAACTAAAAAGAAAGCTATAATAAATAATAAACAAATTGTAAAACGCTATTTAAAGATTTTAGTTCTTATTGGCAAGCAAATAATTGAATTTAGTAACTTTTCATTAGAGCCGAAGACGACAAAACTGAAGAAAAAACTAAAGAACAAATTATTAAAAGAAAAAACAAATAAAAAACCATTAAGGAAATTGTAAAAAAATAAAAATACATTTGTTTTTAATGGGTCTTGAGGGGCAATAAAAAGACGTTTCGATTTTTTTGTACACATGAATTCTCATTTATTATTATTTATTTCACTGCAGATTTCACAATTCATGCGCTTACACGCTATCCATCTTTAAAATTGTCTTTTACTTTGGCTTTACCGATTTTGCAATATCATATATATTTATATATATAATTTTTTTTTTGTGATTTTTTTTGTTTTTGTCTTTTTAGAGGTTTGTTCGTCAGATGTTGTGATTATGGAATTAAAAGAGCGATATACACTTTTTAGTTCGCATCGTTCAGACAAAACAAGGACAACCCAATGATTCATCCAAATGTGTTGAAATTCGGTTTGTGTTTCCAATTAAATTGCACACAAACTTGCTCACAGGGGCTTGATATTGAGACATGTAGAGTATTTGAGAAAAGGTGGTTTACAATATATATATTTGGGGTTTTCATTATCTTCTTTTTGCTTTGTATTTTTACTTAGAAAGTGTCTTGAAGGAAATCATAAATAGCTTTTCTTTCGAATCAAGCACACGTTTAGCTTTATTTGAAGAACATTGTGTGAGAGCTACAGTTGAGAATTTGTTCAGCAAAACTTTCATTTTCTTGAATGTGTCGATTTCTTGAATTTCTTTTTTGTTTTGTTTTGAATGTGCCTGGCCTGCGAATTGTTTAACATGTAGTAAATACTAAATGGACTTTTGTTGTATGCTTAAGCGCTTTTTACTTTTAGTTTATTTTAGCTTAACTCTCAATCATCATTTGTCTCCGTCAAGCGCCCCTCCGCCGCATTTAACAACTTCCATATATATAATTCCCGTATATTATATTATTAGCACACTTTTCCTTAACTCTGCCTCACGATCTAAACTCACATTTTTGCTTACAAAATGTTGTTTTATTTTTCTAGTCTTTACGTTTCTGTTTCTTCTTCTTCTTCATCGTCATCAACATTATCATTTGTTTTTGTTTTGCTTTAAATGTAACAAAATAAATTACGATTTAAATGAAAACCTTCAATTTTACTTTATTATATTTAATATTTATATAGCTAGAGCTAGGTCTACGCCTGTACCATTATTTTTATCTTTATCTTCATTTACTTTTATACTCTCAACTGTTTTTTGCTTTAATCTTTATCCCATTTTAAGTATATAAAAAATACTATTTATTGTTTTTTTATATACTTATATATCATTATTTGTTTTTGTTTTTCTTCTTTTAAGTATTTGTTGTATATATATTTGTTTTTATAAATTTTCGTTGCGACATTTTATTGTGGAGCAATGAAGTGTATCCAAAACTACTGATATTGGTTGGCGGCAATGCATGCATATATATATATATATATATATATATATATGCATTTGAAATCATAAACCTCTCGATATATACTATATACCTGGGCAGCAGTGGATGGTCTGCAACTGAACAGAAAATGGCTTTTGAATAGATCAAGAACTGCGCGCCAACTTTTGAATATGGTATATGGTATGGTACTTGTGATAAATATGTGTTTGTGTGAGTTAACTCTTGTCAGGTTCTGGATTTTAGGTACACAAGGTGAGTAGTTAGTCAGGTTACGATGTGGAGATATCAAAACTAAGGGAACGTAGGCTGTCAATGGAGGAGCTATCAATGGTATACCATTCGACTGATCTTGATGCAATGCAATTTAGACCCATCCACCACCTCTATACAATACAATACAAAACGGAAATGATAATTTCGCAAAAAAAAAAAAAAAAAACAAAACGTTGGTGAAAAATGTTTAACTCTATTTAGCTTGAGTACGAGAATTTCGCTTATATTTTACGCATATATAAGTTTTTTTCGTAGGTATGTATTTGTATTTGGGGAACGCCCTTACATGCCTCGGCACAACCATAATAGATACACATATAAGTAAGTATGTAGTATAAATGTTCATCTCTCCGTGTGATATACATAATTGTTATATGTACTTTCGTCTCTCTCATTCTTCATTGCAAATCGCAAAGAACTAATGCCAAACGAACTGTTTGCGATCTCCTCCTTGAGCAAAAAGTAAGTTTTAAAGTTAGATTCTAAATTGTTAGCTGTGAATGTTTGAGATATATTTGAAGCATATTTTCTTGACCATTTGTTTTCTTTGGTTTTACTTTCTTTTTTCTCTGTGAATTAATGTGTTGCATATTTATTTTATTATTATTATTATTTTTAAGTTTTATTTGTACACATTCTCTTTTGGTTTTGTCGGGTGTTAGACCTATGTAATTTACATACTCGATTATTATGTTTGTCATTTCTTGCGTCTTCAGCATTATTTTGTTTTAGTTCCTCGTACATATATAGTCATATATATATAGATGTATGCGCATATAAATGTACTTGTACATAAGCGAACATATACATATACATAATATTATCATTCGTTATATATATATCTTTATATATACATACATATATAGATGCCCTAAACACACATTGAATATGCTTACATTTAATATACATATACATCATATAAATTAAATGTTTAATTTTGTGTTTTTTTTTTCTTTATTTGTGTTTATTGTATAATTTTTCAAGTTTTTTGTTGTTCCTTGTTTAATATAAATATGTATGCATTTTAATTTAATTTATATTTTTTTGTTTTGTTTTTTGTTTTTTTCATTTTGTATATTTTATGTCATTGTGTATATATATTTTTATAAAAATTATATAATTTAAAGCTTGTTTGTTTCGTCTGAACTAAATGTAAAAATTTGAATAATCACCTCTGCTCGCCCCAAGGGCTGCGACCTTTGCAATTTAACACATGCAGAAACAACATTTTTCCCAATAACATTTTCCTTCTTGTTGGTTAATTACTTCAACAATCGCGAGTTGCGGCTCGCTTCTGCTTGGCCAACGCAAAACTTGAAACTATTTTACAAAAATTGTTCATTAACCGTTT
Source organism: Drosophila peninsularis (assembly GCA_035047485.1). Taxonomy (NCBI): domain Eukaryota; kingdom Metazoa; phylum Arthropoda; class Insecta; order Diptera; family Drosophilidae; genus Drosophila; species Drosophila peninsularis. The sequence goes on along the minus strand of JAWNPN010000085.1, from coordinate 4,027,237 downwards.
AATGATCTCTTACTTTTTACCTCTTAAATGAAATATGGCGCTCAACACAAATTCAAAAATAGAAAAAAAAAGAAAACACTTTGTTTTTTTTTCTCGTAATTTTATGCTAATTTTTGTTTTTCAAACATACAACTGAATTTTCATAAAAATCACCCTGTAAATTGTAGTTTTTTTTTTCTATTTTCCTTTTTTCTCAATATTTGTTTATGTGTATATATATTTTACATGCTACAGTTAGCTTAGATATAAAATACGTAAGTTCATATGCTACGACGGAAGCTTTTATTTACAGGTCAAACTCAAAGACAAAATCAAATTAAAAATCAAAGCAAACCAATCAAAAATAATGTTAAATAAAATATTATGCTCGCTGTTTGTATATGGACTACGTTGCACTTGTTTCGTTTCGGAAATGAATTAAAAGTAGCTAAATAAATAAATAAATGACTATATGCGTTGGTACACTTTGTTGTTGTTGTTGTTCTTGTTGTTGTCTGGAGTATTCATATAAAATATAAGCAAATTTGTTGTTTTAGGAATATTGTTTAGCATTTCAGTCATCAGCTTACAAAATTAAACTAATAATAAGTGTATAAAAAAAAGGTGAATCAATAATCGCAGCAAAACCAGGATAAATACATCATATATACTTATATACAACCTCTTGCAATTGGCAAAACTAACGGCTTACAAAAACTAAGCTAAACTAAAACTAAAGCTAATTTCCAACTAATCCTTATAATTTGTTTCTGTTTCTCGTCTCGTTTGTAATTGTGTGTGTGCCTTGCGCACACAAACGTTTAATTATAAATTACAATAGAATTTTGTGAACTTCTCACTCGTGTGTTTGTTTTTGTTTTGAAATATTCGTTATGCTTCTTTAGTTCTCAAACAGAGTGTGAGTGGACCGGGGTCCCAAAAAACAAGATACGATGCAACAATTGATCGATAACTGATTTATCGAAAGCTCAAAGCCTGTGCCGTTCGCGAGGCACCTCGTGCCGTGCTCGGATTTGCTCTAGCAACTGATCTCGGAATGATTGTTGTTGTCCTTGTACCGCTCTGCATAGCCCTGTATGGTGAAGGGAGTGTCAGTTACCGTTACAACAGCCGCCGTCTCCCCATTGATGATGGCTCCATTGCCTGTGGGCAGGCTGCCATTCAGCTTGGCGCAATCCCGCTCCTGTTCGTTCTTGAGCTGCACCTGCACATTGGCGTAGGACTGCTTGGCGCTGCCATTGGCGGCGGCGACTGGGGCGCCTCCGGCTCCGCCGTTGGGCAGGCTCTTGCCCAAAGCTGCCGGATCTAGCGTAATCCCATCCAGCTGGGAGGCGAAGGACAGCGGCGGCTGTATGGTCGTCGGCGTTGGCTGTGGCGTGTCCAAGCTAATCAGCTTTGCCTCGTCGCTGTGCGTGGGCGATCGCAGAATGGGTGTAGCTATGGCGGATGCCACTGCGGACGACTGCAGGTTCCTCTGCGAGTCACCGGTGGCCATGGTTGTGATCGCGCCGGCGCTGAGCAGCGGCTGATCGCTCTTCGAGTTGGGCAAGATGAACGAGGTCTCCCAACAATCTCCGCCGAGTGCGCCGGCGCCCTCCATCTGCTCCGGCAGGGCGGGCTTGGGTGCGGCGGGCGAGGTAACAGCTGGTGGAGTGCAGGCGTTTTGCTGACGCTGTGCGGTCGGCGCATAGGAGCCGGCAGCGCCCGGTGCATGCGGCACGCCGTTGCCCGGCAGTGGCACCAGGTAGTCCGGCACGGCTAGACAAAACTCTTCGCCATTCGGCGGCCGTATTACCGTCTCGTCGCGCTCCGCGGCCGTGGGGCCGAGTATGTTGGGCAGCGGGGCATTCATGATGCTCGGATCTTGGGTGCAGGCGGTCAAATGCTCCAACAGACTGGTGAAAGTGGGTCGGTCCTCGGGCGTGGGATTCCAGCAGTCGGCCATGATCTTGTATATGGACACGGGGCACTCGGTGGGCGAGCCGAGCCGTCCGCCGCGCACCACCAGCTCCATGACCTGTGTGTTGTGCTGGCCGGGATAGGGCGAGCGACCCAGGCTGAACACCTCCCAGAGCAAGATGCCGAAGGACCAGACGTCCGTTTTCGAAGTGAAGATGCCATCGAGGAAAGCCTCCGGCGGCATCCACTTGATTGGCAGCATCGCCTTTCCGCCCTTGCGATAGTAATCCGATCTGTATATGTCCCGGGACATGCCAAAGTCAGCTATCTTGACCACTCGACCTGGTCCCTTGCTGCTCAGCAGGCAGTTGCGAGCGGCTATGTCGCGGTGAATGAACCGCTTGCTCTCCATGTACCGACAGCCCTTGGCCACATCCAGAGCACAGAATAGCAGGTCCTTCATGGTCAGCAGCGAGGGTCGCTCCGGCGTGTTGCGGTTCTCGCGGAGAAACTTCTGCAGATCGCCGCCGGCCAGCAGCTCGAGGACTATGTAGTAGGGCTGGCGATCGAAGCAGACGCCAATTAGATGCACCATATTCGGGTGGTTGAACTTGGCCATTATGGCAGCCTCCTTGAGGAAGTCCTCTTCCTTCTCCCGCTTCGGATCCTCACGCAGCGTCTTCACTGCCACAGGCATTTCCACGGCATCGCCATCGCGATGGCGGTAGAGCGCCAGGTAGACCTCGCCGAAAGCGCCCTTGCCCAAGGCACTGAGTGGAAAAAAAATGAGGATTAGCTATATGAGGATTCGGAGCCATCTGAAGTAGACTCACTTGACCAGCTGCAGGCTCTCGCGCGCCACCTGCGGCAGACTGTTGACGTCGATGTGGCCATTGAGTATGCCGTCGCAGCCGTAGTTGGGATTAAAGTTGTTTAGGTTGGAGTCGTCAATGTTGTGACGCAAGCGGCTCAGCTGCAGATCCTGCTCCACGAGCATCTTGTGGCGCAGCTTGGCCTGTTTCTTCCGTTGATAGCGATTGTCTGTGAGGGGATTATCAAGTTTGATTAGCTGAGCTGTGGATGGGGACCCGCCTTGACTTACATAGCATAAAGATGAGGGCCGCAATGCAGATGAAGAGCACGGCCAGGGAGACCATTAGAATGGAGACCAGATACTGGAAGGATGACTTGCCGGCCTCCTCCTGTCTCTCGCAGGCAGTGTTGTTGTCGCGCTTCAGACTCCAGCCGTCCGGACAGATGCAGCGGACCTTGGACCTAAACTCATCCAAGGCCACGCAGCGATAGTCGCAGCCGCAGCCCTCAATGGCGGGTATGATAATGATGGCCCCCGAGCCGCTGCTGGCGCCCGCAAAGATCTCACTGGCGTCCTTCAGGCTGCGGCTGCTGCTGATGTAGGAGCTGCCGCCCTCGCCATTCGACTCATTGAGGTAAACGTCACCGCCCGCATAGCCACCGCCGCCACCACCTGTGTTGCAGCCACCGCCGCCGCCGCCAAACCCGCCCTGGCCATGCCTGTGGACCGTGGTGCCATTGTCGGCCAGTTCCACGTAGCACGAGTGACCACCACGTCCACCTTGCAGCAGTGCGGCGCCATAGGTGGGGCTCAGTGCCTGGTCCTCTTTGGCGCGCCAGCCACCGCCGGGTCCGGCGGTCTTCTTGTTCAACGGCTCGCCGTTAATCTGTCCGCTCTCGGGCGCCTGCAATGGCTTTGCCTTCTGGCCATGCTGAAAGTCTTCGTCTATGTACTGGCCAATGCCCAGGCCCCCGCCGCCGCCGGCCACCAGCAGCGGCACCGCCTCATTCTTGGCCTGGTTAAGCAGAAAGACAAAGGAACCACCGCCCCCACCACCGGCGCCGTTCTCAATGTAGATGTTCTTCACCATGTCCTGCTTGGAGCGGAAGCTGTACTGGCCCAAGTCCAGTTCGTGCTCTGCGCCACAGCCAGCCTCCTTGTGCACGCCCATTGACTTAATGCAGGCATTCTCGCCCTGCTGGCCAATCAGGAAGTACAGCTCCTCGTTCTTGAGCAGCTCCAGCACCGCCACGGCCACCGAGCCACGCGAGCTGCCCACACCTCCGGAGCCCAGGCCCCCACTGGCGCCCTTGGCAATGATGCTGTCATAGAAGGAATCGCTGTAAGACAAGCTGAGATTGGGATGCACTTGGGCGACTTACGTGTAGTGCCCCTCGTTGGGCACCTTCCACTTCTGCATGCCTTTGTAGGTGCTCTGGTCCTCCACGACGTGCACCTCGCGCAGCACGTGGCTTTGGTTCTGCTCCTTGTAGGCGGCCTCGCACTGTGTTTGCGTCGGTCCTATCATACCCCTCGTATCGCACGTTGTTAATTCTAAATCTGTGAGCGGTAATGAGTGGAATGAGCATTACTTAGGGATATAGATTTGATGTGACTATTGGAAGACATATGTGACACCTAGTCTAGAGTCTTAACAAATTTACGGATCGAGCTCAAATTGAAGTCATTTCAGCCAGTCAGCCTGATCAAGACAATGATAACAAGTAAGAAAACTCTAGTCGGTGGCGCCCGACTAGGGGATACCCTGCACCCAGCAAAGAACCGATATTCCGCAAATTAAATGTTTAATAACTTCTTTTCTGGATAGACTTTCTTATTGAAACTTTCAGGGCATGATTATGTTGTTCGTATGTGTGTATGTGCCGAAGCACAAGTCTCTAGTATTTGAAATGCGTATTTTGCATATTTAGGGCGAAGGGGGCGTGGCATCCAAAATTTAACAAAAATCAAAATTGTATTAAACACACATAAAACTAAAAACCAAATTTGAACACTCTAGCTATAAAGATGAATTAGATAGAATTTCATAGCTGAATATCGATTTCGTTTTTAATCGATAACATTCAAACGGGATGAGTTATCGAAATTTTAAAACAAACTTGACCTGCGCGTGCTATACAGGGACCGACATACAAAATTTCAAGTCTCTAGCTTTTATAGGAGCTGAGATCGATGAGATCGACGGACAGACGGACTGGGCTAAATCGACTTGTCTTGTCTTCCTGATCAAGATTCTATATAATTTATGGGGTCTGCCACGCCTCTGACTATTATATACATTTTCACATTTCCCATTTTCAATGGGTGCAGGGTATAAAAAGGATAAAAAGTTTTCCCACTTACAGTTTGTGTGCTCGAAGTCGTGATGCGCCGGACTCTTCAGATTGTGCCGGACGTCCCAATAATTATATCCATTGAGATGCTCCTCGGGTATGTTGAGACCAAAGCATTCGGGACTGAGCGAGAAGTCATCGACGGCCACATCCGAGAAGATGCGCATGCCCATGCGAGCTTCGAACTGGAGATAGTACCTGAAAGCATAACATTCATATAATAGGAGCTCCCAAAGACCCCAAAGAGCACTCCAACGCACTTGGCTGTAATGTTGGGCAGGACGTATTCGGCGCGCAGCCAGTCGCTGCCCTGGTTCTTGGTGCTCCACCAAAGCGTGGTCGTTATGTTCTCCTTCTCCTTCATTTCGACCACGGAGAGATTGATGCTGCCCGGGTTCTTGCCAAACTGGTGTATGTAGAAGCGCACCACGCACGAGTTGCGGTAGGGCGAGTCCGAGTTGCCGTGCACCGAGGGCGGCGGATTGAAGGTCTTGCTGAGCATGATTGCGTTGCTGGCGAAACCAATTATCGAGCTCTTATCAGAGTTGTTGATGTGCTGGTTCATGTTGACGAGCATGTAGTAGCCGCCGGTGGTGTTCAGCAGATGCTGCTGGGTGTGGTCGCCGTCCGGGCCAGTGTCGTGGGTGGGCGAGGAGCCAGTGTGCCGTGACCAGGTCAATGTGGTCTTGCCGGAGTCGCGCCAGCCGCACCAATCATCCTCGAAGTCGCAGCGACCGCCGAAGGGTATCTTGTCTGAAGAGCGATAACAGAGCGTGAACTGCTGCACCCGCCTAGTGATAATGGATTAATGGACCGTGTCTACTCACCACATGACTGCAGCTCGTCTTCGGCGTCGTCGCAGTCGCGCGTAATGTCGCAAATGCGTGGCAGGGGAATACAGACGGGCACTTTGTTCATCATGCACTTGACCTGGGAGGTGCTGCATTTCTCCGACTTGGTGCCCTCTGGGAAGCAGTTGACCATGCGCAGATTGTCCAGTGCCACATGGGCCTTCTGGCCCGGCTTCAGATCGGGCACCACTTCGAACTTGATGCGGAAGTCGCGGGATATGCGACCGAGCCGGAACAGCTTGTGCGTCCACTGGCGGACGTTGTCGCCCTGTATCTCGGCCGGCACCCAGCTGCTCTCCTGCGGATGCAGTGGCTCCACAACCACGCGCGATAGCCCATGACTCATGTCGCTCTGATGCATGTAGACCTCCAGGAAGCACCTCTCCAGCGTCGTGCTAAACGAAGGCGAGGTCAGATTCAACTGGCGCGTGCTCGGCTGCACCCGGGCGTACAAGAAGTGGCCATTGGCGTCGTCTATGCTGTCTGCGACAGGTCCCGGCAGCAGGCCAGTCATGTTCTTCTTCGCCAGCTCCGTGCCGCTGATCACCTGGAAGCCGTCGGCCAGGTGCTCGGTCCACTCCCAGGCACAGGGCGTTTCGAAGTTGCACTTGACGCCGAGCAAGTCCTCGATTTCCGTGGAGGGCGTGGACTCCGTGTGCGGCGCATAGGTGTTCTGTGTAAGAGAGAGGCGAGAGATGGAAGGAGGATTAGTTTAACTGAAGGTGGCATAGGTGTTTCCTCCAACTCACCGGCTTTGGTGCTGTGTCTCGTATGCGCTCCTTGATCTGCTGTATGGGATCGATCTGATCCATGTCGCCATCGGTGTCGCCATCCATGTTGCCATCAGTGACGCTGCGCACGGGCTCGTCCGCCTGGTTGAAGCTCTTCTTCAGCTTGAGCAGCTCACTGATGGAGTTCTTGCGAGGATACGTGCGCATCGGCTGGCTGTCCATGCCCGCATACAAGGGCGGAATGCGGGTCGAGTAGGGTCCCGCTGTCATGGCGGCCGCTCCGCTGGGCTGGCGCAGTCGCTCGCCGTAGCGATCGGCCGAGCCGACGCCGCCCAAGCCGTCGATCTTGCCAATGGACGAGGTGGCCGAGTAGGAGGCGTAGCCGGTGCTCTTGCCGCTGATGCCACCACCCGGACCGCCCACCGACGGCTTCATCAGCTCCTTGCGCAGCGACTCAATGCCGCGCTGCCCATTGCCGCGCTCCGGCCGTGGCAGGCCTCCGGCGCCCACATGTGAGAGATTCTGCCGGCGACGTGTATCCCGGCGGCTGCCGGGCGGAGGACGCGAGCCAAAGGTGCCAGCGCTAGCCTCACCCTCGTAATCGTCATAGACATGGACGGGCTGGGCCAGGCCCGGCAGCGTGGGCAGCGGCAGCGGCTGCGGCTGCTCATGCAGCCGTCCGTTGCGCAGCTGCTTGCCCGGACCCTGGTAGTTGTTGTAGTTGTTGTAGCTGTTGCTCTGGTGCTGCGACATGGGCAGCGAGTTGAAGGTGTGATTCAGCAGCGGACGCTGCGCCAATGCCGACGGCCCGCCCAGTAGCAGCAGCAGCCAGAGGAGGCTGACCACCAGTGGGCGTGGCATACCGTTCGCGTGCGAGTAGGTGTGTGTGAGAGTGTCTGTGTGTGTGTGTGTGCGAGTCGCTGTGAATATCTATGGAGAGAGGCGCCGCTATAGCTGCTCTTGCTGATGTTGTTGCTGTGGGCCAAGTCCAGCTGCTGGTGTTAGGCTTCGAGTGGCGGCAGTGGCTGCCTTTTTAGCTCTTGTGGCACTTGGGCAATGTATTTGCTGACCGCTGGGCGGGCACACGAGTCGCGCATTTAAAGTTCTTCAGATGCAGGCAGCACATTGCTCAAATGTGTCTGTGTGTGTGTGAGTGGGTGAGTGGGTGGGCGTGTGTATGTGTGTGTGAGTGGGCGGCTGGTTGGGTGTGTGTGGGCGTGTGTGTAAAGTTGCTTTGTTAGCTTTGTTGCTGTTGTTGCCTCTGTTGTGGTTTGGCAATCTGCAAAGAGAAATAGAGGGAGAGAGAGAGAGAGTCAGATAAAGAGAGTGGAGTATGCAAATTAATAACGCTTCATGACTTTTGACTTTTAATGCCTGCATAGATACCGTTACAAGTGCCCACGTAATGACATTTTCATACGCCCAATTGCTACTACACCCCTTGGCCTCCTCTGTGCAATTGTTGTTGGGGAAGCATGCGAGAGGGTTGCGATCGATGGGTCGAAAATGCAGAACAAGCCATGAATAGCCATAAAGAATTGTCTCAAGGTAAGGATAGGATAAGGATAAGGAAGAGATGCCAGATATAATACTATAGCCTAATAAGTCTGACCATGCTCAACCTCTCTGAGCCTGGTTAGCCATTTGCTTTGAGTTTGTTGAAGGATTATTTAGTTAATGATCTACTGCAATCAAACTCGAATTTTTGTAATAAATTTGATAGTTTAAGAGTTTATTTTATTTTTTTTTATTTTATATTATTTTATTTATTTATTTTTTATTTATTTTTTTATTTATTTATTTTTTTTTATTTATTTTTTTATTTATTTATTATCGCATATCAGCAGGGCTCAGGGCTCCAAAGATTCATATCTAATATATTCCGAGTATTGGAAGGTGCCACTCAACATACGCCTTCGCTGCTGCTTAGCCGAACACAACAATTCAATTGAAGTACAACAAATCGCCCACGGAGACAATGCCGCTGCTCCCCTCCTCCTCCTCGGCTGCCCCTGGACTGTGCTCTGCATCAAATAACATCAAATATCCAGAAACTGTCAACTGCCAAATGCACTTTGAGCCCAGCCGCCAGGCATTGAGCAATTTTTGCACAATGGAACACGAAAAATGCAATAAAGGCCCTGAAAGGAAGTCGCCCGCCCCTTCGGCAGGCCCCGTGCCCAGCTCACGGCCAGAGAAGAAAATCGATGATTCGTTTTGTTTGACATTTGTCGAGGGCTGTTTTCAATTTGTCTCTAACAGTTTTGCAAGCTGCTTGAATTGTTAATGGAGCCCAAAACCAACCGAAAATGGGTCAATGATAGAAGCAGCCTAATTGCTCGACAGGTGACTGTGACTATGACTGTGACTGTGACTGTGTGCTGCATGCACCTTTACAAATATTTATCATATCATATCATAGTTGGTCAGTGCTGTTGGTTTGCTCTGTAATCTAATTATATTCCACGCAATTCCGGCAAAAGCAATTATTGGAATTCTCGGAATAATTTGCAATTGCCCGCATAATTTGATTCGCAGAATATTCTGTGAAACGATATTAGATTATTATTATATGCAAATTTTATATCAAACTGATTAAGCTCGGCTTTTACCACAACTTGTTTTATATATTGTTTTAAAATGAATTCGCTGAAGCCTACAGAGTATAACTAGTCGGCTTATGTGCATGTGTGTATGAGCTTTATATTATTTTTAATAGGAATTATCAGGTATTTCAGGTATTTTAGGAAACTCAGCTATTGAAGTATGAACGCTTCGGAAAAGGGGAAGCATTATATGAAGCTTGGGTAAGCATTATATATATTATTATATGTGTAAATATATCAATATATATAAACATAAACATTTTTGAAATTTCTCTCAGTTTATATAAAGCTTAAAATCTCATATTCTACTTGAATTTTGTGAATTTCTCAATATTTTATAGCTCTGCATAACTGATGTGGCTTATGAAATCATGCTTGAAATTTTCTCATTTATTATTAAAAATTGTTGCGTGCAGCTGAAGCATACATGTGTTCGGAATAAATGAAATTTAATTAAAATTTTAGCTGATATATATAGAAGTATAAATATATACATATATATATATATATATATATATATATATATATATATATATATATATATATATATATATATATATATATATATTATATTGTATATAATATATATTGTATATTATATATAGATCTATTATATATAAATAGATCTACAGAGCAAATCGATTACAAATTTTTTGTATTTATAAACTAAGAATCTTTGAATGCTTTATTCAAGCAACGACAGCAGACGCTACTCGATGCAAATGTTCTGCGACAGACTATTTCAGGGGCGTCGAATAAAATCACTTTTAACATTTTACTTTCAGCTTCTACACACACACACACGCACACCACTCAGCTACTCATGCATGCAGAGGACCATTTGCCCGTGCTGCGCTCCTTGACTTTTTTAAGGGGCGCAGAAATAGGCTGAAATGCATTTCTTGTATTTCGAATTGAAAACTTTCTTTTGCCCCTTAATATTGCTGGCTGTGTATAGTATATAGTCCATTGTTGTTGTTGTTCTTGTATTGGCTAACTGTTGTCGATTGTCGAGCTGTGCCAATCACTGCTGCTGGCGAGGCAAACAGCAAGCAGTAAGAGAGAAAAAATAATATCAAATATTCCAAGCGAAAAAGTTGGGAAATTATCGCGCTAGATGCCGAAAATCTGCAAAAAAAAAGCAGCAGAAAAGGAATTTCACTCGCTGTGTGTGTGAGAGTGTGTGTAACTCTGCCTCTCTGCCTTCCCACTCGCTCTAACTGTCCATCTCTGCCTCACGCGCTCTCGCTCTCGCGCATTGTGCGAGTGTGTATAACTTCATAGTACGCGCTAAGCATGCTATACAAAATGGCTGCCGCAGTTGTACAACCAGCACGACGAAAACAACAACAAAGCAGAATCGTAAATACACACGAAATTGCAAGCACACACACACACGCACACATTTGTATAGTAGAATAAAAGCGAAATGTGGCCAAAGTAGCGAGTAGCACCTCGGTAGCACGGCGCGTATACGCAATAGCCGAAACGCAGCGAGTACAAAACGGAAGCGCAATTGAAGCTGAAAGTTGTGCGAGAGCCGCAGCTAAGAGGAACCGAAGCGTTTTTTTTTTATTTAGAGCTAACTAGCCAAGGTAGAACTAACTAACATGCATGTCAACCAGCTGGGAGTGGGCGTGTGGGCACAGCCTGGGGGAGTGGCAGACAGAACGGGTTCAAAATACGTACAAGTGCAGATGCACTGGCGACACGATGCCTCTACAGGCTCTACAGCTTCTGTGAAGTGGAACAGGAGATCATCAAGCGGGCCACAGGAACTGCAGCAATATGTCAATTTTCTTTTTTTATTATACGTCTCGGTGTGTGTGTGTGTGTGTGTGAGTGTGTAGGGGGCTAAAGTTTTCCAGCGCCAGCCACTTGGCGCTGGTTTACAGGGAAAAAGTCGCTGGCAAAGCTGCTGCTGCAACTACAGCGGTTTTCCGGCTTAATTAAACCAGCATCAGCAGCAGCAGCGGGCGGAAAAATGGGAAGTGGGAAGTAGAGGGCAGATAAGCTCTCAGGTAGTAACGTAAATATAATTGGTTTTAACTTTCAATTAACTACGGTCGTAATTTAATTAAACGAGAAGCAATGCCAAAGGTTGTCTATATGTATATATATATATATTATATATATATATATATATATATATTGTATATATATATTAAATTTTAAAATATGTGTTAGCCAAGTGTGGAATTGTGGAAGATTGACATTTAATACTCTGTTTCGCAGGTAAAGTTATGCAGTTTTGGATGAGGATTATACGAGCTAAGCTAAGAAGTATATTTATTTACTTTATAGCTACGGTTTGTATGAAACTTAGCTCATTCGAAATCTTTCTTTAAAACTAGCTTTTTTATGTTTCCTATGAACAGCTATATAAACTAGTTAACGATAATTAGCTACCGTTAGTTAATCATTCTAGGTAGTTAAGTCTCTCCCAGATTAGGGCGGGCAACACAAATTGTATTTGATATAAAATATTCGTCAATTATAAGTTTAGGTATTAGGTATAATAATTGATGCTATTTATATGAACATTTTAAGGAAAAAATAAATAAAAATATATAATATATAATATATAATATATAATATATAATATATAATATATAATATATATAATATCTAAAACCTTATTGTTCTACATAGAATCCACTGAATAATACTCAATTAAGTCTGCCTTTGGGTTGACTGACTAAAGAGCAACTAAATGCACAGTTAATCGAGGGATAGCGATTAATAAGTGTGAGCTTTATTTATCTCTGTCTCTGCCTCTTAGTTGCTGAAAGGCCAGCATAATAATCCATAAAGAACTCGTAAGTAAGATAATATTTCACATTGGCCCGACACATTGGCTTCCAGTTTGCGGAATTATTAATTTCGCCCACCGGGAGATGCATAATAATTGGGTGCACTCCGTATGAGATTTCTCGGAAATACGCTGCATAATTTTAACTGAACTTGAGTGCAGCTCATAATGCAGCGCACAATTATTGAAAGCTGATGGAAACTCTGGGAAACGCGGAATGGATTATCTCTCTGACTGCCTGTGTGTGTGCTAGCTAAGGGAATTCTGGGAATTATACTCGCAAATTTCTCTGATTGACAAGCTAATTGAACTGGTTTCACGAGAAAATCCAATGGAAATAATATATTTTTATTTAAAATCCGAATTGAGGCAAACTAAAAGAAATGTGAAGAAAATATGCGAGCTTAGAATTAGTTGTGCGTGTGTATTTGTGTGTGAGTGTGTATTTTGCAGATACACACACAGCGGTAACAACAACTGCGACGAGTTGAAGCTGCGTCAACGCCGCGAATGTTGCGCTGCTGCTGCTGCTGCTGCGGCTACTGTTGGTGGTGCTGGCGGAGCTGGGAGCTGGGGGTGGTGGCTGCTGTAGGGCTCCAAGGCTTTAGACCATCACCAGCCCCAATGCGAAACGCAGCGCACAGCTATGTCGGCGTCGGCTGCTGTGCGCAGGATACACACACCAACACACACACGAGCACACACACACGAGCGCACACACACTCGCACACGTCAAGAGAATCGTTCGCTACTAATGGCGCAGACAAATTGTTTTGCGTATCTCACAGATACACAGATACAGAGGCGCACAAAAGATACTACACACAGAAACACACCATGTAGCATATACCACACTCACACACACGCACACACACGGATACACACTCACGTATGCTCGTACGCACACACACACACGCACACAGTAGCAAAGTAATGAAATTTTCTTTGCAGCAATTTCTTTTTCATTTTCATATTTTTCACTTTATAATATTTTCCTCTTCACACACGAATTTCTTCCAAATCCAAGCCACAGTAGCATTAGTATCTATGTATATCAGCATACGTATATATATATATATTATATGGCCAAATATCATTTCAATTACCATAACGCGCACATTTCGGTCAGCTTAACAGACTAATATGAACTCAAAGCGCTTTCTTAACTAACTTTATTGAATTTCAGTTGTCTGGAGAAAAAACTTTTACACTTTTACACACATTTGCACTTATATTCGATGTTTTTCACAATACAAATTTTCAATGCTTTGACAGCTGAAAAAATTTTCTTTTTTCCTTGCTTTTCTTGTGCTGTTGTTGCAGTTGTTGTAGATGCTGCGCTCTGAGGCAGAGTCGCTGTGTATCCGTGTATCTGTTGGATACTTGCGCGCACGACGCTCGGCAAACGAAGACTGAAATTGGGAAATTCTCGTGCGGGCCAACAGCAGTGGCAGCCGTGGCAGCCGTGGCAGCATCCAGAGGCAGCCCAGAGGCGACGAACCCGACAGCGTCTGGCTCTCGTTGAGGCGCAGGCTAAACGAATATCCTGCGCTGAAATCGAGCTGCGTGCAGGATACACAGAGGGAAGCAAGGCGAAAAGAGGATGTTTTCGCTACTCGCTGCGGAAAAGGACTCGCTGCGCAACTTATGGCGGCAAAAGCTGTTGCTCTGCGTGCAGGGGAGTGGGAGGCGCTTGAGAGAGACAGAGATGGAACTAGAGAGAGTGGGAGAGAGAGAGGGTGAGTGTGAGTGTGAGTGGGTTCGAGGCGGAGGCTGGCTCAGTGGCGCGCTCTGTCGGTCGGCGTTTGGGAAATGAATGCAAACTGCTGGAAATTGAATTTAGCTGCATGGCAAATGGCAACAGTGCCGCACAGAGCGCCAGCCACACCATGCTCAACACGCGGTGGGCGTATTTCGCTGTGGGCATGGCCGTGCGTCAGCTTAGCCCGCATTACGTTTCCTTTTTCAATTTGCGCCTCGCAAACGCGCCTCAAGTGCAAGTGTGCCCAAAGGCACGCTGCCCTGCTGGCCCGCTGGCCCGTGGGCCCGCTGGCCCGTCGGCCCGTTGGCTCTATATCAACTATATAGTATAGCAATATCTTTTCGCTGCTCATAGCTGTCACAGACTTAATGGTGGCAACGTATTGGCTACACTTGTGTCCTCGCCACTAACTCAGCAGTCGTAGCAGCAGCAGCAGCAGCTGCTGGGCGCGTGCGTCTGTAATTTCATCTAATCAGTTGCACGGATGCGGCATAAATTCATTTATCATCCACGCAACTAGCACTTGGATAATCTGCGGCTCAACAGCTGCTGCATCCTGTTGCCTGTTCATTGCATTTGATTGATTTAGCATTGAATCGAATAGTCCTTTGCAAGGCGAGCCAGTCTTGATCTGGGTCTTATATAACATTTCATTCATTTACTGCACCCGCCAGCTGACTGAATACTATTTATGCTGTTGAGGTTAAAATTAATGCGTGTGAAAGCTATTTTCAGGTTTTATGTTTATGTTTTATCACCTCAGGAAAATCATTTATTGTCGTTAACGTTAACGTTAAATATAGAAACATTTATTAAATAGACTATGCCCCAGAGACCAGTCTGAGATAAAATAAAGAAATTTTCCAGAAATATATATATTTATGCCAGTAATATCTCAAAAGTGAAACACTTCAGTATGTTCTATATCCTCCGAGAACCTACCTACGCAATCCAATGTGTCTAACTCTGAAAGTCTTCGAGTTATGGAGTCAACCTCCATGGTTACAACACTTAATCTATATTATTTCTTATACCAAAATGACACTTATTTGATATTACTTTAAGACTTACTTATTCTGATCATAAACTGTTTATCATACATATTTTCCAGGAATATATATATTATTCCCAGTAATATCTCAAAAGTGAAACACCTCAGAATGTTCTATATCCTCCGAGAACCTACCTACGCAATCCAATGTGTCTAACTCTGAAAGTCTTCGAGTTATGGAGTCAACCTCCATGGTTACAACACTTAATCTATATTATTTCTTATACCAAAATGACACTTATTTGATATTACTTTAAGACTTACTTATTCTGATCATAAACTGTTTATCATACATATTTTCCAGGAATATATATATTATTCTCAGTAATATCTCAAAAGTGAAACATTTCAGTATGTTCTATATCCTCCGAGAACCTACCTACGCAATCCAATGTCTCTAACTCTGAAAGTCTTCGAGTTATGGTTACTACACTTATTCTATATATAATTTCTTATACCAAATCAACACTTATTTGATATTAGTGTAAGACTTACCTATTCTGATCATAAACTGTTTCTCATACTTATAGATATACCTCTGTCATACATCTACATACATGGTTATGCCAACAACATCCACTCTTATGCAGTTGCTATAGCTTCAGGCTATCGTAAATAAGTTTTCTAGCAATGCGTCACAAATGGCTTGGGCCGCACAGATTCCAAAAACCATTAGCTGTCATTAGAGGCTCCATTAGACTCGTAGTTCGCATGGCTTTTAATAGAAAATCCCAAGCAAAGGAAAAGCGAATTCAAATGGCACAGCAATAAATCAAAATGGGAAAACATCTTCAACAGCAACAGCGATCGCAAACGGAAGTCACAGACCTACATACATTCGTGCCCACACTGTATTTATATAGAATCGGGTATAAGTATATACATCTATCTCTATATATACGTACTTTAAATATATTTAGAGGCAGTCGCAGACAAGAAAAACAAAAACGAGGCAACGTCAAAGATTGATCGCAAGGGAAAATCTTGCAGAGATTTCGCCGTTCCGTTTCGGTTTTTCGTGAAAATTCGCAGCCGTAAACGGGACTGTAAAATGTTTAGAGCAGCGCAAATTGCAAACTATGGGAATTGCACATAAAAGCGTCACGAGTCTAGCGACGTCTTTGTTTTTGAGTGCGTCTATCTTGTGGATGCGCAGCGGCAAAAATAACACACGTTTATTTATAAACACACAAACACACACCCAACACACACGCACAACATTTTTTGTAGGTGGGGCAACTCACAGCGGCATGCGACGCGTGCCAGCCACACGCGCCCTTCGACTCAACTCGACTCTATGCCAAATGTATCTGTATCTGCATCTGCGACTGGCGAATTTCGCATCTGCAAGTTGGACTTTCGGTTCAATTACACTCACTTAAATCCGCGCACGTAGCTCGAATCGGCATTAAGTATTTATATTATTTTATTTATTTTCATTCGCCTGTGCGGCTCTTTCGTATGAATCGGACAATTGCGTCGAGGCGACAACTGAGAGACGCGAATGACGACTGCCAACTGAGGCGACGCGCGTCGGCGAGATCGACCCCAGACGCAGCCCAATCGCTGCCGCTGCTTCTGTCTTTTTCTCAGATTTTTCTCACGGCCGCTCGCCAGCATCCTTGACTGTTTGTTCTCGTTGTTTTTGTTGTCATTTGGCCCCGCTCCGCTCTCCGCTCAGGCGTCTCGTGTTTGTTTGTTTGTTTTTTTTTTGTCTCTGGCGTCGCGTCAAGTGGATTCGACGCAATTGACTTGTGAGGCGTCTGTCTGCACACACACACGTACGCCCAGCGGGTGTGCGGCCACTGGGACATCGATTGGCCGAAAATCCAGCCATTCTCACACTGCTACCTGCCCGCAGAGTCTGTCAGTGCGTTGCTGCGCCGGCGATCGTTGCATGCCCCACAAGATTTATGCCCCGCTGCAACTGTTGCTGCATCTCAGCTATTTTTAGCGCTGCCTGCGACAATATTTCTTGTGCTGCGAATGAACTAAATGAACTGCAGCCAACTGCCTCACTCCTCTCACTCTCTCTCTCACACACACACACACATGAGCGTTTACTCCTACTCCGAGCGGAAATGCGCCTCAGCTGAATGATCGACTCTAATTACAGTGCGCAATGTGTTTATTTTTGTTGTAAAAAACCTGGAAGACGATTAACATCGAAGTGTAATAGAAAGAATATTATTTTATTATTCCATTTTATGCTATACAAAACTAATGTATATATATAATATATAATATATAATATATAATATATAATATATAATATATAATATATAATATATAATATATAATATATAATATATAATATATAATATATATAATGTATAATTTATATTACATATTATACTTAGTATATTATCATGTATTTGTAATTTCTTAATACAATTTCACATTTATTCATATCAATAAATATATATATATTTATAATTTATTTAATTATATTCTTTTTATTCCGTGAACTTATAAATGGGGCTTCAGGGCAAAATTGTTTTCTCACAATGTTATTCCTTAAAATATATACATTTATTATATTCTTGAAGAAAACGACGAGCTGAGCAGATTGTCCGCCTGCCTATTGGTATATTGACTATAAAGTATAGAGACTTGAAATTTTTAATTTATATTTCTGTAGAACTTACGCAGATTGCGTTTATAATAGTACAATACTATTAACATCGAATTAAGCCTACAAAATCATATAATCTTTTTAAATACTCAGTCTTTTACCCCTGCAAAAGATTTAACGTCTTCACTTTTAGAGATGAAAAAGATATATATTTCTTATTCTCAAGCTTAAA
Source organism: Drosophila peninsularis (assembly GCA_035047485.1). Classification (NCBI taxonomy): domain Eukaryota; kingdom Metazoa; phylum Arthropoda; class Insecta; order Diptera; family Drosophilidae; genus Drosophila; species Drosophila peninsularis. Next base: position 4,009,550 of record JAWNPN010000085.1, on the reverse strand, counting down.
ATATATATTTATTGAATTTAATATAATTTATACCTATCCTTGCATTTAATTCTTGACAGCAATATTCACATATATATTTACGAAGATAATTTATTTGATCTACACGTAGCAAAAATTGTGATGAGTAGATAAAGCTGTTAATGTGGTATACTTTAAGTACCAATAACTAAATATGACAAATTAAAATGTGATTATTTTCTTAATATTATTATGTCGCAAGTATTAATTAAATTTTAGTTGGATACTTACTATTTATATTATTTTTTAATAATTATGTAAATCGATTTCTTTTACATGGTCAATTAATTGAAATAATTTGAACAATTTTACCAGCTATTATTCTTTTATTTATTGCAATACCTTCTTTACGTTTATTATAACTTTTAGATGAAATTAATGAAGCTTCAGTTACTTTACAAAGAATTGGACATTTTAATATTATTATGATATACCATAAATAAATAAATGCATTAATGGTTTTATAAATATACATATATACATGCATATTACATGAGCTATAAATCAATTTAAAATATTTTCAGATTTTCTCAATACTTTTTCCCATTAATTAATCTTGAAATATACTGTTAAACATACATAACCATATATTATACCAAAGCCTTTTATTTGTGTGCACTTTTGTGGCATTCACGCCCACTGTGCACAGATCATTTGGTTTGGTTTTCGGGTTTCGGTGTGGGCGCTGTCCCAGGCGGCTGTCGCCTTCAAATCTCAAGTAGCTGCCAGCTCAAGTGTTGTCACCAAATTTGTTTGTTTACGTTGCGCCCCTGGTTGTGTGGTTATCGTCATTCGATGCCGCGGAAGAAACTGTGCGGCGCGCCTTGAGGCGCCACCGAGGCACAGAGTCGGGCGCATGTCAAGTGGCCAAGCAAGCCAGTCTCAATACCCAAGTCCTGTTCGTATCCTGTTGTCCCTTCACGTGTGTGTGTGTGTGTGTGTGTGTGTGCCCGTCAACTGTCAACTGTCAGATTGTGGGCCATTGTTTACGTTTTGTGCTGCGACACCTGCGCACTGGCCACATAAACAATCCGAGCAGCCTGTACCAGAGCCGAATGTCACGAACGAAATGCAAACAAGTGGCTGTGGCAGCACGCGACAAACTGTTGCCCTTGTGGAGAGAGACTGCCCAGTGCCCCTCCTTTTCGCCCAGCGTACATATATATATATCGATTGGTGGAGGGCATGCGCAGTGGAGCAGCGCTGACTGCTGCCTGCTAGCTGACATATCGAAGGAAACTCCTTTTGATGTAGACACAATAATTGCGGGGCATGCCACTGAAAAAGTATCTGGTGCTGCTGCTGCGTGTGCAGAACGTTCCCGTGCTTCGTCTGTAACGGTTCATAACATTTCTAGTGCGCTTTCACAGTGTGTCCAGCGTGTGCGTGTGTGTGTTGCGTGCGTGTGTGTCTGTGTGCCCAAGTAAAAGGATAAAAACAAAATCAGATTTTGTCGCTTCTTTATTTTTTGCATCATCTGTAGTCGCATTACGAGTCCTTCATAAATTTGCTTTTTGCATTCGATTTGCTGCTGCTGCCTGCGTGTGTGTCTGTGTGTGTGTGCGTTGCTTTCTTTGCCTTGGTTGCTTAATACGCACAACCACTCACGCTCACACTGACGCTCACAGACACTCATACATACAAACATCTACTCAGACCAATACACACGCATTTGTGAAAAGTGAAAGTGACGCCCCAAACTTGGAGAACGCGACGAGCTTTGGCCACATCTATCTATATACACACATGTATATATATATTTATATATATATACAGACCTAGATATATATATTTTGTACTTCGTCACAGCGCTTAGCAAAGTAATTTCGCCTAATTAAAATCTTTTGCTGAGCTCCTTCTCAATTTTGAATCCCCACTTAATCTACAAACAGCCCGAGGGCGAGCCCCAGCCTCTCGCGGCCCTCCTATTTATGCGTAGCACATAAAAATTTTTGCACACACTTATACACAGCACAATTTGGGAGTCCCGACCAGCAACAACCCCCAATCCTCCACCCCCAGCCCCACACCCCCGAAGCTCTCCTCCGCTCGCATGCTGTAAATTCAATAAATTCTTTTCGGCGTTCATTTTGTAAATTCTCATTTTTCATTTCTCATATTTCTTGGCCTTGCAATTTGCTTTTTTCGAATTTTTCCAAATGTTCGCAGTCAAAATGATATAATACTAAGCACGCTAGCGGATTTTGACATCCGTTGGATAACAAACCTTATACCATTCTTGATCTGAGCCACGAATCAAATTCAATTCGCAACAGGTAAGTACAAGGGATCCTTTTCCTGCTTCCTTTTTGTTTCTGTTACATAATTCGACAGGGTTTCTTTAAGCTAAATTCTAACGGTAACGGTTCAGGTAACTTGCAAAATTAAAATCTTTTATTTTTTAAATAATTTTGAGTAGTTTTTGCTAAATTTTGGACCCACCTTAACTACTTTATACTGCATGTTCCACACTCATATTTCGGTCCATAACTTTGAAACCCTGAGAATCCCCTCGAGGGTCCTGCCTGCCTGCCTGCCAAGGACCCACTGTACATTTATCAATTTCTCGTTGCCACTGTCTACAATTGTTGTTCATATTGTGGGGCAATATTATGCTCGCTCGCCGCTTGAAAGGAGTATATTGCTTTCTCTGACATATATATTTGACTGTGGATATGAGTCAAAGTTATTTATAAAGCAGTAAACTAGAGGACAACAGTAAATTAAATTAAATAAATATAATAAATATAAAGAAGATATAATAAATAAATCGTCTAAAGCTTTCAAAGTAATATCCTTTCAAACCATACTAAAATCTCAAATTAATAGAAATAATTTTTAATTCTTTTTAAATCGCGAGCGAGCATTGCGCAGTTGGTCACATTCGACTTGAACATACATATTTGATGTCGTTGTTGCTGGCGTTGTTGTGGTCCTTGTGTCGTGGCTCTTCTCGCTGTTGTAACTGTAATTTATTTGCCTTTGCTCCGTTCAAGGACACAGCCAGTGCAGGTGCTACACGCACGGCTAACCACAGACGGGCACACAGACGACCAAAGACAACGACTGTGGAGCTGCTGTAGTCTGTGTGCCTGAATTACAATTTAATTACTTGGGAAGTCCTTGCAGACTTAAAGGATCTGCGCGAGCCACGCTGAGTCAGCTTCGATGTGTGTGCTATAAATAAACATTTTTTCAATTAAGTCCGTTTTGGCTGGCAACTGAGCCCAAAGCCCGAGCTAAATCCTGAATAGCCGCGCAGCCCACGAGCCACGAGCCTCGAGCCACCAGCCACACAGCCCACGAGGAAATCAATGCTTAAATGTCAACTGAACGCCTCCATCTCTGTTTTGCAGTAAACTCAAATGCCCGAGGCATTGATACTACCCGGCATGGCTGACGCAGAGCCGGACTTATCAACGTTCGAGAATAAAACGGGACTCGCCGAGGACATGAAGTTCCTGGCTTCAATGCCCGAGCTGTGCGATGTCACCTTCCTCGTTGGCGACACCCGCGAGCCCGTCTGTGCCGTCAAGGTAGGTGTCCATATATACATAACTGTGTGTGTGTGTGTGTGTGTGTGTGTGCCTGCGTATGCGCTTGAAACCAGGTCACTGCGTAATCGCCATAGCATCCAGTTGAGACCCCCATCCTCTACTATGCTTTCCTCCTGTCACAGGCTGTGCTGGCGTCGCGTTCGCGCGTTTTTGCCAAAATGCTATATGCTGCACCGTCGCCGCAGCGGAAGAGGGAGACCACCACCAAGGAGAACAAGCTGCGACTCTTCCTCAAGCGCTCCTCGGAGCCCCTGCTCAATCTACAGAATGCGGCACAACAGGTTCGTAGTCGCATAATCGATTAACTGCTAAGGGGAGGGCTGGGATACCATCATTGTGCCCATGTGTATGTGTATGTGTTTGTATCTCTATGCGTATGCGTATGTGTGAGTGAGTGTGTGTGGGTGCGTGCTGATTGGGACATCTATTCGATTTGAACTCAATTGATTTTCTATTTTATTATTTCTGTACATTGTTGTATATATATATATGTATTTACTATGAAACCTTCAATAATATCTATGTAACTTTTTCTGTGCGTTCTCTGTTGTGACTCCATTCCTAACCATCCAACTTACATGAACCGCAAAATATAAAAAACCAAACACGAAACATACAAACAATAATATCCATAATAATAGAGAACCGGTTTCACCCAACAATTAGCTCCGATACCCGAGGTAAACGCTTAGTTAACCAAAGCGACAAACTCTATGTATGTGTATGTGTATGTGTGTACGTGTGCGTATTTAAAGTAATTAGTTATTTATAGTAGTTGTGTCCTAGTTACCAGTACAGTGAACGCTCTGACTCCATTTGCTTGTTCCTCCTGCTTAAACTATATCAAATAACTAACTTACTTTCCGAGGGTTCACTGTACTTACTGTGCGTGTATATGTCGTATATATAGTATGTGTGCTTTAAGCCAGGCTTTGAAGAGAGGCTAACTCATAAGCTTTATATAGCTATGTGCATAGTAAAACTCTTTCTACAAGCTACTGCCTCAAAAACAGTCTAAACTTAAAGTAGGAAACGAAAAATTAATAAATATTTGAAAAACTTTTATCTTAATTGCTGTGAACAGTTTCCTAAACTAAATTTCCTTATCTCTACTCAATACTAAGTTTCTATATAAGTAATACTCTATCTTCTATCGCTTTCGAACTACCTCTATTATGATATGATATGTGTTTATATTTATGTCCCCTATCCCCCGCACTTCCAGTTCTATAAATACACTGCGTTACAAAAGTATGCCTAGAGTTAATGTTTATATGCCTAACGGTTAAAAATAATCCTTGTGTTTGGCGTGTTCTTGTTATCTTAGCCTCTGTTAGCCGTAGTCTCTGTCAGCCCATCGGCAATCACTGTTGCTAATATCCGCTCGTCTTTACAGCCCTCTGGTCAACAGCATCAGACGCTGATCATTGAGGAGTTCGAGCCGGACGTCTTCCGTCAGCTCATCGAGTACATTCACACGGGCTGTGTGACCCTGCAGCCGCGCACTCTGCTGGGTGAGTATAGAAAGAAATTGCTGGAAGATCCTTTTAGCTGACTGAGTTTGTCTTATATAGGCGTCATGAATGCTGCCGATTATTACGGATTGGAGGAACTGCGTCGCGCCTGCGCTGGCTTTGTACAGTGCTGCATCAATGTGGACACCGTTTGCGCCCTGTTGGCCTCCGCCGAGCGCTATATTCAGTACAAGTGCACCAAGACGCTGGTGCAGAAGGTTCTCGAGTTTGTGGACGAGCACGGCAATGAGGTGCTAAATCTGGGCAGCTTCACACTGCTGCCGCAGCACGTGGTTCGCCTGATACTCGCCCGGGAGGAGCTGCGGGCCGACGAGTTCACCAAGTTCCAGGCTGCGCTCATGTGGAGCAAAAAGTATTTCGACAACAATCCGGTACGGCTCCAATGACTTTCGATAATCCTTCAAGCTAGAGCTAATATGTTTCCGCCTTTCAGAACATTGACATCAAGGAAATATTGGGCACGTTCCTGGAGTACATACAGTTCCACAAGATTCCGGCCAATGTGCTGATGCGGGAGATCCATCCGTTGAATCTGGTGCCCTACGCCATAATCATGAATGCTCTGGCCTACCAGGTGGGTTGTGTGCTTAATCGTCCATTGCTGTTGGCTGCTTTGTTGTTTATATAACTCAGTATCATTCATGCCTCATCACTTATCTGTCTACCTGTCTGTCCATCTGCCCTCTATCTGTCTGTCAATGTGCTCTTTAACCATCTGTCGCCCATCGCCTATGCTATCCATCCTGTTGTCCCCCTTTATGTCTGATTCTACAAATTGCAGGCAGACCCAGAAAGCATCGACCCCGGAAAACTGTCTCCCAACTCTAGCCGAGTAAGGCGCGCCCGTCAAAATCAAGGAAGGTCCATGTCCGTGCAGAGCTCCCTGGACCCGTACGGATCCAATACCACGCTCAGCTCCAGCGGCAGCAGCGACCCCGCCAGTGGGCCGCATCACAGCAACTAACATAGGTTGAACGGCCCCTCCTCCTCCTCCTCGTCCCATAACCAGCCCCACCGCCATCGCCACCATCACCAGTCGCTGCCCAAGATCCGCAAAGCCAAATCCCAATCGTTCCGCACGCGACGCAGCCCCTCCGAACGTCGAAGTCCCAATGCTCCCACTCTCACCCTGAATACCAACGCTGCCAGTAGCGAGAAGAAGCGCAGCCCGCTGACACCTAAGAGTCCGGTACTGCCGCAGCCCGAATCCAAGAGTCCGGGCAGCAGCTCCCAGAAGACGCCCACCACACTGTCGCGCCAGGGCACCCTGCGTGCCTCTAGTCGGCGGAAGAACAGCGGCCAGCTAAGCATCTCACTGAGCGCCCAGAACCAGGGCCGGCGCAGCCCGTCCGGCCTCAACGATCGCAGTCCGCAAGGCCGTCGCAGCCCGCTCTTTCCCAGCAGCGGCCTGAGATCCCCGAATGAGCAGCCAAGTCCGACGGCGCGTAGTCCCACAGGGGACTCACAGCGACGCAGTCCGACCTTCAGCATACAGATCCATACGCAGGAGCGTCGCTCGCCTCTGGGCGCGGTCGCACCTTCGGACTTCAGTTGCCAGGCGGGGCCATCGAACACGCGGCGCAGCCCCACGTCCACTGTGCACGTGCAGGACATGGCCACGGAGCCGGAGGAGACCGGCTTCATTGGGCTGAAGCGCAACTCGATAAGTCTCTTCACGCCCATTTATTTCGCCAGCGAGAAACGAAGTCCCATGGGACCCATACCGCCCATTACAGTGTCGAATCCCGCCGAGACGTACAAGAGTGCGGAGCGCGAGCGCGAAGCAGCGGAGGCTGCAGCTCGGGAGAAGGAAAAGGAAGCCGCCCAGGCGCAGCCGCAGCCCGAGAAGAAGAGCGTCATGCGTGAGATTCTGGCCTTCGTGCGCAAGCCGTCGAAGCACTTGACGACCCGCACCAATCGCTTCGCCAATGCGTTCACTAGGGCCGAGTCTGGCTCCTCCAGTGGGCCCCTCATCCGACAGAGCACGTTCTCGGCCAGCCCGGCCGCCTCGTCGACGGCCGCCAAGAGCGCCGTGCAGAAGCAGATGTCCGAGGTGGGCTTCGAGCCGAAGATGTCGTTGAAGTTCGCACACTACACGAAGATGTCGTTGAAGCTGCGCCGCCTGGCCCGCCGGGAGGAGGAGGAGAAACAGCAGCAGCAGCAGCAGAAGACGTCGGCAGTCAGCTCGGCGTCCGGCTCGAAGCGTGCCAGCACGGACTCGAATGCGGGCAACGTACAGGATCAGGTAGGTGCAGCCGGAGCAGAGGAGGAGCAGCCATTCGAGTTGGCGAATGTGCACTTTGAGAAGGTAGGTGAGTCCTATATCAAGCATGAGCGACTGCGCGAACTGGTCGAGCCCGAACTGGAGGTGGAGGACGAGCCCGAGGAAGGCGAGCCCGAGCAAGCGGATGCTGCCATGGCCCAGTTCGTCGAGGAGGTGACCAACTCCCTAAAGGTGGTCGCACTCAACGGCGAGAGCGGCACGCCGGCTGTCCACCACTTTACGCGACGGTCTGAGAGCCGGGAGCCCATTGAGCCGCGAATCAGCGAGGAGCGGGAGTCCGACTCGAACGATCTGATCATACCCGAGGAGCTGCGCGCGGAGCTTACGGAGATTTTGAAAGCCTATGCACCAGAGCCAGTTTATGTTAATCTGCAGGCGCTGCGGCGCGAAACCGAGGAGGCGGAGGCGGTGGCACGGGCCGTGGCAGAGGCAGCCGCCAGTGTGGCGGCCGCAGCTGCTGCGGCGCCGTCAGCGCCAGAGAAGCTGCCGCTGCAGTGTCCTACTATTGAGTTTGAGCCGCCCTCGCGCCGTTCGTCCTTCGATCCGCCGCGCTCGCCGTTCCTGGAACAGCTACGCAGTCCGGGCGTCGATACGGACACAGATCTGATCAATTTGCAGCGCCTGGACTCCGGCGGCGACAGTTTCGAAATGGTCGACGGCGATCGCAAGTCCAGTCGAGCCGAATCCAGCTTCGACTGCCCCTACTCCTCGCGCGACACCAGCTTCGACGTGTCCATATCGCGATACCAGTCCACGAGCTACGAGGATCAGACCTCCAGCTTCGAGATCGTCGACACGGACGATCGCCGTCGACACATTGATCTGCGCAAGAGCTCGATTGAGCTAGTCGATGCGGAAACCTTCCAACGCTCCGGCTCCTCATGCGGCCGCAAGTCCTCCCTGGAGACCCACTTCGACTACACGCCTTCGGAGACGAGCGGCATCACGCCTGCTCGCTCTCCAAACTTCCCCATGACCAAGAAGCAGAGGACCGAACACTTTCGACAGCTGCACATCTCCCCCTTCAGTGCCTTCTCGCGGGCACGCAGCCCGCTCTCGCAGCAGACCTCCTCCAACTACAGCTCGCGCGACAGCTACGACTCCAGCTCGTCCTATCCGCACGGCCACGAGCCGCAGCGCAGCCCCTACGCTGACCCCAGCAAGAAGCACTTTCCGCTGACCATCAAGCAGCGCGAGGAGGAGGTCAAAACGTTTCTGTGCACCGACCTGCGCTGCGCCTCGATCTTCGAGCCGAGGCCCAGCTCGGTGCTCACGCAGCAGCTCTCCACGGGCTCCATGTCCACGCCCTCCGCCTCCGGCTACACCAGTGCGCCGCGCATACCAAGTGCCCTGAGTGGAGTGGCTGCTGTGCCGGCCATTGGCGTTGGCGTGGGCATTCCCAGTGGCATGGGCATAGCCCCGGCGAACGCCTCTCTGGGATCTTGTGGCTTCTCCAGTGGGAGCGAGTTCGAGCCGCCTTCGCCGCGGCGTGCGGCCAGCGCCTCGCCCAAACACACATTCACGTTCCGCATCGTGATGAAGAAGGTTGACAGCTCTCCGGAGGCGCTCTGCCCGGAGCGGCATCGTTCGCGCATCATCGATCGCTATCGGCGCCGGGACAGTCGCCGCAAGCGCATCCACGATGCGGGCAAGAGTTTCTAGACGGCGATCGAGGGCACGAATCAATCTAAGACGAGACCCCAATGTCTTTCTGTGCCTAGTTATAGGGATCGATAGGATAGGGATAGAGAACTAAGGGAAATGTTTCTTCAATTTTAATCAATGTTCGTTCCTCAATTGAAGCAAAACAAATTAATCCCAGGCAGCAATCGGTGTATGTCCTGTGAGGCGATATTTGCGTCTGCAGGCGTACAGTTTTTTTTGACAATCTAAGTGTTATCAATCCCAGGATGCGCCACAAGCAGCCCCTCGGCAGCTCTAGTCGTAAGTCCTTACAATAACTCAATGCGAAGATCAAACTTTATAAAATGGTTCTGGTTTTTAGGCCGTTTCAAAACTCTACGCTAAGTATTTGTATTTGTAAATGACAGGTCCTTGAACAAATCTATTTATATATATATGTAATGTATAGGCTAAGCTAGATCATTTTTACATGTAGGCTAGCCCCGTGTCGGCCTCTCGGCTCATGCTTGCGGGGTACGAATGGAAATTTACACAACAAATTTGTTGCTAGGCGCTTGCAGAATCTCAAAAGGCAGAAACACAAACAAAACAAAGAAATTCTAAAAAATCTACAAAATATATGTGAAACAATAATTCCTCCCACGATTTACCTGATTACTAATTAAACAATAGATACATTTATACATTAATGATTGTCTATATACACATATTTGCATTAATGTTAATAACTAAATGTTGTAATGTTCGTGGTATATGTGAACAAATATTACGAGTATGTGCGCATTTTACGTGGTTCCTGTTATATAGATATATATATGGATGAATATGTATTACAAATTTTTGATGGACTAGCTATTATATATAATAATATTGTTAAATGACAAATGATCAATTCTTTATGTATAAACATCTGCTATTGCAAGGGACAACGTTTATTGTTTACACTTAAGACTAAACTAAACTACGGGAAGAGTCGTTAGATCAGATTAAAATAATTTAAGCATACGCTATATGTACCCTATATATGTATACATGTCTGGGTAAATCTAAAGCTGGATTTGGGGCCGTACTTAAATCTTAAAAGAAAACTTTTGTGCCGAAAAAAATATTTTAAAAATTGAAAATTTATATTTAAAATGAGCTAAAAAAAAAAGAGAAATAATAGAGATAATTTTTCATGTTGTTCGAGCAGTTTTTTGGAGCAAAAGGAGTCTAAACTTAAGCAATCTATGTGGTTTATTAACTAAGATCAGCTCTCAGCATAAAATAACAAAATCCAGAAATGAAAAACAAAAGAAAAGATATCAACATTTTACAGGTATTTACGCATATAAAGCATTTAATTCTATATACTATATACATATATATATACATATATATATATATATTGTACTTACACGACATTGACAACAGAACAACAACATGAGCCACACCTGCATCCGCATCGTATACGCGCACATATGTGCTTATGTGCGACATACCTTGCCATGCCAATCCAAACCATTTTGTTCGTATAACTAACATGAATGCAAGTAGTTGAAATGTTGCTATATTTTGATTTGTAGTTGCTTGTTTTTAAAAACTAAAACGAAACGCTTGACAACAATCCGTAGAGCTCCAGAGCGATAAGATATCTCTTTTGATTTGCCTGTGTATGCGAGAGCTGGCGAGGGAGAGGCGAAAGCAGCCAACTACAAGTTTCACAAATGCGACTTTCTTCTATTTACAGACATTTTGCCTAGCGGATTTGTTGGATGCGGAGCGCGCAGGCGTGGCCATAAGCATTTTTATCGCAACTAATTATATATGAATATTGATTGGGAAAGAGGGACAGAGAGAGAGAGAGAGAGAGAGAGTATGAGAGAGAGAGGGAGAGGGAGTTGTACAATTCAAGTCCACTTCCAGTTGCAGTTGGAAACGTGTTCTTTATAGTTCAGGTTTATACTTTGTACCGTTTCTATCGTTATCGTTGCAGTTATCGAACTATCGAACTTATCATAAGTATATATATAAATGTGTTTGCGTGGGCACTCGTTCAGCCAAAATTATAGTTTGTGTGCGTTTTATTGTAACAATTGAGAAATAAATCCCGATTCAATGTCGTTATTTGAAAAGAATATAACAATTATTTGTCCTGGAATATCCTTTTACAGGCGCGCGTCTGTGTGCAGGGCCAGGACACCATCGAATTCCTCGGCGCCAATGCTAATGTAGCCGTAGCCGTTGCCATCCACCCTCACCGACTTGCCTGTGCAGGCGCCGTTGACCAAGCTGCCGGAGATGACGTCACAGTAGTCGCCGGCGGGCAGGCAGGTCTGCAAGGTCTCCGAGAGATCGTACTGATTGTTGTTGAAGGCGACAAAGCCCTTGGAGCCGCGGCAGAAGGCAATCTGGTTGTCGCCGTTGTCCCACCAGTTGCTCATCTGGGTGCCTCTGACGGCGTTCTTGAAGCCCACCATGTTGTAGATCTGTCGCCAGCGATGCTCGCAGATCCAGCCGTTGGTGCAGGCGCCATCCGCATCGAACTCGGGCGAGATTATGCGCTCCTGGGCGTCCTGGGGTGGCGCCTGGTCGCGATCGTCGAAGTCGAAGGAGCTCATCACCTGGCTGATGCCATAGGGGTAGGCCAAGTGGAAGGCGGTGGCCATTTTGTACTGCTTGGCCGACTTGTAGTTGAGCTCCTGGCCGCCATCGCGCTGGTTGTCGTGGTTGTCCACAAAGGTGAGCGCCTGCTCAGAGGGCAGGAATCCCCAGTCGGTGCCCCAGCTCGAGAGCCACTTCAAAGCGTTGTTGCCGCGGAACGCCTTGCCAATCTCCTCTGAGAAGCGGAACTCGGTGACGGCTCCGAGTGGCGTGTATTCATCCCGCGAGACAGTCTCGTGGCCATGGTCGATGACCTCCTGGTAGATGAAGGGCCGGGCGTTGTTGGGGAAGCCATGGTCCGTGTTCAGGTTACGCATGCTGCTGTAAATATACTGAAGAGCAAGTTAAGTACTGAACCGTTACGCCGACTACTCCGAGCCTTACGTCCAGATCAGTGGCGGCCATGTGCTTGGCCGCATCCACGCGGAAGCCAGCGACGCCGAGGGTGATCAGATGATCCAGCACCTCAATCAGCTGCTTTCTCACATAGTCCCTGCTCTGGTCGAGATCCTTGAGGCCCACCAGCTCGCATTGCTGCACTTGGAAGCGATCGTTCCAGTCGTAGATCTCACAGCTGGGATGGAAGTCCTGCTCCGTGTAGGGCACAGCCGGGAAGGACTTGCGGCTGGGCTCAGCCACCGAGCCGCCTGTGCCGTGGGCCGTGCCTACCCAATCGCCGGACATGTGATTGAGCAGAACGTCCACATAGATGCGGACGCCCACATCGTTGCAGCGACGCACCATGTCGGCGAACTCGAGCTCGTTGCCGGAGCGGGTGATCAGCTTGTAGGAAATGGGCTGATAGCGCTCCCACCACGGCCGACCCTCGGACACGATGTTCTCGGCCACGGGGCTCACCTGCACGCCCGCATAGCCATGAGGAGCGAGGAAGTCCTCGCACTCCTGCGCAATGTCCGCCCACTTCCACTCGAAGAGATGGACGATGGTGTTGCGGTTGCCCCACCACTGAGGATTGTGCTGGGCCAGCGCCAAGCTGGCCAACAGACAGACTAACGTCAACTTAAGCATGTTGGTCAAGAACTGTTACTGAAAGCCACGCGACGATCCACCCTTATATACGGGTCCTAATCTAATCAACACTTGGCCAGGGCTTTGCCAGCTTCGTGTGGAGCCAATTTACAGCCCAGCGAACGGCGACTTTACGCAAATTTATGATGGCCGCAGCCAACTGTCATGTTGACCTATGGTAATAGTCTTAGCACAACAACATGACTCAGAAGACCAGCCAAAATATGTGCAAAGATAATAAATATTGAAGCTTCGCTAACTATTTATAACTATTTATGGGCCAGTGTTCAGATATACAATCTGATTGTATATAATCTTATAAAAATATTGTTTTTATTTAGAATTTTTCAAATATATTTAATTTATATTGTTTGATTTCTTATTAACATTATTCTGATTATTTATTTAATCAACACAAATTTCAAATTAGCTCTAAACGATAATATAAGGCGCTTGTCTTGCGATAGATTTATCCGAACCGAGCTGAACTATCTATTACTAAGTCAGTAACTCATAACAGCTCGCGAATAAATAAATATATTTGTATTTTGTAATATAAACCTTAAATAAGTAAAGTAATAATTGTACACAAGAATGTTTTATATTTTTTTACTTCAGTTAGGGCCATTAAAACGCATTATAATTCAACTAGGCTACAATGTTGCAAAGTGTTGCTATGGTGCACAAAATGTTGACAAGCTAAAACAAATGTTGCGAACTTTTTAGGTTGTTTAGAACTTAGATGAAGCTATACAGCAATTGTACTAGGTTGTGCTAAATGCAGCAATGGTCTAAATGTTGCTGACTTCCGTCTGCTTGAATATTGAATGTTGCAAAGCACAGAGAAACTGTTCTAAAACCAGCTGAAATATTTAGCACACTGGCAAATGTTTCAAAGCTCAGCAGAGTGTTGAGAAGCTCAAAGCGGCGCTGTGTGGCAATTGTTGCAAAGCTAAGATAAATGTTGCAAAAGTCAAATTGTAGCCGATGTTGCTAAGCAAATGTTGCTATACTTTTTCGAATTCCATTGAAGCAATGCTGCAAAATGTAATTAACGCTATTGTACCTAAGCCTTGTCTAATGTTGCAAAGCTCAGCAGCATGTTGAAAAGAATAGATACTAGCTGAGTGGCAAATGTTGCAAAGCTAAGATAAATGTTGCAGAGCTCGAATTATAGCTGATGCTAAGCAAAATGTTGCTATCCTTTTTGAAATGCGATACAAATGCTCCAAATGTAACTAACGCAATTGTACCTAAGCTAATGTTGCAAAGCTAAAAGAAAATGTTGTTTCAAAATAAATTTCTAGAGTATCTGCTCTTCTGTATTACGCTGATACCTTTTACGTACAGTTTAGTTGAGTTCTGTAATATATGGCTGATGTTCGAAGTGCTTATCGGTCGCATTCTGATTACTTACGACCTGAGATATAGAAAACAGATTTCTGCTGTTTTCTATTTTTGTGCGGTGGCCAGGCAAAGTTTGAACGTTTCTGCCAGCTTTGTAACTTCTGACGTGCGCGGCACTCCTGAATATAGTTTTTGCGCAGTATAACTGTGAAATAGTAAATGATCTCCACCAACGACAGCATGCTCATGCCCACAAACAAACTGAAGGCACTGCCCAGATTAGCTGGAAACGAGAGACATGGGAATTTACGCAATTGAGAGTTATCTATAACTCAACTCACAAACTAGGGTGACCATATTTGAGAGTAAATCTACTCGCACACGTCGATAGACTTCTGAGTTGAGAAAAATATGAACTATGGCATCATTCTGCTCGATGCCCGTGCTATGAAGGGAAGTATATAATCAATATAGAATCTGGCTAACAGGTATTACTTACTAGAAGGGATCCATAACAGGCATGTTGAGCTTTAATTCAAAGTTAGAGATTTGCACATCGTAGTCAAAGTGCTCACAGGTCAAAGGGCAAGGACACTGCGTTTTTTTCTTGCGCGTTATGATATCGGCTTCATAGATACGAAATGGTACACATAAGACATATATATATATAATATCGATCTAATATATATTTATGTACGTACGAAAATTGTCTACCAGGCAGGGTATATCCCGGAACGTGCATACCCGTTCCTTGGTGCGGTTGAACTCAAAGAAATAGGTGTGACAGCCGCACAGCTTGTTCATATTGGTGACCCGACAGTTGAGCTCGCAGTTGGGATAGACGTAATTCGAGAAGTAGCGCAGCTGAAACTCGTGCCTGAAGATGCAATTCCTCTGCGCAATGGGCAGAGCCTTGACGGCATCTGAGCAAAAGGTCTCCACAACGCGCAGCGTGGCAAACGATTCGGTGCTGAGGCCCAGGAATTTGCAATCAGCATGCGCGCTGGGAAAGGCATCCGTCTCCTGGATGAGCAGCTTAAAGCCATGCGAATAGGATTTCAGGGCGTCGTAGTTTTCGTCCTTGTAGCGTAGGATTAAGGAAAGGCCATTGTCCAGGCCACCAGCCGCCGACTGGGCCGTGAAATTTATGCTGATCGGCAGGTAGAATAGATTTATATATATATCAGGATATATAGTGGTGGACCTACCCGTCCTGTCGCAGATTGAAGGAGCAGCAGTGCCCGAAGAACGTCTTCGAGAGCTGAAACAGGCGCGTGCAGTCCATAATCTCTCCGTGGTAGCGACAGCGATGCAGTATCTCATGGCAGTCCCAGCGCAGTTGGTCCACAAACTGCACCATGGTCAAGTTATTGTGCTGCAGCACGGACTCCATGAGCTCAATCTCCGTCGAGGAGAAGCGATTGTCATCCAGCATGAAGCCGCTGAAGATGTGCAAGTTCTGCAATACGTCCGCTGCCTGGACACCCCGCGGCAGCTTCCTACAGGGGGAGAACATATATAAGGAGTCAGTTGACTATATCGGCTTACGCACAGCGACTCGATGTACGCCTTGGACTTGTCCATGTTGAACAGCACCTCGGGGCAGATTGTGATGGGCGGAAAGTAGAGCTTGCTGACTGGCGTGTGGTCGTTCTCCACATTCATGCGCGTCGGGCTGCTGCGGTAGTCCGCGTAGAAGGTCTGCGTCATGACAATGGCGCAAACGAACATCACAATCGAGATGAGTATCCAGACGAAGTGCACCGCACGATTCGTGTCCTTATCGCGAGTGTACTTCAAGCCATGTATGCTGCTCGTCGCGCAGAAATCGCACCAGGTGCGCCGCAAGGCGCCATGCAGAGCGGAAATCTTTGGATCGATTTGGTCCGGACTCAGTTCCTCCTCGTGGCCCATTGTTACACTGGCTCTAGCTGACTGCGAATACCTCAGGCAGCAACTCGGCTTTCGACTTTATATGCTGTTGAGTGGGCGTGGCCAGCATTTGACATGGAAGCAACTGTTTATTAATATCGAATTAGTGTAGGGCGTGGCTCAGGGGGCGCTAGAGCGAGACGAACACTAGCTGGACAATCATTGCTGCAGACTTCGTGAGTCAGCTTTAAATACTCCCTTGACAAGCCTTAAATAGACGATAGCTAAACTCTTCAGGAGAGTTGGTTAGACTTGAAAGATATATTCAGGAAAACTCTGGGAAACTATTTAATGGTTTCTTTTTAAAGCAGTTTGGATTGGCCTTAAAACTCTCTCACTCACTCATGTGAGTTCTTTCACTATTTTACCATTCTTTTCCAGTTATTATATTTTTTCCCCTTTATTCTCCTATATTCTTATAAAGCCCTTTCTCTTCCCTGTCATGAACCTCTATTTTGGATGTACAGCACATCTTCCATTTCCCAATCAAATTAGTCAGTTTCAAGTTGGTTTTTAGCAGTTTTAAATTTTATTTGCAAACTTTTAGTGTCTTTTTCCGTTTGCATATACACAATGATATATATGTTGTATATATTTGCATAGAAAAGCATTTAGTGTTTCATTCACGGCTTAACAATAGCTTTTACTTAGCTCACTTCAATTGAATTGACTTTATACAAAAAGAAAACTTACTCTTTGCTATCACAATGAAAAAACTACGCATTTTGAATGGTAGACAATGAATACCCGTATCAGGCACGGCGCGGCAAGGCGTCGCCAAAAATAGTTCGACTACGTTTACAGAAGCAATGTGACTTGGATTGTTTTGTGCTCAGATTAAAATTATGTTGAAATGTTGTGGGCAACTGACGGTTATTGTCTTTCCAGATGCTGTTGCTTGAACTCTAGGACTAATGCGGTAACAACAACTTTTGGCTTAGAGAATAATTAACTATAATAATAACTTAAACTAGCTTGTGTGTAGTGTAGTGCTATGGTAATTACTGCCTAGACTCGATGGCGCTGATGGCCAGCTGCGCCGGACTGCCATTGCCCAGCCTTCCGATCGGTGTTTCGTGGTTGTTGCTGCTGCTGCTCCCCAGGCTCGGCTTCTGCTCATCGTTGTCGGGATTGTCCCAGAACTGGCGCTCGCCGGAGCCGAAGATGTTGTAGAAGGTGCCGCAAATGATGTACACAAACGCGGCGATGAAGAAGACAATCTGCCACTGTCCCATGGTGGGCTGAGAGTGGAAAGGAGCTCGGAGTTATTGGAGATCGGAGAAATAGAGGCTTTATTTTCAACTCACCTTATTATTGATCAGATTGCCCGCAGCTATGGGCGCCAGCAGACCCGCCAGGTTGGCCAAGCAGTTCGTGATGGCCATGAGGAAGCCCGCGAAGCGCGGCGTCAGATCCAAGTGATTGATCTTGAAGCCGGAGTAGATGCCGCCGTTGAGACCGACGCCAATTGTGAGTATGGCCAGAGTCAACGCGCGATCGCAGCCCGTGTAAGAGGCGGCGATGAGAGCCAGACCGGGTCCGTACTGGCCAATGCTGTTGATGATCTTTCGGGTGGCCGTCAGCGAGAAGCGGTTTGTGCTGATCAGCCAATCCGCAATCACCGAAATGAACATGGAGAACAGCCACATGGCCAGGTAGGGCAGGGAGCTGAGCAAACCGTTGGACTTCAGGGAGAAGCGTAGCACCTGCTTCATGTAGGTGGGCAATTCCGTCATCAGGGTCTCATAGCCGTAGTTGTGGCCCATGTGGGCGAAGAGAATCGCGTAGAAGGGCAGCGACTTCATGATGGACTTGAACGGAATAGGCGGGCTCTGAGGGGGGCAAAACTCATTAGCTGCCTGAACGAATTGGCTGGACAAAGCCGAAGAACCTACCTTGATCACATCTGTGCCCCAGAGGGAGTCGTTGATGTAGCGCTTCTCACGTTCATCGATGCGAGGATGCGTCGAGGGATCCTCGAAGACCAGGATGAGAAAGGCAATCGACCACAGCGTGCCCACCACGCCGAACACATAGAAGATTGAGGGCCAGCCACCGGAGAAGCCGTATTCCGCCAGTAGACCGGACAGTGGCATCGAGATAATCGTGCCAAACTGAGCACCTGCATAGACCGCGGCTCCCATGCGTGAGCGTTCGTTGGGTGGTATCCACTTGGCTAGCAGGGCGTGAGTGCAGGGCACAATGGGACCCTCGCCCAGGCCCTGGATGAAGCGGACAGCGCACAGGCCATAGACTCCGCCCTCGCGGGCTGCCACAGGCACCAGGAAGGCAAACACCGAGTTGATGAGCATGCCCCAGCCGAGGAACCGCATAGCACCATACTTCTTGGCCAATATGCCGAAAGGAATCTGCGTGATCACATAGCCATAGAAGAAGGAGGACAGGATATAGCCCTGCAGGCTGGAGCTCCAGGCAAACTCGCCATCTTCGCCATTGTCCTGAGAGAGAGAGAGAGAGTGAGTTTAGCACATAGTTATCCACATACAATCGATCCACTTACCACTACCAATTCACGATCGCCGCACTCGTCGTCTAATATCTCCTCGCCCTGCTGAATGGCCGTGTGGTTCACCATGGCCACAATCGCCACGGACATGTTGGTTCGCATCACGTAGGCGTTGGCCATGCCCAGGAAGAGCATGAATGTGACAAAGTAGCGAGTGGTGGCCCATCCTGCGAACACAAGCAAATAAGAGAGCGAACACTTAGTAAGAGAGTCTTTAAGAGAGTTCTCATCCGCATCAACTCTTAATTACGGCCAATTAATTCGCAGATCTGTTGGCACTTTGGGCAAAGATCTTAACGAGCTTGGAGCGGAAGTGAGTAAACAAACCTAAGAAAAACAAATACTAAGTTCTCGTACTCATAGAAGAGTGTTAGAAACGGGGCAGATCGACTAAGAGCTGACCTCTATGCATCATAATATATATTATAGACTTTTATTTTCACTGAGTGATCTCATGATATTCATGAGATCTTCACTTCGTCTACTTCAAGTTCTGTTCAAGAATAATTCTATAATGCCCAGCAGTAAACATTTTCACGGGGTATATGCAGTTACAAAACGAGGTCTCCGCTCTGAGATAATAATAAGATAAGTAGCCTACAGACCAGATAAGACTGCATATGGTATCTCTGTGACTCAATGCCAGGCAGCTGAGCCGCAGACTGCTGGACCGTAGTTCTGTGTCACATTTTTTGTAGACCCGTTATTAATTACCTCACGTTTCCAGCTATAAGAAAAAGCTTGCGAAATTCGAGACGCTGCTGCTGGCGCGCTATTTGTAGACCAAGCCCAAGCGATGCATAATTATTATTGTTATTCCTGTTACTGTTGTTCTAGAGTACACACAGAGCACACTGATTGTATGTTTACTTTCGCAGTGTCATACGAGCATAGAACTGAGTGTGATATTCACGTGATATTTCATTTCCTGGCCGAGCAAACTTTTGGCCTTCCTTAGGGCTCCGCTTCAGAGATCTTTCTCTTTTGCTGGCTCTGGAGCTCGAGTCGAGTTTAGAAAGCACAACTGTATTTTCTGAATGCTCAGCCGAGTTGGCAAATGGAATTTGGACTTTCAGCCACTGCGCTGCTTTCCCCGCCAGCTCAACAGACCGGCAATTTTTTGCTTAGTTTTCGAATTGTTCTGTTTCGCGTTTATTTTCCACACAACAAAAGTTTTCCACAAAATATGACATAAAGTACTGTGGAAAATCCGGGCTATACAATTGCTGAATCAAAAAAGCAAACAATACAAAGAAAATAATTGTGTTCGTTTGCGTTTTTATTTGTGCGCACGCAGCGTTAAATCGCGCGATTTGTCAAAGCAGCTACTGCCCTCTCTTTCTCTCTCTATGTATCTCTCTCTCTCGCTCACGTTGCACACTCAGTGCGGCATTTGCAGCACGTGTGAGTCGCGCGTCAGCACAGGGCAACCAGCGACTCGTGCATGCCTCAACTATTTCGCGATATACGCTCTAAAATGGTGAAGCTTTCAGCTATAAATATACCGCATACGCAGCGTGTGCGGATCTTGAGTGTGAGAGACTGCGAGAGAGAGAGAGAGAGAGAGAGGATGAGGTGGTGAATGGCACAGTGTGTACTCTTTAATGCCAGATAGTATTACTTATTCTTTTATTTAGTTGGCTTTAAGAATACGATTTTTTTTTTAATTTAATATTTTATTATTTATAGCATTAGCTTTTATTTATGCAAAAATGTAAGCTTTTCCTTAATATATATTTTTTAAAATGTATTTTTATGTATATAAATAAAAAATGTAATTGCAAATTTTATATTTTCTTTTTAATTTTATATTTTTTCTTATATGAATATGAGCTCATCTATTTTATTCTTTTCTTTCAATTCAGATATTTTCAGAGCCAAGAATTGCTTGCCAATTAGATGCAAATCTGAGCCAAAGTATATGCTTCTATATACGATGCTTGCCTTTCTCTTTCTGCTTCTGCACTTTGGTAAGTCTTATTTAAATACTCTTCTATTCCACTCATAACTGTACACCTTTCGGTTCCAAATAAGCAACCGCCCCTCACATTATAGCTCTAAGAAAGAAACTATGTGGAGAAAGTCTTATGTTCTCGAATATACTCTTGACTCTTGTCAAATTCCTTTAGCATTTTGAACCTTGAGGCTTACCCTTTGGTCGGTCGTGCTCGTTATTTTGATCCCAGACAAGGACATGGCCATCGCGATGGCGATGCTTAAGTTTGCTGCGTCGGAAGGGCATCTCGGCTGTCTGCCTGTGCCCGTCTCTTGAGGTTTTCGAGTTGTAAAAATAAATTAATGTAAACTAAACTAAATTCGAATCGAGTTCGCGACACGTTGCACGAAAAGTCTCTACAAAATTCGCGGACTGTCGCTGTCGCCGTTGGGTGAGGTGACTTTGCTGATTTACTTAGACTTTTTGCGCACTCGCTTAAACCATTTCATTGTCTATCTGTGCAGTGGGCCGGGCCTGGACATGTCGCGGGTCAAGATGTTACAAACGGAGCTTATTAAAACTGAACTTTCGCGAAGCGCGCGTTGCACTCGAGAGAAGGTGTAGACGCGACTGAGCTGTCGCTGTAGCAGAAGTGTTCAAATCCAATTTGGAATCGCCGCTCGCGTTTAGCTGTTGGCTGTTGGCTCTTGGCTCTGTGGGCGCCTTTGCGGCAACTGAGCGCCAACTGTTGCGCTATCCGACTATATAATAAACGGGCCGAAATCGGAGAGCGCCCGAGGCGCAAGCGCCTCAGAGTGAGAGACTGAGTGAACGAGAGTGGGAGAGAGGGAGAGAGGCGCCACGATTACATCAACCGTTCGCTAAGGGAGGTATGGTCAAGCGTATGTCAGCGTGAAACTGAATCATCAGCTGTTGAACCTAACTCGATTGATGTCAATTGCCATATACATATATAGTACAGTACGGCAAGCAGATCTATTTTTAACAGCTAGACGTAAGCATCTCGTGATGCCCGAAGCGAATCTCGACAAGAACTAACTCGAGTTATGCCAAAACCAAATGTTATTTGCCAAATGCGCGACCAGACTTTGGACACATATAATCGGTTCATACACACACATACACACACACATATGCACGTATGTGGTAAGAAATTATTGGGAAAAATGCTTGAAGTATTGAAGCCTTAGAAATAAGAGCCGCCTCAAGACGGCAGAGGCATGCGGCGTGGGGACAGCCACTGGCGCCAAGCGACCAAGGGGGATTCTGTTCTGTTTTTACAGGGTGTGTGCTAAGTGCTGCTAAGTGGTGCCCACTGCAGCGCCCCCCGCCTGCCCCTCTCTAATGACCAATTAGGCGCTCCGTGTGGCCACTATAAAAGCGCAATTCACTGCATTGTCAGGTGCTTGCTAATTTGGAGAAATGCGCAAAAACTAGCTGAGCTGCAAAATTAAAACTCAGTTCAGTTAATACCCAGTGGAACGGGAAAGAGTCACCTCGACTACTGAATACACTACGAAAGTCAGGAATTCAAACTAAAGTTAGAATTTGATATAAATATTTGAATTACTTAAGATTAAATTAAGCAATATAATTCTCTAATATCCAGCATTTATTTATCTATAATTTCTATAGAGTGAAAGCTAATATTCGCAATTCTCAAATGAGTTCATAATTTTATCTTTATTTACTTTGAATTTGTTAAGTAATATTTCCTCTATCTATTATTTACCATTTGCCCATAATAAATCTGAGCTAAAGTATATTTATCTGCTAGCGCATATACCCCGCATAGCGAAAACCCATGACTCGACCGCACACACACTCAAACACGCGTACCCACACAGCCAAGTCATAAAAAAAAACACCAAACCACATGTTGTTTTCGAAGTCTCGAGTCAGCTTCAAGCGGCAGACGAGAAACTTTGCCGGCATGCGGCGAGTGCACGTGTTTGTCGCCTGATTCTCGAACGGACCGTCACAAGTTTCGAGCGAAAGAGAGGGCGAGAGAGACAGAGCAGGAGAGCAGCTCAAGCCGACTGACGAATGAGCTGCTCAGCTCAAGCGGACTATGGCCGAAGCTGATGTAGCGCACCAATAAATCGTCGCGTTTGTATGCAAACTGGAAATGTCGGCAAATTGTTATTGTTATGGTTTGCATGGCGCAGGCAACAAGTCGAGAGAGCTGTGGAAAGAGTGAGTGAGGAAGGGAGAGAGAGAGAGAGCAGAACCTTGACACGCGTTGCTCGTGTTATGTCAGCTTTTTTTATTTCTTTTGCTTTTTTGGCAAAACCTCAAATGGAAATATTTGTTGGCAGGTACAGTCAAGCAATGAGCAATTAGTCGACAAGAATACAAACGCGCAACATCATAAAAATAGCAGCTGCATTTGTTCTATTTCCGTTTCATTAACGAAGCATGCGACAGCAGCCGACGGCAATTACAACAGTCATAGTGGCTTCAATTATTTACTAACTGCCATCAAGCCACAGCAGCACGTGAGCCATGCAATGGCTCCAAAAGCTTAAAGCTCTCACCTGAGTTCCCTTCCCACAAACGGTTGCCTACTTTCAGGCGGTTGTTGTAATGGCTGGAACGTAAAGGCCGCACTACGTGAGCTTTCGACGTAAGGTTTATCGAGTAGCTTATCTCTAATGTTTCCATATGTTGACTTTGCTTCATTCATTCACAGCTAATTACACGACAATCTGTTCAGATTTCAAACTACTGGATGTTGAGCATATATATATAGCATGCAAATGGAATGTCTGAAGTAACTCATAGCTGATATTTGTTTTCAATATTTTATATTGTTTGAGTAACTTGCTTATATGGGTTTTATGAATGCCATAAACTGGAATAAACAACTGGTGTCAAGCTTAGATTTTGAGAAACTTCAGATTGACAGGTGCAAAAGAGTTGGGCAAATATATATATATATGTATATATATTATATATTTGCAAATACTTAAGAATTGTCAGAGGCCAGACATACTTGGCTGACTTGTGAGGCGCCCTTTGTGGCCCAGCCAGCTCACTTTGATGATCTCATGTGGCAGCGAAAACAAAAATAATTAGTGAAAAGCTCATTTCATACACACACAGACATACATTGGTATCTGTCTATCTCCCAGACAAAATTAATTCGAATTTGTTCATCAGAGAGGGGCCATATCTGGGCTTTGTATTATTTCAATTGTTTCCGTTTTGGCTGAGCTACAGTGGACGCCGACTAAACTGTTCCACGCTAAAGTAATTTCTATTTGTCAGGTGTGTCGCTTATTCATTCATTCATTCAATGCCTTTTGCGCCAGTCGCGGCTTTGCTCAATTGAACTGAAATGCAAATACATACATGTGTGCACATATATAAATAGCATGAACATGAGTAATTTTCGCCGAAACTGTCGAAAAAACTGCACGATTTTATAATCACTAAATAAAAGTTAAGCTAAGTGAATTTTTCCTATGCCCCGCCCTCCCTCTGCCGGATCGAACGTGACAGCTCAACTTGGCGCACTCGAAAAACTTGAAGCGACAATTTTCCAATTGAAATGAGAAATGCCAAAGCTCGACTGTAGATTGCACTACAAAGACGCTCGTTAAGAACAGTCGCCGAGAACTGCACGACTCTATTAGTCCATCCAGGCACTATACAAATATGTGGGTAATATACATATGTATCGCCGTGTGGGCGAGTGCGAGAATTAACGCGCACTTGCGCCCACAGACCTGCCCTATTTCACTGCAAATCATGTAATGAAAGTCGACATGCCAAATGACGAATTGAGTCGATCAAGAAAATCTGATCGAAATGCAATGTCGAGTGTCGGGGCCAAAAAGCTCGCGACATCATCTCGAAATTTGTCAAGCTGCCAACTGTGCTGTGGTCAAAGAATCAAATGCACTCAGACATACCCTGTACGGCAGCATAGGATTTCCAATCTGATCAAACTGCATGAGCTGAGCAGGTACTCTACTATATAGTATATATGATTCCCTTTTACTTTCATCAATTTATAACTATTGTATGCAGCTTTCACCTTGCCTAAGCCATAGACCAATAATTATTATGCAAAGTAAGTGAAGTGCAAGGTCGAATGAAACAGAACCTGTAGATTTTTTAATTTCTTTGCTCCGCTGCTTGCCTGATTAGCCAACGATCGCAACGCCCCCTTTCACTCGGCTAATGAAAGTGGGCGAAAAGAGCTCTTAAGAGCTCGTTGCGGAATGCCAAGGTTCTTGACACTGTTTAGCAAATTTCCTCAATTGCTCTTGACCTTAGCTCTTGACTGGTTTGCGATTAACGAAAAACTAGCTTCGCTTGTTGGTATTTCGCTGATTTTATTGCCGCTGCAATTAATTTGCATAGCTTTAAGATCACGTATAAATGTTTATTTATTTTTTGGGGTAGATCGAAGCGCAGTGCCGGTAACCGGTTTCGACTGCGGACCCCCTCGGCACAGATGGCAGATGGCAGATGAGAGGGGGCTGATCCGATCTATGAACTGTGTCAAAAGATCGCGGATCGCTGCAGCTATGGCAATGTAGGAAGACATTCGAGCTCAGGCCATAAGTGGGGGAAATTGAGACAAACAACTGACGCTCGCATTTTGTGTCAACAACTATTTGGGGCTTTTGAATACCGTTTCGGTTGCGTACTCCCCCGCCCCGCGCCGCTAATCGTGCATTGTGAATTTGGCTCACGCGTTGGCGACAGCAATAAAGCGTCGTCTCGCTTTAAATATTTATTCATTTGTATACTTATTTTCGTGAGTCTTACAAAATGTGCGAGACAATGCATAACAAATAACTTCCGTTTCGCGGAGCACGCGGAGAGGTCGGCCCGGGATTATTGTGTTGTGCAAATCAGGCAGAATTAGCCACAGCTGAAGCTGAAGAATCTATCTAATTTAATCAGCGTCAAGTGCGCTTAATTCACATTCACATTCACATTACAATTCCCTTTTGCTCGACTCAGCAGATCAGCAGTTGCGCCCTAGGCCCATCTCAATAATCATTTTATTTTATATAACAATTGCGCTAATGCCTGACTATCAAGTCATCTGCGGGGACTTTTTACTCTCTAAAAACAATCTGTTTACATTATTTATAAGATCGGATGGGCACTTATACTACGAATTGAACTAATACTAACTGCGCACGTAACTACACCTCAAGAAATAACTTAGCTAGTTGTGGCTGGGCAATTGGCATAAAATGCTCGAAGCTGAAATACTTTTAGGTGTTAAGCTCTTGTATAAACATTATATAATTTTCTATATATAAACTAATCAAAAGAATCTGTTTTTTAGACCCAACTCTAACTATTATTCTACTTCGAGTTGTTTAATAAAGATATCATTGGCTTTGCATATACCTAAACAAAATTCCCTTAGATCTTTGCCTATCAATTGGAAAGGTTTCTAGGAATCTCTATGATATCAACTTGAATACCCTGAACTTTTCAGATCGGGTCAACTGAGCTATATAAAAAGTAGCCTCGTATTGCTCAGTTCATAAAACTCAACTTCCGACACTTCATGCCAGAAGTTAAGAGTTAATTGTAATTTATTATATTATCTCTGATTATCTGATACTTAAAAAACAGTTTCAGCTAATAGAGGTCCAGATGGCATCTAATCTGAGTTATGCACTGAATATCATGTGGAACTTACCTAGCTGTGGCTTCTCGAGATCCTTTTCGGAGCTCGCGCAGATTGCTTCCTTCGATGCAGACATTGTTGTGTGTGTTTTTTATATATTACTCTATATATACAATATATGTATATTTATGTTAATCTAGTACAGTCTCTTGGCGGTTTGGACGCGACTTGCAGTCGAGAGCGTTGCAAAAGTCGAAAAGTTTTGTAATTTTGGTCAAGCACGTCGCTTGGCTTGGTTTTTAAGACATTTTCGTCGAGCACTTAATAATATTATTTTTTACTGCCTTTGCTTTTGTTGTTGTTTATTGCGGTTAATTTAGCTGGTTCGTTCACTCGTACAGCTTGAAATGTTCTGAACGATTAACGGCAAGACGCGTTGCCTTTAAATGAGCCGCAGACGGAGACAGAGACAGAAAGAGAGAGAGACTGAGACGGAGAAAGAGTCTCACGTTGAGACAGAGATAGTGTGTGAGATGCCTCGACGTCTGTTTGCACGTTTAATTTTTGATTTGTGTTGTGTTGTTTGGTTTGGTTATTGAGCTGTTGACTTAATCTCGAGCGGAAAATCTGCGCATGCGTCTCGTCGTCGTCGACTCGGCCGATCCAGAGATCCAGACACGTTAATCTGTAAGCAGCGTAGATCAGAGCAAACATAGCAAATTAGTTCGATAAATTTAGCAAGATGCGATCCGATCGCGAATCATTGGCATTAATTGCTCAAGTAAACGCGAAAAGCAGCAGCACGATTTTAGATCTCCCTACACACGTTTTCGCTGAAGCTATTCAAATATATTTTTCTCTGTCAAAAATATTAACAATGACTTGCCAAAAAAGATTGCGTGGGACAGTTTTTATTAATTATTATTAGATAGATGTATGGGCGTCCAGCTCTTTCCGTGGTACAGTTGTGCACTATAGACGTTCTGTGGCTAAGTGTCAGCTGTCCCAATATTTGCTCGAGTCCAGCTAACTATACTAGATTTACATTATTGTTTCATGCATATAGCTCCAGTTTGTCTGGCCCTTTCCGTTCAGGCATATATATTTACGGAATAATAGGTCATTAACTCAGCTGTTTTGATACTTTCGAGCTACAGGCCACAGCTGATGACGTAATTTGTTGATCGCTCCATAAATAATTACAACGCATTTCTCTGCTGCTTAAAAAATAAATTAATTTTTAATGATTTACATATATAAACAAATAAAAACTGGTTACGATTTTGCACACATTTCATTAGGCAAATCCATTATCACTCGACTTCTGTTTGGGCCCAATTCTATGGAAATATCATTAAATACGTACGTATTAAGTGGAATCTCGATTGGAATTTCAATTAGTGTTTTTTCTTTGCACGTCACACCCGCTCGAACTTCGGGTTTAGAAAGTATCGCAGCTCAGCTGAAGCTGAGTTTGGGCCGAGGTTTGAGTTCGGCGCCTGAAACCTGAACAGTTGTTCGTTGTTTGTTTGTTTGTTTCGTTTCATTTGTTTACCTCGTTGTGCTTATTGTTTTTTTTTTTTTTTTTTTCAGCTAAATATTTCCGAGAATATTGATTTAAATACAAATAAATACAAGTCGAATTCGGCTTGTCAAGCATTAGCATAAAAATCCCCGATTTTTGGTTCTAAAGATCTGTGGTACATCTATGTATATAATTTCAATGGCCTTTGAGCAATATATTGGTTCTTCAATATTTCAATTTTCATTAAATTACTTTGCTGTTGCCAGTTTGCTGTTGCTGTTTCTCCTGCA
The DNA here is from genome assembly GCA_035047485.1 of Drosophila peninsularis. Classification (NCBI taxonomy): domain Eukaryota; kingdom Metazoa; phylum Arthropoda; class Insecta; order Diptera; family Drosophilidae; genus Drosophila; species Drosophila peninsularis. Next base: position 3,981,657 of record JAWNPN010000085.1, on the reverse strand, counting down.
TCTTAAAATCTTTTGCTGACTCTGCTAACTGCTAAAGCTCAGCTTCAGAGCTATTCTGTTAGACCTAAGTTTCTTTGATCAACGTTCAAATTGTCTACTACATAACATATTACATATTTATTAATTCAAGTTAATCAATTGTTAATAAGTTCGCTTCATTCAGTTCGATTAGTTAAAGATCAACCCCCTTCGACAGTTGAATTCCTTTTGCTCCTAACTCCCATAGATCACTTTTCCGATATTATTTTTAGTGTAAAGTTCTTTGCTCATTATATGTACCCCTAAAGATCTTCTCTTACATTTGATCCACCTCTTCTTCATTAACATTTATTATCTCAACTTTAAAGGATCATCTACTTATTATACAGTCCCAATAGCATTTGAATTGTGCCGACTTTTTGTCAACAAAATAATTATCAGTTAGTGCACTTAGCGTCTTTTGCGGTTGGTCTCGAATAAATAAGCCAAAACAAAATCAGCTGCCGAATGATTTGGCATATTTCGAGGCTGTTAAATGATGGTGATGAGCATGTCACTCCGGCCGCAAATATGTCTATTTGAAGATTCGCATATCAATTTCTCTTTCCACTAAAACAAGGAAAACTCTGAAGCGTTTTCGTCAAGTATCTTACAATATGTTCATATATATTGCTATGATTCACACCTTTTCAATTTACGAGACAATTATCACCTGGGCTGTGGAGGTCAGTTTTCAGTTTATCATAAACCCCAAAGTTAATTGCAACTGGTTTTTGAGAAACGGTCCATTATTATTATCTTTTGTTCATAATTAATTTCAAAATAGGTTTACTCAACAGCTGTGACATGTTAATAGATACATTTTCTTTGTAGTCTAGTGTAATTTAGTTGACGGCCGGACTTGGGGTTTATGTAAGGTGTATTTATTTAATAAGCCCTTGATATGCATCGAAAAACAGGCTTGAAAATTAAAATGGATAGAAAAAGTACACAAGTTCCTATAATATATTATAAAAGGCAGCCAGTGCAGCGGGCACGCTTTGTAACAAATAAATTAATATATGTAAAATGCACTCGCAGGTGATAAATACAATTTATTGCTCTAACAATAAGCGACTCAATAAAACCGTGAAGCATTTGAAAGAAATTGCTTAGTCGATTTATAGCCCATCAGAGTCAACTGAACAACTTTGTCGGAGCTGTAGAGCGTGCGCCTGATGTATCTCAAGTGTTTTGAGTTCGATCCCATTTTTTTCTAATTTTATTCCGTTTTTATAGATAGGCACCACCATAAACTGTTTATGAGTGCTATTTTCTGATATTGAGTGATAGCTGACCAGTTGCCGGGTACTACGAACAAATGGCGAAAAACCCTCTTGATGGATTTATAGACACGTTACAATCTGTTCAACAACCAACAAAAGAACTGCTAAACATTACCTAATCTTAACATCATTAATAATTGAAGTTGTCAAGGCCCAGTGCTGCCCTATCAAGTGCTCGTAAATTAAACCCACTTATCTCAAGGGGGCTGACGTCCTCGCGCCTATAAAGTTAACACCAAAATTAGCCAGCGGATGTACAAACTCCACCTATTTCCCACTTGATTATCGTGCAGCACGTGGGATCTTCTGAGAATCGAACAGAATATTTGTATATGTATACATTATCTTATATTACGAATGGTATTTCCAATGAATACAATATAATATATATATACATATATATATATATATATTTTTTTAAGATTTACATATTTAAGATTGCAAATAATTTGTTCTCCTCAGAACTTTCAATCATAAGAGCAATTCTTTACCTAACTTTATCTTGCTTCTACGATATCTATATATACTTATCCACGAAGTGAAATAAGTATATTGGTTTCTGGATTCATGCTGTCCGTCAGATAAAGTGTCAATGATGTCCACTAGGGGCGTGGCAAATAGTATAATACATTATCCTGTATCTCAGAAACACTTATTGTAGAAGTGATAGAGAGTTGAGATTCGCAATGTATACTCGCTTTCAATCCCCCAGATACAAAAGCTATGGCGCATATATTTATATAATTAAATACTAAATTTGGGGACACTGAGTGGCGTGGCAAATCGGATAATTCATATCTTAGAATGGGGGGTGAATAAGTATTTCGCAGTCGGTAGCGCCCGAGTGCAACGTTCTTACTTGTTTTTCTCTCTAAATTCAAAATCAAATTCTTGCTCGACTTGAAATTCCTGATAAGTTTCAAATCCGCTGAAAAACTTCCCTAATTCAGCTCATAAAGTGGGCACAGTAAATTTTTATGATGTATATTACGGTTGTTTCTTTGCATTATAAGCCCATCTAGATTTATCGCAAGCCCATAAACGGGTCTTCCAGTTTTTTTTTTTTATTTTTATGCTAGTATAAACTTTCAACTCGTCATCTAAATACGTCATACTGCCAATAACCGTTAATGCTTATGGCCCTTGCTAATACTACTTCAAAATTTTCCACAAGATGTAAAAAAAATTAAAATTTCGCTACAAAATGCGCTTCACGTGCAGCTATTTGCTATACCTATGTGACTCTATCTATCTCTCTCTCTCTCTGTCTGTCTCTATCTCAGTCGAGCGTCATTGTCTGCTAATCTGAAATATAAATGTGTTAAATTTCTGTTTTATTTGAATTCTCGCAACTATTCGCACGATAATTGCGCCAACTTTTTCCTCGCTCGTTTTCTATTTCAATATGTGAGGTTATTCGAGATGGCGCCAGTTTTGAAGTTCAAGCGTAGAGAGCGAGATAGACATGGGAGCGACAGACAGAGGGAGGGGAGATCACATTCGTCTCGACCGACTGGCGATAGGCTATTGTGGAGTGTTGATTGTGCGAGTACATTTCTTTTGTTATATAGCCTTTTATTGTGTTTGTTTGGTTGGCACAGTGGGAACTTTTTGACTTTGGAGTGTGCGTATATTTGATTAGCTTATCGAGCGGAATCGACTCGTTAACATTTTCTGAGCCGTTGCGCTTGCATTGAAATTCCAGCGCATTGCACTTGACTGGGTCTGTGGCCTAAAGCCAGTTGAATTGTTTCTCACTTGAACGAGGCTTACAAATGGACATTAATGAACCTACTGCCAGGAATTAGGCAGTTAAGTGCATACGATTAGCATTAATTATCGATAGCCATGCAAAGGACTTGATGAGGTCTTTAACATGCGCAGCGCAACAGAGCAACAGCGCGAGCGAAAGCTAAGGCACAGACGCGGCTTAATGACAGCTCAATGTTACTTAACATTCGCCAATGTTATTTAACAGTTGTCCAGCTGTTCTTGGCACTTCGTCTGCTATCTAAATATTCCGCGAATTTGCATAATGTGCGTAATTAGTTAATTGCAAATAATGTGAATTGGAGCTCGAAAACTCGCTCACCTTTTGCGATACGTGCCAAACGAATCAACTATGTAAAACAGTTCAGCATCAGCTGTTTTATTTTTTGTTTTTGTTTTGCGTTTCTCGTTTACTCTTCATACTTCTTGTGCGCTGCGCTGCGCTGGCGGCGAATTAGTGCTGGCCGCAGCGAACGAGCGGACAAAAACAGAGACCGAACTGAAACTTCGTAAAAACAATGCAAATAGCGTTTGCTACGTTGCAGAAATTGCAAGTGTAAATTATTTACAGCTCATGCTTTTCAATTTTGTTTTTTAGTTAATATATAATAAGGGGCACTCACGAGTTTTGCGTTTCCAACGGGCAGCACAATAAACTTTTTGTAAAATATATTTCGCGATTAGTTTTCACCACGCACTTACGCTATAACTTTCTTATTTGCCGGGTCTGATTGGGAGTTGCTGCAGCTGCGTCGCCGTCGTCGTTAGTGACAGAGAGAACCGGCCTGGCCGAGCACAAGCGCTGTAATGACTTACTACCTGAGCTAATTGAACGTTTTTATAATTCTGTTTCTGTTTGCCTTTCGGTCGCATTAAAACAGAGACGCAAGTGGGAGGTGGCTATCAAAAAAAGACGACGCTTTTTCAGCTTGATTCATCAGCGCAGCCACCCGAGCACGGCCGAGCGGTGAACGACGGCGCTTCGTGTGAGCGGATAGCGGTTATGGTGATAATGACAGCGTTTATTGGCGGTCGCGTTATAAACTATTAAATGATGTTTTAAGTGCCTGCGGCAATTGCCGCAGACGAAGCTTTTACTGTCACCATTCACGCTGTCCCCACAGCTCTACTTATGCCCCTCCCTCTCTCTGTCGCACGCCCAGACTCCAGCTTGAGTCGAATTGCACGTGAACTTCGCTTACTTTTGTCTTTGCTTTTGTTGTGCTTCGCTTGCAAGTGCAAGTGCGAGAGAAAAACAACTGAAGCTGAACCGGTTGCATGCAAACTTCGACTCATTCGGCGCTCTCTCTCGAATTCGCTTTCCTTCTCTCTCTCTCTCTCTCTGTCTCAGCCGGTCGGTGTCACGTGCGCTTGCAAGCAAATTCTAGAGCCGAGAACAGTCATTGGAAGTCTGTTGACTGCGGGGGAGGCTACGCGACGGCGTGTGTAGCCCGTGTGATAAGCGAAGGTTAAACCTTTTGTTGACATCTTTAACAGTGTTTACAGTTAACTGTAAACACATTTACATAGTAATCCGCATATTGACGACCGACCGAATGGCACGCTGCCTTTAAAGCCATCCTCCAGCTGAAGCATTCCATAGACGTATGTACAGCGCCTTCGATATTTACAGTTATAAAAGCAACAAGCGCGATAAGCTCTCAGGTCAATAAAAGGCAAAGCACACTGGCCGTAGGCATTCGGCATTCGGCATTGCACGAGTCTTGCACCTATTCAAAGTTAATATAAAACGGATTTAGCACCATAAACGTGCTATAAAAGCGCTAATTGCCAATGGTAGCACGACTGTTAAGAATTGAACTGCCGCTGTGGACTTATGAATGGACACGAGCAGCGTCACATGATTGTTGTATTGTGCAACCTTATTAAGCTGCCACATCTACATCCAGGCAAAAGCTTTCTGCCAGGCAACAAAGCTGCATCGCACCAAGCCATTTGACAATCTCAAGAACCGTTATACACAGGATGGGGAACACAGTTAACAATGATATACAACTGTTTGGCTACTTAACTAAATCAATGTGGGCATTATCGCAGGGGAATATCAAAGGTACGAATTATTTATTGTGTCTCGTATATCAAAGAAATACAATCGAGCCTTGTTGAAGTCAAATGAGCCACATTACTGGGTCGAGATTAGGATAATTCTATCAAAACAATCAGCTTAATTTGTGCTTTATTACTTCGTGAAGAACTACAGATATGCTTGGAGCTATGCGAGATTTACTGATCCTATATGTACTATATAAATACCTCTACAGATATAATTTACCCTATTTTATTATAAGCCTTGGGGAATATTTTGAAGAAACATATGATGTTTAGCATATAATGAAGTATTTACATCAGATATATGTATAGTTAGGAATTGGATTTGAAATACACCTCAGATTGGTAATTCCTAGAATAGTCTCCGAAGAAAATCTATAAATTATAGTCTGTTAACTCATAGTTTGATGTGTTTTCTTACAAATCGAAAGGAAAACAGCTTTATAATGTTAATGTGCGATAAACTTAATTGACTGTTGGGAATATACGTTACGATCAGCTCTAATCATGCAATGCAATGGGAAAAATACGGAGATATCCCTTAAACGAGCACACCTAAAGGTAACTTCGCAGTTAGCTAAGTTGTTTTTGCGTTTCTTGCTTCTTATGGGGGCCCCGATGGAAACAGCTTTATAATATTTGTGTCAAATACGATAAGTTTAATTGGCTATAAGGCTGGGTGCTAGGTGCTGGCTCCCTCTTGATGACGGCATTGAATTATAATAAAATCAAGTTATGGCGACTTGTAATCGTGCATTGGGCCTATGTTTACGCACGTAGAGCGTCGCACTCTTAGATGCTTATAGATATATTGTTTTTGAATAGTCCTAATGACGATTTAATCATCCAATGGGGCCCGTCGCTTGACGTAATTAATTTTGTGGGTGTTTTGATGTGTGCTGCCTACTGATAAAAGAAAACATTTGATTTCAATGCTTGCTCATGAATTGAAAAGAGTTTATTGGGTTTGTCCGAGACTTGAAATCTGGAATATATAGTATAATTTTATTTGGTAAATAGGCCAAGCAAATCATAAAGATGATATATATCACAGGGGCGTGGCAAATAAAGTAAAATTGTATCTTCTACAGATTAGGAGTTGGTAGTTACTGAGTTCCTCTACACAGTGTCCAAAAAATGATATATGGCCCACTAGAGATGTGCCAAATCGGATCCGACTAGATAGTACTTGAAATTTTGAATATAGAATATTTAAAAATAAATACTAAATAAAAACAAAAGCTATTTTTGGACCTGTATTATACAGTCGATATCGCCCGATTGCCCCAAGCTTACTTATTAACTTTTGTATAACGCGTGTGTTGTGGATAAGGTAATTGTTGGAGAGGGCGCAGCTTTATCAATGGAGATTTATATCCCACATAGATTGGGTGCACTTGATGTGAAGTCTTCCTACTATCAGTCCGACAAATATTGTAAAACAATGGCCGACAGCCAATCATTTATTTAAAAATCAGTTTTATTAATAGTTATGAAAGCTCCCCATATCAGTCGGACGCCTCTTGAGGCACCCTGTTGCCCAGATTATCGCTGTATGCTCTTACGAAAGTATTACAGCACGCTAAGAGATACAGTAAAGCAGGTAACACGCGTTGGCATGGCAAATCAACAAATGATTGCGTAGTTATATTGCAGCACAGATTAAAGGAGAGCTTTACTCCTTTGATATCCCCTGTGCAATGGAGTAAGCTATCATCAAATGTCGTAACAGGTGTTCATGGGCTTCTCAAACCTCAAGTGAGCCTTATAAAATCACGTGGAGAATCAGCTAAATTAATTAGAAATGTTTTAGGAGAGTAGAGCGAAAGTTGACATTGATATTATTGATATAAAGCTAATGGAAGGTGTTAATTTGCACCCGAACTTGTTTTTCTTTTTTAACTATTGATAAGATATATGTACATACTATATAGTGCTGAAGATGGCGGCTGTAAAGTGGTTAATAATGGCGGGCTGTCAAAGTTTCAACTAGGCAGAAAAGTGAAACTTTAAGGTAATCAGGAGTTATTCATATTTGAAGTATAAAAGATAGTTGCAAAATATCCAAAATATTTTATTTTTATTTTAGTTTTATTTTTATTTTTCAACTAAGCAGAAAAGTGAAACTTTAAGGGTGTCAGGATTTATTAATATATGAAGAATAAAATATAGTTCCAAAATATTTTTTTATTTTTAAAAGATATAATAGTAAATAGTAAATATAATTCTAGTATTAAAGGACAGAAGCTTTAGCCAACTAAGAAGTTGGGCTTGAAGCTTGACAACTAAGAAGAATATACAGGGGAAAGAGTAATAAAAGCCGAAGCCACTAAGCCACTCAAGCTTTAGAGCTTGTAGACGTCAAAGGGGCAGAGCAAACGGAAAATGAATCAGTTTATATGTAAGTCTTTAAAATGAAAGCCAAGAAGTAAAGCTTAAAGTAAGGCTTTAAGTGAGTCAACATCATTGAAAGCCCCTTTATCATATTCTAAAGTCCCTTTTGCTTATTCTTCAATTAGATAGAACTTATAGAGACGTAAATCGCTTGTAATTCCCAACTAGTTAAATTAGGCACAAGCCTGCTAAGCTGTAAGCTGCTGTTGTCAGTTCTTGATCATAGTAGATTTTAAGAGATTTATGGGGCTGCTCAGCAAAGGTAATCAAATGACACTAAGCGCATTCGCTTCGATAGAGAGTGTAAATGGTGAAAGTCATAAACGTGTAGCCAACCCGAGCGGCGCTGATAGCCGATAATAGCAATGACAACCTAATGCTGATATAATGACTAGGCAAATGTGTCTCTTCCATAAAGCTGGCAGCAAAGGCGGCCATAAATCTCGCCCAGTCTAATTGAGTGACAGCCCATTGTTTCAGTCTGCCGCTTGATAAGGAACGTGTTGTGAATCGGCCGAGTGACTCCATCACGTTCACGTGAAGTGCACGCCGTGGCTATTCAGATAGCGAGCGGGCCAACAGCACCTCCCCACACATCGCGCTTATCGCATGCATTATATCTTACCAGGCAACAGCACTCAGTCTGCCCCACATCCCTGCACTAGATAGTCGCTGTGTTGTTGTTTGTACTATTGCCTGTTTATTGTTACCTATTTATCGCACGGGCCAATGGATTACACCAGACTCCAGACGACATTGCCAAACAGTTCCATGGAGGCTGTTAGTCAGTCACTCAGCCACTCAGCCACTCAGCGCGCTAATGCTATCTGTGTCAAATGCTCTCAAATATTTGCTCAGTACTGGCAAATAGCAAACCCTGCTCTTCATGCGAAAACAATCATAATTTAATCATTAGATATTTATAGCGCTCGCTAATGGGAGCATTTCGCATTGCGCATACGCCATGTTGGCTCACGTTTTTTGTTCAACTAAAACGACTTAAAGTATGCAAAAGATTTTATTCTAGAATTTATGGATTATGTATGTATATGAATATGTATGTATGCTTATGGCTAATCTCATTTAATTTCAGTGTATATTCTATCTCTATTTCTTCTCGTACTACTTTGCATCTATCAAGTAATTAGTCAGCTGCTTATCTCAAGCCAAATCAACTCAAAAACATGCTCAGCAATAGCAACAAAAGTTCATGTGTCACTAAATATTTATAGCGCTGTCTAATATACAGTTCACATTGCTCATACGCCATGTGGAGCAATTGCTCATTTAAAGATGAAGTCTAAAAGTATACAATGCTTATCAAAGTGTAGGAAAATCTTGTACAGACTTTCAGATATATATATTTATATATATTAGCTATAATACAAACCTCGATCTTACATATAAAGAAGTCAACCGAAAGGCATATAGAAATATACAAAAGAAATATTATTGAGTCATGATAAAATGGAAAATGTTAAGCAAAACATTAAAAAAATTTTAATTGTAATTATTAAATAAATTATTAAAACAATAAAATAACTAGGGAATTAAAAATAATATTAATAATATAATATTAATAATATAATATTAATAATTAATAATAATAATAATAGATAAATATATTAATAAAAACAACGAAGATAGAGTGAAGACTGAACCACCATGACAATTGTGGGAGATTTGCCTGATCCATCACAGCCTCCGCTTACAACTGGGCACTATGAGCGATTTCCCCAAGAGATGTTCAGGGAATAAATTGCGAAATGCCCTCTAAACAGGGCTACAACTATAAGTGACTGAGCCACACCGATCTGTGCTGTAGTCAGATAATATTTAATTAAAGATCCTTGCCTAGTAACTTACGCCCATTGCCAAGGTTTCATGGGCACAAGTGCTGGAACGTTAAGAGCCTATCTCAATACCCTTTCTCTTCTAGACACTCAACACAAACTTTGCTTTGCTTTAGCTGCCAAGATGACGCCCTACTTTAGGGCCTCGCCACAGCCTTCGTATCAAACAAATTCTCGCAGCGACAACAGCTCTGAATATATTTTCCATAATACGTTAAATCTCTGTTCAATTCAAATACATATTTTGCTTAGTAAATTTTGTACGTAATTAATTGTTTGTAAGCCACTCGATGCCTTGCACCGTGTCCAATTTTGAGTCCGGCTCCAATCGGTATCGGCCCAATGTGCGCATTGGCAACTGGTTCGAGGACAACTGCCTGGAGCTGGTGAGTGCAGACGCCTCATATAGAGTAATATATATGTATGTGAATTCGACTTCAGGACAAAATGGTCAGCTTTCGCAAGATGCGCGATCGCGGCGAGCTGCTGGTGGAGAAGGCGCGCACGCTGTTCGACAACTTTCAGCGGGAGGTGCAGCTGGCGGCGCCCAAGGAGAACATAACAATCGGCGCCACGGTTCAGCTGATGCCGATTTATATGAACATACAGGACATGGACACGTCGGAGCTGCAACCAGCCCTGTCGGTGGTCATCAATGAGTACGCCATCCGCTCCAGCCAGACCATAAACCAGGACTGCGAGCTGACCGTGGCACCGTCGGAGCGCCCCTGCGTGCGCAACTCGTTCCGCATTGTCAGCGGGGATGACAAGGATCGCTCGAACGAGACGCTGAAGTACGGGCAGCGCTTCAGGCTGGAGTGTGTCGAGCCGACGAACGATCCCATTCTCCTCTACAGCGCACCCAAGCTGACCAACCTCACGCAGGCGATCAAAACGACCTTCGACTCGACCAATCACGGCGAGATCAACTTGCCTTTGGGCCTGGTCCACCGCAGCGTATGTACTACACATGTATATGCATATCTACCCTCTCTCATATTTTGATTTGATTCTGGCAGAGGGTGCTGTGTCCCGATGGCGACATACCCACGGCTTTCACCAACTGGTTCTGCATGCACGTCGATCCATACAAGCGCTTCGAAAGCGAGGGCGAGGATGTGCCCGTGAGTAGATGTTATATATAGTATATATATGAATACATACTCTCTTCCTTTAGAGCAATGCGCCTCTAGTCATTGTCCACAGCGCCACCAACCGCAATCTGGCCGCCGAGAATGTTGTTACACAAACCCTTTTTGGTCCCGAGTTTTTGGTTTCTGTTCAGAACTATCGCAATGTGTTCAAGCGCGAAATTTGGAAGAACGTCTGGATGATTAGCAATGGCCATCACACACTCGCTAAACGCGCCTAAATTATTATCCAATAAACCCAGACGGCCTTGGCAATAATATATTCTATTTTTATTTACGATAAGTTAGCTGAATTGGTTTATGTTTTGTCAATTTGCGAGAGTTCGTCAGCTAAGAGTTTGCTATTGTAGGGATGCATTGAAGCTAGAAGATAAATATAAGATATAAAATAAATATATAGAAGATAATATAAGTATGCTTAAGCTTTAAGCAGCATACTCAAGTATAAGGAATTCAATGGAGTTTGCCTAGGACTTTACTAAGAAATATATTTTAATATAATATATAATAATTAATTTTAAGTGTTGTTAAAATAATCTTTGTGTGAGATAATACAGGGCTGGATGGGCTGTATATTGAGGAGGTTATAGATGCGGTTTGGACAGACCAGCTTATCTGTATAAATGAGAAATTCAGAATTTCATTCCATATGTTCATCTTTTGCTTCGACTATGGCCATCAGAGAGTCAAGTATTGTCTTGCAAGCTGCCCGAATGTGACTTCCCTGTTTCTGTGACTCTGCTGCTACCTTTGACATCTATCATATATGAGTTTTGCTTTCGCCAACATGCCGTTACATGCTTGTAAGCAACACTCAGAACTTTCAGCTGCAATAACGTTCCAGAACCTGGCTCTTTATGCAACAAATCTGTCAGATAAATATCTGCAATGGAGCTATTTTTGACAAGATTCATTGATATATGCCATTGCATGAATAGCCTGAACAGACTAAGTTCTACAAAACTAATCTTAATATAAGCATTTTTTAATTCACGAAAGATATTTGTTTATTTTTGCGTAAGATTAAGTTTGGCCAAGAATCTTGCAGATAATCACGCAGAGCAGCAACATTTTATTGTCCATCTATAAAACTAAAGATCTCTGCTTGCTTAAGTCTTGAGAAGCCCATTATATAATCCTTATCATTTAGAGGTCTTTCACAAAAAAACTATTGTAAGTTGACCTTGTTTTTGGCGGGGTCGCTGCACGATTTCGCACACGGAACTGGGTCGGCCAAGCTCCCGCTGCTAGGCCGATAAGGCAAAGAGTCTCGCCTTGCGGGCTCCGGCTCGTATATAAACCATCAGCTCAGTCCCAGAGTCAACACACTCAGTTTCAGCAATGTCTTCAGGCTACACGCAATTAACTCCTCTGCTGCTGCTGCTCACCTTGGCTGGCCATCGAGTCAGGTGCGCGGTGGAGCCTCGCATCATTGGCGGTCAGTTTGCAGCGCCGGGACAGTTTCCGCATCAGGTCTCGCTGCAGCTGAAGGGACGCCATCACTGCGGCGGCTCCTTGATATCCGACACGATGATCGTAACTGCCGCCCACTGCACCATAGGCCAGAGTCCCAGCCAGATGAAGGCGGTGGTGGGCACCAACGATCTGGGCGCTGGCAATGGCCAGACGGTTGACATCGCCCAGCTGATGATACATCCGCAGTACAATCCGCAGACCCAGGACTTCGACATGTCCCTCATACGCCTCGGCAGTCCTGTCAAGTTGGGCGGCGCTATTCAGACCATTCAGCTGGCCAACGCCGATGCCAACTACGCGGCGGACACCTTGGCCACCATCAGCGGATTCGGCGCCATCAATCAGAATCTGCAGCTGCCGAATCGCCTCAAGTTTGCCCAGGTGCAGCTCTGGAGTCGCGACTTCTGCAATCCACAGAACATACCTGGACTCACTGACCGCATGGTGTGTGCAGGACATCCCAGCGGACAGGTGAGCTCATGCCAGGGCGACTCCGGCGGCCCACTGACTGTGGATGGCAAGCTGTTTGGTGTCGTCTCCTGGGGATTCGGATGCGGCGCCAAAGGTCGCCCGGCCATGTACACATACGTCGGCGCCTTGAGGTCCTGGATCAAGCAAAACGCAAATGTTTAGCCCCGCTGATAATTCGATGTTGACCTGATGCGAAAACGAATAAGCTATTTACAAACTACTTACAATTAGCAAAACGTTACCTGTTAGCTTAAAGAATATTTAAATATTAAATAAATTATATTCAAAATTATTTAATTACACTGAAATTCAATCTAAACCAACTGAATTAAATTTATTTTTGCGATAGTCCTAAAAGTATGCTATATATTTTATTGCTAATATAGCTTAGCAAGTGCACAAACCTGACGCTGGTTTGTGTCTACTGAATTCGATATGGAACTTAAGCGTACAGTTTTAGTACATTTTATCGAATACTCAAACCATTTATGGTAACGCATTAGTATAGCTATAAATGTTTTAAATAGAGTGTTATAATTTCTTATTATAGTTAATTTTATCTGTGCCATAGAAATTGAATAGTTTTTAGTACACCTGAGTAATTCAACTAAACGTGAGCCATATTCAGAATTCCACACAATTTTTGACTTTTAAAAAGAAAATCCTTATTTAATATAAACACGCTGTGCTTTAGTTTATTTGTAACTTTATTTTGTGTGTCCGTGTACAACTCGTGTAATTGCTTAAGTACTAGACATTCACTACGCGCTTAGGGTATTATCGAATCATTATCAAAAGTTTCTTAACCACACTTATGGCTTTTGGTTTGTACGCTAAATGTGAACGTTAAACGTGCCTACGATCGCAAATCAAACATGACATGACAACAATAGCTTGATATATGTATATACGTATGTATGCATGATTAATAATGTTTGATTATTTACATTTGCGCTATAAAATTGTACAGTTAATATATAGTATATGTATATGTTGGTATTTACAGTCGGTTCTGTTTGTGACTTGAATGTCGACCCTCCAGAGCTGGGGCGCAGACAATTATATAGTTGTTAGTAGTGTGTCAGTATAAAGTAGAAGGCACTATTGCATATTTGTGTCTTAAGATTAAGTACCTAGCCCTATACTTTAGTGATATCCGTAAGTCTGTCTGAACTGCTGATGATATACTCTACATACAAAATGTATCTACTCTATAAGCTGGCGTTGTCTAACAAACGGGATATGTAGTCCTTGTTGAGTTCATAACAAAACGCAAATCAATATATACTCGTGTTTCAAATTCAGTTTAAATATATTTGTCATCCCTCGCAGACGTAATTTGGCATAGGTCTCTCCTCGTCTTCTCTCGTATTTTCCAAACAGAAATTGAGCTTAACACAAAATAAATAAGAGCAGCTGAGGTGCCAGATAAGTACATACTTCTAGGCAGTTGGGAATGCTGTGATAAAGGAAGGGCGTGGAGCAAGGAGCGAGGGCGAGGACGCGGGCTAGAGGGGGAAAAATCACCAAATGCTTTCCAAAATAAAAAAATCACTACAACAACAATAGACTTAAAGCAAGACTTACAGACTAAAACATATTTGGAATTTGACTTTTGCAAAGCCATTTAGATGTCTGGAGAATTCATAAATAGTACAAGATATCTATAGCTAGCATGTATATATACTTGTGTGTGCACTGCGCTGCACAACTCAGTTATTGGCCTGTCAAATACACACACACACACCCTCTCTCACACACACAAAGTTGGCCTTGAATAAAAAATTGTGCTAAAAGTTTTGAACATGTAAATGCAAAAATTGCGCTACGACTTGACAGTTGAACTCTATAGCTTAAATTGCTAAAGAACTACGACATATATATACCTAAATATAGTAATTAATGTGCTATGCTTACAAAACTTAGGATCTACTGTACAACAGTCGTTCTCTTTCTTGCTTGTGCGCTTACAAACTAATTTCGCTAAGTTCACCGCGTGCTTCACTTCAAATAAAGACATATCAAATGAATTTCAATATAAATAATTATTAGTATTAGTGCAACATTTCCGTATCAGTGAGTGTGTGTGTGGGTGTGCGTGTTCAAGCTGTTGCTTCTGTTAAAAGCCATGGCAAATACTCTGCTAATGCCTATTGCACAACTCTCGCGGGCCGTGACCTCTGCTTAAAAACTATGAATACGTCTACTGCTGCTGCTGCTGGTGCTGCTGGTCCTCCTGCTGGTGCCACCGCCGCTGCTGCTGCTAATGCTGCTCCTGCTGTCCAGCAATACGGTGCCCTTTGCATAAAAGAAGCCTCACAACTTGCTGCTGTCGTAGTTCTCCAGCGACCAATGCTGGCGCAGATGCGACGCGTCGCACTCCTCCATGACGAGCTTGTCCTTGCTCTCATTTATGGCCAGGCACTTGCCCGAAGAGCCGTGGTGCAGCAGCTTCGTGTTGTCACGATATGTCCAGAACTGCGCAACGAGACAGTTTAGTTAATTATATATATACTATAGATAGGTACTGTATCTTGTATACTCACCTGATTGCCCTTGGAGCCGTGACAGCTGAATAGTATTACTTCCTTGCCCGCATAGTCCAGGCAGGCCTGATCGCGGCGTATTTCGCCCGTTTTGCTAAGCATCCAGTACTAGATGGGAGGAGGCGGGGCAAAAGAGAAGTTTTATTAAAACGAATTGTGACAGCAAGTGCGAGAAATTGTTGCATAACGTTTAAGCCAAGTAGCCGCATTACTTAGTATTATTTAATATTAAATTAAATGCCAAAAGCTGCTACCAGTCGACCGTCAGTATCCGTGTGTGTTTGTGTGTGTGTGTGTGTGTTGGTCTGTGTTTTGTCTGCGGTTTTGCCATGATTTTTTATAATTTGAGCCACGTTGCCGGCAGCTGGCATGGCCTGGCCTGGCCTTTGTTCTGGTCATGGCCTGCACGGCCGCCATTTTGTTGTGTTGTGTGTTAGCATTTCCGCTTCCGCTTTGCCGCCGCCGTCACCGCCGCTGACCGCACTGATGATGTTGGCCACGTGAATGCCGTTTCGGCTTGTTTATTGTGCCTCGGCTGCACACATTTATAATGTTGCAACATTATTTCGCTGCGCCGACATTTGTTCTAGCCCCTCGCCCCAAACCAAACCAAACCCAAATGGCATTTGCGGAAATTGGTTAAGAGCTAAAGCTGAAGCTGTTGCTCGTGCTTGGCTGCCTGATACCCTAACAAGGCTTGGCTCTAATAGAAAATGATGATGAAATCAGTTTTAAGATCAAACAGGAAATGAGCTCAGCTACAGTAAATCGTTTAAGCTATATTTTATGTAAGTTTTTTATTTTCAGAAACAATTTCTATTATATAAACTCTTTTTCAAGCCCAAATGCTGCTGGATAATATTTCAAACTAACATACGTAAAGCTCTGCGCGCGCTGTTCGCTTTGCCGCAGGCTTCACTGTAGGTATGCAGTTTACATTTTTACTCGTTTACCGCATGTGTGGCCCCTCCTCCCCTCCTCCACACTCCTCATTGTGTGTTTGCCCTTCATTTGCTCAGCTTAAACATGCATTTCCCTTCTTGAAACCCCGTTCCAAGGCTTTTCTTTTGGCAATACTTTTCCTTCCGCTTCTTCCTCCTCCTCTTTTATCTCATTTTTTCGCTCCAGCTGCAGCGTGTTACATTTTTAATTATGTGTGTATCTTTTTCATTTACATTTAAACTCTTCATTTTTTTCTTCCCACTGCAGTTTGTATTTTTTCGGTATTTTTTTAAATATGCATTCGCGAACTTTTAGTATTTTATAACGTTTTTTTTTCACAGAAAACGAAAATTAAAATGGAAATTTTTTTTCATTATATTGCGCGGGTTTTTCTTTCGTTCTTGTTGTTGGTGTGGCTGGGAGATCCTTTGACTAGTCAAAAGAATAGTGCAATGGCTGTTGCCACTCCCACAACACCCAACCGCCGCCTCTTTGTTGTTTTTTTTTTTTTTGCATTGCAAGCGAAATTAAAATTTGCCACGCCCACACATTTTAGTATGTCCTCAACGCTGGCAAATGTTGATTATTTTATTCAGTCGCGGGCCGAGCTGCCTTTAAATACCCCTGTCTAGTGTGCGACGAGGGGTATATTAGCTGGGGTGGCAGTGATGCCGCGTGCTACTCGCATTTGCATGCCTTAACAGCTCCATCTCCTGGTTACAGGGTATTTAGGCAGTCGTCAGCTCTCGGGCTGTGCGCCTTTGCTACTTGTTTCATTTCTTTGCAGCGTTTTGTGGCAATGCCATGTGAGCAGAGCGGAGGCGAGTGGGCCGGAGGTGCCACACAGTGCTGCTGCTGCTTGGCGTGCGGATGGCGGCTGGGCGGGGGCTGGGCTAGGCGTGGCAAAACAGCCGCCTGGCGATTTTTCATGCGTTTTTTGTGCGCTGCACGGCGACGTGCAACGAGGTCAACACTTTCCATTTAATGTTGAATAAACAACATAGAACCCACCGCAAAATGTATCTGTGTGGGTGTGGGTGTGAGTGTGTGTGTGTCTGTGCTTAGGAGCATTGCTGTGTGTCTGTCTGTCTGTCTGTGTGTGTGTGTGGATAGTTGATTCGTATGCAGTTTTTGTTGTCGAAATGCTTGTTATTAAATGTTCGTAAAATTGTCACAGTTTTTGCTGTTGCATTTGTTGCTGTTGTTGGTGGTTGTGTAAAAGACTCACAGACACACACACACACAGAGTCAGAGCCAACATAAAGCTGGCAAAAGCAAAGCCATGGAAATGATTTATCATTTTTGTCATTTTATTTATGATTGCGATTTAATTAATTTTGCAACGTGGCATAAATCTCAATTCCCACTGCGTGTGTGTGTCTATGTGTGTGTGCCTGTCTGTGTCTATGTGTGTGCTTCCTGTGTTATAGTCAATGCAGTTTGCACGCCATTTTGGCAACATTCTCTTCGAATTTGTTGATAAATACTTTCGCTCTGGCTACGGCTAAAAGGCGAATGCGTTAAATGTCAAAAACTTGAGGAGAAAGTTAAGGCAAACAAACAAAATCAAAATAAAACGAAACACTATTTGCTTCAACCACAAACTCCGTTAAATTAGTGCTCAAAACCGCAGGACTATCGAAAATTTGTTGCAGATTAGACGAGTACGAGGAGGTTGCAGGGGGATGCTTTCTTTCAAAAATCAACAAAAATTTTGACAAGGTCCCAGGGCCAGAATCGTAGAACGCTTTAGGGAGAACCATAATCGAAAAACAAACTGAATAATATATACATATATAGAAGACATAGACTCTAAAAACGAATTTATATTAGTTGAAAATCGGGTTAGGCTTAGAGCAGGTTAACCAAGACAGACCAAAGAGGAGCTGCCTTAAGAAGCTTCTGAAAGGGTTTTTAGTTCTTACACAGATTAAGTAAACTTTCCTAGAGATTTAGTTTTTGCATAACAAGTTAGACACTGAAGTTGACAGTTGAGATAGAAAAGTCAAGAGCCCAATAATGCAAAAATAAATTTATAAGTAATATAATATATAATATATAACAAAGTGTTAGCTGGTTTAACAGTAACATATAAAAAATATAATTAACTTAAATGGAGATCAAAGAAAGTTAAATAAAAAAAAGGCTATGCACTCCTATATAAAATAATAAATAAATATATAATACAAAATAAATAAATATAAAATAAAAATAAAAATAAATTGAATTTATATATATAAAAATATAATTATATTAATATATACATATATATAATAATTATGTAAGAAATAATATAAATAAAAACAAAAACAGGACGAAACATGTCCACTTCTTTGCCTTGGCTCTAAATCTTGGCTGAGTTTTGTAGTAAATTGAGTCGGAAATATCTGAATACTAATATATATCTGAATACTACTAATAATTTTGATTGGTTTAGTTTAAAGTGGAAAACTTTCTCACTTAACAAATATCACTCTGATCCGTTGCATCATTAATCATTTCTCGATGGCGGCGAATAAACAGAGTATAGATCAGTAAGAGAAATTACAACTGATAACCCCTATATCATATAAGTGTATACTCCAAATGTTAGGCGTGTAAGTCCATAAATACATTAATATCGGCATACGTTTAGTGTTTAGTTAAGTCCAATGGTTAATCAAGCAAGCGAATAAATTGAGCGCAAGTCTAACTACGAGATATAATTGTAAGCAGAAGGTGGCAAAGCACTCGATAGAGAGAGAGAGAGAGAGAGAGAGCGCGAGACCCAAACAGTATATAGTTTAAGTATACAGCCGCAACCAATGCAAAAATATCATATATATATATATTTATATATATGTGTGTGTTATAGATCCCAAGCAATAATGCGCAACGATGCACGGTGGGGGGCGTGGCAGTGATGGATGTTGAATAGGATACCTGATGTCCTCCTTGGCCGTGGCACTCGTAGACACTGACAGGCTCTTCGTCCCCGGTCTTTGGAGCATCGATGCACATGTTCGTATTAACGTTTCTTATCTGCAAATTAAGTTTGAATTGTCATATGTGCGAGAAAGAGATAGCGAGAGAAAGGGAGAGACAATAACGTTTGACGGGTGACAAGAATGTTAGCAAAGGGGCAGCAGCTGGGTTATCGTTATCGTTATCGTTACTGCACTCTGTTATCGAGGTGTTAAACAGTATCGACCCTTGTGCCAAAAATGTACATTTTAGTCAAATTAGTAAGGGCTTTGTCTGGAGAAATTCGAGTTAAACAATCTGTACACGGGCTCCACATCACAGGAGAGAAATATATGTGTATATATATATGTATCTTAACGGTTTTGTGCTTCAACGGAGTTTGTGGCGGTCGCAGTGCTCTGTTGGTCGCTTGCTTTGTGCTGTTGCTGTTGCCGTTGGTAACAAACCTGATTGCCACCCTGCCGGTGGCAAGGATATAGGCCGACGGGCTTCTTCAGGTTGCGCTTGCCCGAGGGCGAGTCCAAGCAGGTGCGACCGCCATAACCTAAGTTCCTTATCTGTGAAATGGGGAAACATAACGTGTTTGTGTATATCCATAAAATTGGCACATTAATGGGTTAGTTGTTTGGGTGTCGAAAAGAACGAACGGGGTAGGTCTGGGGGCCATATCTCGGTTATATAGCCATTCCCCACATGCCACATGCTGAACAATAGCTGCGTGTTTCCCAAACGTAAACTGTGCAACTTACCTCGCCATTGGCCACTGCATCGCCGGGTATGAAGAGTTCCGGATAGATGGTGTCCAAGTACCACTGGAAGGACTTGCACTGCAGATTCTCGCTGTGGATAGTGGGGGAAGTTAGTTAGTTGAATTTATATTATCACTAGATAAGTTCTAAGCTGCTGAAACTCTTATCAACTAACTAACTAACTAACTAACTAATTAACTATTATTAATATAATATATTTAAATTTATTTCTCACAGCTAAAATATTTGAAATCTGTTTTAAGTTATCTTTAATATTATTATATTATATATTAATATTAATATTATATTATATTATATTATCTATATATAACTATATGTGAGTTCGCTCTTCACCTTGTTTATTTTCTACTCCTATTATGAGTCAACTACATAAAAACTTTCTTATTGCTGTCTCCGCATTCAATTCACAACTAATTTAGCTCAGTATATCTATTTAACTAAACTTTCGCCTTTTCTTAGCCTAAGCTCTTGATAAAGGTTCCATTGACAGCAGCAATTGGCTGTAGAATCTATTGAAGGTCCTTATTGAATTTCGCACTCCACTTACCGCAGCTTCTGGCGTTCGCTAATGTCGCCAAAGTCGCCTTTATCCATGCCAATGCGCTGATAGTAGTATTTGGCGTAATCATCCATCCAGACTTCAGCCAGACGAACCGAATTCTTTTTCAGCACGTTCACGCCAGTGCGCCACTGAAAGCGAGAGGGATGCAGAGAGCAGAGATAAGGATAGCTGTATTTACATAGCAACAATTGGGCTGCAACTGACAAACGACAGCAAAAACAACAACAAAGGGCGCGGCGCCAAAAGCCACAGAAAATATTTGGCAAACAAACAATCGGCTCTTATACAATGGAGTCGAATCTGAATCTGGAGCTGGAGCTGGAGCTGCAGCTGGAGCTTATTGTAATGCCTCCTGTGGCCCAGCTGGGCGGGGCCAGGCAGCCTAATTACCTGAATGAGTCCGTTTCGGTCATGTGTACCAACTTCTGCTGGTTGTCCACTGTTGCTGTTGCTGCTGTTGCCGCTGGCTGCTGCGGTGCGTCTCTGTGGTTATCTGTCTCCACCAACCACAATTGCGCCCGTTCTACGCATTGTCTGCCTCTTGCCCTATGCTTGCCAACTGTGTGTATTGTTCTTGTTTATGCGCTTACTCTCTGCGAGTGTGTGAGCGAGAAGGTGTCTGTCTGTGTGGGTGTGTGCCTATGCTTGTTGCCCTTGCCAGCTTGTGAGGGGCTTGCGGTTCATATGAAGTAGCTTGGGCCAGAGGCAACTGAGACTCGCTTAGCTGAAGAGCTACAAATGGCAGTGAATTCTTGCAAAAGTTATCGATTTTGCAGATGATACATTTGAGAACGCTTTATCGATTTGCTAAAATATTGATGTTTAAATATGCAACTGAACTGATATATATATAAATTGCTATGTTTTATTGAAGAGTATTTAAGCTGCATTACCCGTAAGTTAAGATATCTATTCGTTGTCGCTACTATAACTGTTATGGTTATAGTAAGAAGTGTTCGATCACTTAGCAATTGTATAAAAGGTGTATTAGGCAGTTGGATCATTATCGATGACAAAAAAGATTAGTTTAATGGCTCTATAGTATAATCTTTCTTAATTGTTACATCTTCTATCGAGCTATAATATATCTATCAAATGAGTCCTGATTACCGATATGCACTTTCAAGCATATGCATAACTGTCAAAGTTGGAAGCTCGTAGCTAAAGCTCCGGCAGCTAATTTCCCATTTATGGATAGAGCTGAATTGCTGAAGTTCAGTTGGAATTTTGCCCACAAAGTTTGTCGCATGCTGGAAACATGGAGAGCTGATGATGCGCCCTAATGGCCTATTTGCCCACAGACAGTAGCTGCTCTTATGAGATCCTCAATGGGCTGCAGCCCACCACCCGAAATAGATGTCAATTTCGGCAGCTTATTGGCTGCTTCTATTGCGCGTCGCATGCATGTGGCAGGTATCTATACAGTTCGTTGCAGCCTAATGCATGCCACACACAACAGTTGCCAAACTTTTGTCAAGCGTAAACCGTTGATAATTGAGGCAGCAGCCCAAGAGTGTGGCACGGCGGCCGCAGTGTACAGCCCATGTCCATGCCCCTAGCTCCAGTCCATGTCGAAGTTCTGGTTTCGTGTTTATGTCCTGCAGTAGTTTCAGCTGCTTGCTGCGGCTGGCGTGTGCGACATGTGCGCAGAGGCAGCCGCTGTTGGGCCACTGCTGACCAAACACGGACCTCGAGCCACACACAGCGCACAGTAAACACACATGCACACACACACACACACCTCGTTGCTGGCTGTATGCATAAGTTTTTAATTCCCAAATGGTTTGCCATCGTATTGTGCTGTAGCGTTAATGAGAGGCCTGGTCAGGACACTTACCTTGTAGGGCGAGCGCTTGCGGAATATGTGGCCCACGTGGGAGCAGGGCACGATTTCGAGAGTGCCGCCGCACATCCAGGTCTTGAAGGACAGCTCCAGATTCTCGCCGCCCCAGATATCGAAGCCCGAGTCGTAGGTGCCCAGCCGTTCGAAGAACTTGCGGTCTATCGAAAACAGACCTCCAGCCATGGTCGGCGAGTAGACGGGCTCCGATGTGCTCTGCAAATAAGGAAGGAGCAAAAGAAAAACATTTAAGTATAAACAGTTTGCTGACCAAACTAACGAACAAATATTTAAAAAGTCTGTTGGCCAAGTGCAGTCGCATAAGCACATCTAATTCCGCTAACTGAGAGCTGGAGCGGCTCGCTTGGCATCTCAAGTGGCCAACACCTAAGCAAACTTCGACAGCCAGCAGCGGCTCCAGCTCCCGCTCCAACTCCCGCTCCAACTCCAACAGCATCTGTGGAATTCTGTTTTTCGGATATTTGAACAGCTTGCAAACTCTTGCTCTTGAGGCTACGTTTTATTTAGTACATATAGTCAGATGTTGCTTCGCACCATGCTCTGTCTCTCAGTCTGTGCTCTCTTGTTTTGGATTTCCACAAATTTTGCTTGTAATTGAATATTTTGTGCTGTATATTTACTTTGCTGTTACTGGAGCTGCCTTCTGACCAGCTGGCAGGCCAGTTCTCCGCTCCGCCCGGGCACATCTTGTGGCACATTTTGCATTTAATTGGGGAATTGCATTTCGTTTTCATTGCAATTTAATTACAATTTTTGCTTGTTTTGCTGCAGCCAACGAGCAACAGCTGCTTGCAGCTGCATGTCGGCAGTGCCGGAATAATTAAAAATAAATATCAAATTTTTTCCCTCTCCGCTTGCCGCACACAAAAGAGTAGTAAACAAAAACATTACGAGCGTCAATAATTTATGAAACGAAAAACAATTTTAATAAACATGAGTTAATAGCGATTGAATTTCTCTTTCGCAAATTATTTCAACGATTTCATTACGATTTCATTATGCAAAACAGACAGCGGCCCCAAGCGATGCAAATCACACGCAACGCTGCGTATACGCAATGTGATATGCAGCAGTCAGACAACGGGCGTCAAAGAAATGCAAATCAACAAGGGAAACTTTCCTGTCAAGCAAAATCAAATTCAAAATTACAGCACAGCACCGACTGAGCAACGTGACACATGGCTGAATTTTTAATATTCTGCCTAAAGCTTGATTAAATTAAGAGTCGATTTAGTTTCAGCACAGAGCTGAAGAACTCTTTGGTTAAATTTGGTAAAAGGCAATTCAGTTCGCATTAAACCAATTTAAAGTTTGCCCAAGATTGGTTAAAGTAACTCTCTCATGCTTTAGGTTTACTTAAAGATCTAAGTAGGACCTGTAAATGAAACTGAATTTGTTCATCAGTCAATAACACTCGCATGTAGCACAGACTTCAGCTAACTTAAAGCTCAGTTAAAGTAGTTGAGTCTGGCTTTAGTTAGGGCTTAATCAAGTTCATTTGCAATCGAGCTGAAGGCACTCCACATGCAGGCGGCATGTGGACAAAGCAAACAGAAATCCAAAAAGTCGACGAAGTTTGATTTTGTTTTGAAAAAGACCAAGGCAAAAGGAAGCGTAAAGTAAATGAAATTGTCACCGACTGACTGCCTGGGGAGTTGTCGGCAGAGCCTCGGCTGTAGCGAGGCCGTGGGCGGCTGCGGGGCGTGTCGTATCGCTAAGCAACTAAAAATATGTTACTTAAAGGCGGCGACAATGGAAAATGCAGCAGCAACGAGAGACAAAAGCGTGGCACAAACAAGCAAACATCAGGCAAATACTGAGTGAAATCTCCAAACGCGGCAAGTGCCATTGTTTGTGTGTGTGTGTGTGTGGGTGTGGTGAGGGGCTGGCGGGCGAGCGCGTCATGGCCAGGCCGGAATGCCAGACGGATGTCAGATAGTCAAGGCGAGCGCAGAGCTGCAGATAGGGCGGGTAGAGTGCAGCGGCCAGGGGAGACGGAGCTGGCTAAAGCTATGCCTTTGGCGGCCGTTGGCAAATTCGCAGTGTGACATTTAATAAACGCTGCTGGCGCAAGACAACAATGAAAGGAAGAGAGAGAGGGAGAGAGGGAGGGAGGGAGAGGGAGGTAGGTAGAGTAAGGCTGGTATAGAAAGGGGTAAAAATAACAATAAAAACAACAATGTAGGCAAATATAAGTAGGAGAGAGAGGGAGAGAGGGAGAGAGGGGGAGAGGGAGAGACCAACGGAAGCAGCGTGCGGGCGGCCATTTTGTTGTTGTTTTCCATTTTATATATATATTTTTTTGTTGCCGCCGGAAGTGACAGAACAAATGGCAAAAGTGAAAAGCAGCAGCAACAAAAAGCAGGCTTCAGCTGAGAGTGTGTGTGTGCGGGAGTGTGTTACGTATGCATGTGTATGTAAAAGGATTTTATTGTTATAGTTGCGTTTTTTTTGGTTGTGTGTGTGCTCAACATCCTTTTCTTTTTGAGTATATTGGGTTTTTCTAGAATTCCAAAGGGTATGCAGAGCGTAGAGCACAGCTGATATATAATATATATAAATATCAGCCCATATTATTGCCTATATTAACTAAGCGCTCTCACTTAATCATATCCCATACAGAAAACAGCAGGGTATCTCAAGTTCGTTCAGATTTCTGCCCGTTAGTCGACTGGCTTTGTTTCATGCGCACAGGAAATTGAAGTAAAAACGAAATAAGTTTCTTGCGAAAATAAACTGAAATGAAATAAAATTCAGCGCTGAATAAATAAATAAACACCAAAAAGATGAGGAAAATTGCAGTTGCACTCGCTGTGGCATGCACTGTGGCATGTGGCATGCTACTGTTGCACTGCCAGCTGCAGTTGCTCTTTTATTCTTGCTGTGCAAACAAAGTCGCATAACTTTTCGCTTTTGCCATACGTCGTCAGCGTTCGCATATAATGCGGCTTAAATGATTCAACAACGGATAAATATGGCCACTTTTTTCTGACATCAGAGAGTGGGTGTGTGTGTGTGTGTGTGTGAGGGTGGGTGTGTGTGTGTGGAAGCAACAAACAAATCATGCAGAGTGCAGCCGACGGCATGCGGCATATGAAATGAGTTTGTTTGCGGCTGCAAGAAGTTGATGCCCGCCGGGCTCAAAGGCTCAAAGACTCAAAGGATTCACAAGGCCCAAGGACCAAAGCCCCGGGCTCAGGACTGTCTTTCGACACTTGCGTTTAAATTTACTTGATTTATAAACCAATCAATCAATTTTTGTGTAGATTTGCCGAAACAAAGGCCTCCTCTGCCTAAGCATGGGCAATCAGGCAAGAGGCCTAGCAAACGGCCAAGTGATTGCTTAAGAGATACCCTGTTTGAAGTGCAGGAAAAGGCTATGGCAAGATATATTTGAGGCAACTGATATCTTCAGCTAGCTATAGTACAGTAGTTTTTATATATATTTCAATTTCATTTTAAAGAAATTGTTTTCTTTGCGCAAAAGATATTTGTTTATGTTTTCTCCATATATCCATAACTGAATAAATGGCTTTACAGATAAGTCGGCAATTCCTTATACCAAAAATATATATATCATATTAAATTGCGCTTCTATAATGCTTAATGGCTTCTCAGATGCATCAATGATTTGTTATGTCGAAGTTGCTTAAGCTGTTGCCCAGCCAAGCACGAGCTGACAGCGGAGTCTGCTGCTTGGGCTACCCTGTGGACAGGGTGTATGCTGGGTATGTTAAGTGGTGCGCATTTCTCACATGGCTTCAATGCGGCGCGCAGCGACAGGCTATTTAGATATCAAATAAATCTAGCGGCATTTATTATGCCAGACAGTGACACAATTTTAGCTGAAAAATGACGGGTCCTTTGGCCACCAAAGCCATTCGTCAAGTGCAGAGCGGACACAGCAGAGCGAGAGAGAGAGAGAGAGGGGGCAGTGGGATAAGTAGGGAGTGCTTTAGTAGAAAATCCTGGCGGAATCCTGCGCCGTAGGCAAACACAAATTAAGCAGGCGAAAACGAGGAAGTCGCCCAGTTGCGTGTGTGTGATAAACAGGCGCCGCAATGAGTGCTATGGAAATAATGTGCTAACCTGCGGGCTGCCAGCAACAACAACAACAACAACAGCCACATTAATATAAAATAAAACAGTCACGAAAAGCAGCAGGAGGCGCCAAAAAAATATGCCCAGGAATATCGTAAATGTCAGCCCCGCATTATGCGGCAAAGAGGCGAGAGAGCGCAGATAGCTTGCAGGTCCCGCCTCTCGGGCGGGCTTCTCCGTGGGGGCGCGGGCGCCAAGTGCCTGCGGGCCGACGCCTGCCTGCGGCTGCTTGCCGCAGCAACAAAAATGTTCAGGAAAATATGTGAAGAAAAGCTCACAGGAAGGAAAAACGCTGCTTGACATAATGTGAAGTTGACTTTTGACAAGTGCTCCTAGACACGCCCCCTACGCCCCTCCCACAACACACACACGCAGCTTAAAGTGTCGGCCCAGCGGGCGGCGTGGCAGGCGCCCACTCGAGCGTTTTCATGCCCCTTTGCATGGCATTTGCATGAGGTTCAGAAGAAAGTTAACAGTTGTATAAGTTTTAAGTAGAACTTAAGATCTGTTGGGAGGCGCAAAGAAGCCATCTGCAGCATCGGCTGGAGGCTGGAGTGGCGCCGCTGCTTAACCCGCTTAGCTACGCTTAAAGTAAGACAGGCTCCTAAAAAGCTTATTAAAATGTTTAATGTGGCACACACACACACACACATCACCCACAATCGCTGACCGGCAGGCAACTGTTACATGAAACGCATCAAATTAGCATAAAAAGTTCTGCGCTGCTTTGGTGATTTTGCTTTGATTACCGGTTCACTGGACCGTTAGCGAGTGCTTAACGTTCGCCAGCAGCAGCTGGAGCTGGGCTGGCGCTGGAGCGGATGAGAGGGCAGCAACAGTATCCCACACACACGAAACCCTAACCCAGCGGAGCTAAGCCCAAGCAACAGCATCCCGACTGTCTGCTATTTAGCTCCAGGCTCCGGGCTGGGGCGTAGTCAGGGCAACCAAAAATGGGGGCGTTGGATATCAGCAGCCGTCTGCAATGCGATTTCGGGAAAAGCACAGCTGAATGAAATGAATGAAATACGATATGCCAAGCGATATAATGAAGTGTCTGCCTAATTAGCAAAGCTTCGACTCATATAACCAAAAAGGATGTGTAGAACTCATATTGTAATCATAAATGTAGTTGAAGAGGAAATGAGCTAAAAATGCACTTTAATATGGCTTTCGATGGGACTCAAGTTAATTCTAGTGAAACTTATACTTGGTATTGAATAAGCTTTGCTTGGCTATGCAATCAAGTTGTTGATTTCTCCTTCTGATATATAAGGCTCAGACGGTCTTTATTCAGAGCGAGGGAGAGCGATATATAGTATAGTATATTATATATATATAGTAAAGTATTGTATATATTATTAATTTTTTATTATTATATATTATTTATTATTTCCAGACTTAGTCTGTATAACTCTGCAAATTATTAGTCTGATACGAATACATCACAATACATCCGCCAGCAGGTGTGATTTAAGCTACTTATCTATCCAGAGCTGCGTTCTATCCGCGCTTTCATTTCACAGTCTCGCAATAAATGTTTTATCACATAGTAAAAAATAATGAAATTTTTAAGAATATTAGCCCTTTAGCTATGCATTTTTAAAGAACTTTTAAAGTCTAAATAAATAAGGCCCCTTTAGGGCGCCGTCTCTGCTAAGCTCATAAAACCCAGCCGAGATTCGAGCGCGTGGAAAACTTTGTTCGTTTTTACACGCAGCGCGTCCTGAAAGTGCAATAAAAGTAAAGTGCAACGCTGCGTATTAAGCAGTAAAACGCGCGCACGTGCAAAGCGCCAAAACACACAAAAGTAAAAGAAACAAAAAGAGAGCGACAGAGAGAGAGAGAGAGAGAGAGAGAGAGGGGCAGACTGGGTGAGTACATGTAGTAAAATTTATGAAAATTAAAAGCAAAGACGCGCTCGTCCTCTGTCTCGGACAGCAAAGACTAAATAACGTCGTCAAAAATGGCGACGCCAGCACGTGCCGCAAGCCGGAAGAGCGCGACATTCCTCAGACCGGAAATAAACAGGGTCGTGTCAAGTTAGCCGCTTATTTAATTTGCCGCGCAGTTATACAAAGTTAAAGTAAAACAGCAGTTGGAGCTTACGCTGACAGTAATATAATTACAATTCGGCGAAAGGGGGGCCGCAACGCCTCTGCGCACGTGGGCATGCAACATCGTCCATCTGTGGCTCTAAAATTCGGAAGCTGGACCCATTCAGCCGCATCTTCAGCCGCTCCAAAATTGCTGAAAATGAAGTTTTTGATTATGCGCAGCGCGCACTCAATTTGCATGCGTTGGGGATGGAGAGGGAGGCGGGGGAGGCCCCCTTTCGCCCAGTGGGGCCTCCACACGGAGCGAAGAGTTACGGCAACTGTCTTTAAGTACGTGACTATTACTAGTTTATGGCGCACATGATGATAAGTGAGCCTCATTGAACCAGGCCATAAGCAGCACATTAATTACACAAGTTTGGCCCGAATCGATGAGGGGCATTACAGAGAGACATGAGGACTTTAGAAGTTAAGTTTGCCTGCGCTTCAGAGGCCCAAGTTACGAACTTTAATTCCTGCCTAGCCTAATTATTGTACTAGTTAGTTATATACTAAGTATATGCCATAAATGCGTAACTCAGCTCGATTGGAAGTGTTTCAACCGATTGCGCCTTTTCTTTAGACAAAAACTCTTCCCACATAAAATGCACAAAAATCTAAGGGCTCCCAGTTTGGCTTTTACCTGTTGGCGCCTAGACCATTCAAAATATGCATTTGCCGGCCAATTAATAAAGCCAACCTGCAGGCAGACGCGTCGAGTTGGAGGCAACTCAAACATTTGCTCTACTTTTTGGTAGCCAGCAGAATGACTGCTGAGCGGGCTGATGTTGATGCTGATGCTGATGATGATGATGATGATGCTGGGAGGGGCGCAGAGGTTGAGGCCAACTTTGAGCTGCTTTGGCATGCAAAAATGCCACAGCTATAGCTATATATATATATACTCATCTATCTGCATGTCATGGTTGCTGGCGCGATAAAGGGGCTGCAGCTGGAGCTGTGGGTTAGCGCCACAATGTTGTCTGCCATGCACAAAATATCGGTTGCGAAAATTGCTTAAAAATGAACCAACTGCTGGCAGTTGATGGATGGGCTCGCAAAGTGGGGCCACTTGCCGCTCTGGCCGTGCCCCCGTGGCCTAAGCAGCAGTCGCTGGAGAAGCAGGGCGACTGGGGCGTGGCATTAAGGCTGAACATCAAAATGTGTTTGTTTGAAGTGCATGCGACGCAGAAAGAATAACGAGACTTTAAAAATTTCATATCTACTTTTAGTAGTTGCTGCTGCTGCTGCTGCTGCTGCTGGAGCTGGTGTTGCTTATTTCCATAGCGCTTTCTCATGCATTTTTGCTGAGCACACACACACTCACACGGAGCACTTTTAGTGATATATGTACACACACTATCGTGTTTGTCGTAGTTTATACCCGTACCACAGTGTTTCAGACAGGCATGAGCGATGCGCTTACTGGAGTTGAAATATACTAATGGTCTAGACAAAAGTTTCTGGAGAGCATCCTTAATATAACATAAGGACGCAGCAGAAGTGGAGTGGAGTATGATTGGCGTTTGAATTCAGCAATCTATCAGAGAGCATCCTTATCTACGTATGCATGTATTCCATGTGTTGATTTGCTTATCAGATACCCAGCTATGCCGCTGTCTGCTTAGCCAACTCTCTATCTGTTCTTCTCTCTCTCTCAGTCCCAACTTTGAGCACCCATGCACATTTATCTGGTCATTTATCTCTTAGCAGAAGTACTTCGAGCGCAAAAATTAAATTTAAATATTTAAGATACTTTCGCTTTGCCCATTGTGCATGTGGCATGTGGCAAGTGGTGCGGGTGTTTGATAGTCACGCATGCCACACTTAAGTGCTGGCTGTTCTTCTAGTTCTTTTTCGTCTTTTCGAGTGTGTTGTGCATTTTTACGAGCGCTTTTTAATAAATCATGCGCCACGTAAGCGGACTTTCATACACAGCCAAAAACACTGCCAGTCTGATGTGTGTGTGTGTGTGTGTGGAAGTGGAGCTAGTATTTGTCTACCCTTCTTCTCGCTTGAGTGAGTGATTTGCATATGTTGCTGCCGCTGTTGCTGTTGATGCAGCTGCAAAAAATGGCCCAGCACACAAATCACATTGGGGCAATGGCTTGGACACACCCACAGCGCCCACTGTTGCGCCCAGCTGCTGTCCAGCATCAGCAGCGAAAATGGTCGTTAGCCACGCTTTTCATGCGGCCACACACCGACGAAAATATCCCCCACACACAGAGAGAGAAAGGCCTGTTCACAGGCTCGTTTCGGGCGCTTTGCCTGGGTGCAAATTAATACACTTGCGAGCCCTATCGGGATTGCAGCGTGATTTTGTTATTGTGCGCCCCACCCAACCACCCAACCACCACTTACTGCGGTTTTTGGTGCTTCAGCACCAGTAATAATAACAGCAGCAGCAACAGCGCGCACAACAACAATTGCTGCGAGCTGCCAACAATATTTTCGAGTACTTCCACTGCACGGCTTAATATGCAAAGTTATGAGAGCCTGAGCCCTGCCCCCAGCTCCAGTTGCCGCTCTCCATATAGGACCTCAACAAATTTTGAATTGCCTTCAGCCAAACAGACCTGGAGATGGCTTCAATAATATTGATGTTCCATTTAGAGTTCAGAGAGCAATTCTCTAGCTGAGCTGTGATATGTTCGTCTATTTTAATTATATTTTGCTATAATTGTTGTCAATGAATTAAGAATATTTTATGAAGATGAAGATGCAGATTTCTGTTCTGCAAACACATTATATTTTATGGAAGTCTTGCGTAGTAATTTTAATTACTATTGTGGCATATATATATTCTGTTATAATATTATTAATTGAATTCCCACTTCTACAATTATCTGCATGATCAACAAAGCTAAGTGAGAGATATAAATAAAATGTGGCAAAAAAAAATATGTGGATATTGTAGATGAATATTTCAAATATTTTTGGTATTGTTAATCATACAGATCAATAAGCAACTAGTGTCTTAAACTTGATCAACTTATATCTATACATATATTGATGTAAGTATGTAGATATTATATATATTATATATATAATAATACATATATAATATATATAATAATATATGTATAATATATATATAAAAATATATATATATAAGTAATTTATAATGTGTTTTATTTTACAACTTTTTATAAAAAAAAAACTTTTACTTTTGAAGATATAATTCTATTCAGGGCTTCATTCAGTTTAATTATAGTAGTATTATATTTCAGCATTTAAATATACATTTTATATATTTTAATGTATTAAGTATATAAAATATTTCGAATACTTACAAATTTCTAGCATCTATCGCATCAACTCTACCTATCGCATCACGTGACCATCTCAATGGGCGCAGCGTCAAGTGCCAGTTAAGCGCATTAAATTGGCGGCCATTTTATAATTTGGAATAACATAATTTCGCCATTATTAACGGGCCACGCCACAAGCGCCACAAAAGCCCTCAACAACGGGGCAACGAGCGCCGTGCAACGTGTTCCGCGCCTCATGCTTCACGCTCCGTGCCACTTGTGCCACATTCCCAACAAATGTGCAGCAGACTTTCAGGCGAGTGTAAAATATAGCCACACAGATTTTCAGTGTAGGTTGCACGTATAATTAAACAGAGCCCGGAAAATTTATACATAGCGTATACGTATAAAGCGAGGGATACATAACCTGGGAAGGAAAAGGCTAAGCTTTACGCCAGAGCAGCTTATGGAGCGGAGTTTTTTCCGGTCTGCCCGCCCGGCCCGCTTGTTACAACATTTCAATTAAAAGTTAAACTGCATGTAATTTCCAGGAAATGTGTAAGTAATAACACTGTCCGCTGCGCTCTACTTGAGCCAAATTAATTTACGAAATATAAAAATAAAAACAGAAAAGCCCACAAGATCAAAAAAAAAGGTTAGCCAAAGGGTTTGTTGCGCCAGACCCAAAACTCGCCTCCCATTAATTAAACCAAAAAAAAAAGGCAGCAAAAAAGTCCAAAGAGTTCTAAAGCCAAAAGCTGCGCAATTGGGATTTGTGGGGTAGAGGAGGCTTTAGGGCATTTTTTTTTATTGCGTCAGCATTGGGTTTCGTTTTGGGTTTCGCAATTCCCAAACTAAATTCAATTTCAGCAGCTGCGACTCTCGTTAGCCAGTTAAGGCCATTACACACTCATTGAAAACGGTTGAACGAGGTCTAATGGCTGCCTGCTGTGATAATAGGCAAGAGAGAGAGAGAGAGAGAGAGAGAGAGAGAGAGAGAGAGGGAGCTATAACAGTATAGAAGATAATTATTCTTTATAAGAATAGAACAGTTATTCAAACTGCAAGAGGACAAACACATAATGCTAAGCATATCTTCATCGATAAAAATCAATGGAGCTGAAGAAATATTTATAACATTAGATAGAGATTATTTTGTTTCATAGGAATATACCGTAATCACCACGGAGACAATAAATTTATATTTTTTAGCTTGAAAGCACTTCGCAGCAGCATTGGAGAAGAGGTTCGGGTACCTTCTAGTCGTGCCCTGCCGACTGCTTTCACGCATATGCTGAGCTGGCTCAAGCATAAGTTCTCTGTGGGTCGCGGACAAGACGAGCATTTAACTCAAGCCGAATGTTTGCGCCAGCCGCAATTTCAATTAGCCGTCCACGCGCCACGCCCCACCCGCGAACTGCCTTTAATTTTGCAATGAAACGAGATACGCCATAAATAGGTGATAATTGCCAGACTTCGTGTCTGTGTAGCAAACAAATGCTCTGCAATGAGTGTAACCAGCAGAAAAACAAATTTTATTCAGAGCTGCAAATTTGCTGTGCGACACACAAATAAAAGCCAAACAACAATCAGCAGAAGCAAATAATAAAACGAGTTGGAGCATGGGAAGCGTCGCTTCTCTTTACAGAAATCGACAATCAACATTTTATGCAAATACATCGGAAGCTGCCAATTGACTCTGGAGCGAGCTCTATTTTACCTTCTGGTGTAGGCGATAAGGGTCGAGAGCTACGCTTGTACCCTCACTCACTCACACACACACACACGCAGTAGCCATGCCAATGAATACCTAAACAGCAGTCACATGTGTGTGGGGCCATGCAGATCAGGGAGGGCACACGCTAAAAGTAAATAAATGAAACCGATGGCCCAGCCGAATGAAATATGAAACATAATCGAGGGCTGACAGAAGAGAGCAAGAGAGCAGCGCAGAGAGAAAGTGGATCGAAAAGCGATTACGCAAAACACCGACTGCGGGTATACTTGACTATGAAGTAATAGAAGTGAAAGCAACAAATCAAGGTACGAAATGTACAAAGAGAGATGAGCGTACAGGAGAGTATAATATATATATTAATATATTTATTATATAATATATATATTATTTTATAATATATTATATGGATACCCAAAGATAATTTTCCTGCTTTTATACAAAATATACCTCCACAAATTCAAGCCAATATACCCGCTTGTACCCCCTCTAGAGTATTTAAAAAATTGCTTCTGATATCTGATATCTGATAACAAAAGCCCTTTGGGCTTAGGCGCAACACCAAATGCGAAACTAGAGAGAAAGAAATCAGCATTTAAATGGGATTTCCGACCCGAAGTAAATACATATGTATGCATGTATGTGTTGCAGCATCGGTACAGTAAAAACTATTGTGTAGGAAAAACATGCTCCACATGCAGCTCAGATTTATTGCTCAAGCTTTGGCAGCTGGCAATGATGGAGAAGTTTGCAGTGCGCGCTGAAAGAAACCTGGAGAATTAAAAGCGAAGTCTGTGCGATAAGGTGCCAAGCACTTGGCATAACAGCTTCGGTGAATGCTTTGGAAATATAAGCACATCAGCAAAGGATTACAAAGGAAACAATATGTATAAAAAGTATTTAAGATTGCTTGGGTTCATGTAGTTTAATAATCTAATTATTGCTCTGCACATAGCATCGAGCTCTGATGTATGGGGAAAGCCAATTGACTTTGACCTAATAGCGTAATCGGCTTTAATATTAAAGCGGCGCCACGCCCAATACACATGCCACACACACAGGCACATCCACTCTCAGTCAGGATGCTTTGTAAATTGACTGCTCAACATTTGTCATTGGGGCGCAAGGCAGAAAATTTCGCATACGCAGCGTATTACAGAGCTCACAAACCACTCGACGCAACGAGGCAAAAATGCTCTAGCTTCGTGTTATGCACGATTTCACAACAACAACAACAACTACAACAACAACTACAGCAACAACGTAAAAGTAAAGTAAAAATGGAAAAAGGCTCTCAAAACGCACGCATAGGCAATCAGAATAGCATAAACCTAAAGCGCAAGAAATGAAATGAAACGTGCAATGTGTGTGTGTGTGTGTGTGTGCCATTTGTGTGTGTGTGTGCAGGGTATTAGAAACCATTTACCTATCCACACAGGCCCATTACACATGCACATAAGGATAAGAGACGACGACAGCCAAAACAATTTTTATAGGTAAACTTTACCTTTCCTTTCCTTTCTCACTGTTGCGGCTCAGACTGAAAGGACGAACGGCTCGGAGTATCAACAACACTTTGGGCGTATAAACACAAAGTGCTGTGCGTGTGCTGGTGGCTGTCTCTGAGTGGAAGAGGAGGCGACAGAGCTCTCTCCCTCTCTCTCTCTCTCTTTCTCAGTCTATCTGCACTTTGTTTGTGCTTCGCTTCGCTGTTTTTTGAAGCACTGGCCGACGTGGCGTATGCGCGTTTTTCGGCTATATAGTGGCA
Source organism: Drosophila peninsularis (assembly GCA_035047485.1). Taxonomy (NCBI): domain Eukaryota; kingdom Metazoa; phylum Arthropoda; class Insecta; order Diptera; family Drosophilidae; genus Drosophila; species Drosophila peninsularis. The sequence goes on along the minus strand of JAWNPN010000085.1, from coordinate 3,946,569 downwards.
TATGCTTGTGTTATTTTTGCTAAATAATTAGATTAGTATTTCGCACGACCTCTCTGCCCAGCACTAGCTGGCTATAAAACATAATCACGCTAACGTCTCTATGAAGCTCTTGTTGCTGAAGCTCAACATAAGTTTATTGAACACGTTAGCCAGCTTAAGCGATCGTTAGCTCATTTAAGATGCTAAATCCAAAGTTATAAATATGTAAATACAGATTTCGTGCCAGCAAGCGCTCACTGTATTTACTTTAACGAGCTGAGCTGTTATTGACGACCGCCGTCCGCAGCCACTTTATATATTGACTCAGTCGAGCTGCAACAACAACAACAGCATCTCAACCTTCATAGCTTTAATCGTCGCTCCGATCGGCAGCAGTTTCAGTTTCACTTCGGCGGCCAAGCGGCAAACACTACTCTACACGAGACATCGCGGCACTCTTGAGCATTCATGATGAGATTTGTGGCATTTCTGGCGCTCGGCCTGAGCCTGTGCCTGGCCAGCGCGCAGGCTGGCAAGGTGGGGCAGCAGCAGCTGGGGCCACAGCGACACCTGGTCTGCTACTATGACTCGGCGAGTTTCGTGAAGGAAGGTGAGTGCGGAAAGCGAAAAGGCGAGGGCCAACCCGACAAAGTGCTTACGTAATCCCTAGAGACACTCGCAGAGCGGAGCGACACTTGATAATTGGACGTAAATACTTATGTGGCATATATAAAGAAACTGAAACTGAAATCTGAGCACTCAGCCGAACAGCTTGGAAACAAAGTGCGGCTTATCAGCGAGTTTCCGAAATTAGGTTTATTTGTTTGTTTTTCTCGCGAGCGAGAGTAGGCGATAACGAGCAGAGCCAACAAATTAATACACTGAGCTCAAAAAGGTCGTAGTTGTAGATGAGATGATTAAAAATTAAGTGAGTTACAAATAGATAAATTTAAATATTACAAATAATACAATTATTATAGCTAAAAGTTCGTTTGCAACAGTTGCCATCTCTTCAGCTCAGTATTAGCCCCTTTATTTCTTTCACTGTACCTCAAGCCTTGCTTTGTATTCAGGTCTTGGCAAACTGGTGATTGATGATCTGGAGCCCGCGCTACAGTTCTGCGATTATCTGATCTATGGCTACGCGGGCATTGAGCGTGACTCGCATAAGGCTGTGAGCCTCAACCAGCAGCTGGACTTGGATCTGGGCAAGGGTCTGTACCGCACTGTGACGCGCTTGAAGCGCAAGTATCCCAATCTGCGTGTCCTGCTCAGCGTGGGTGGCGACAAGGACATTGAGACTGGCGACGATGCCAAGGACTTGCCCAACAAGTACCTGGAGCTGCTCGAGAATCCCACGGGTCGCACTCGCTTCGTGAACACCGTCTACTCGCTGGTGAAGACCTACGGCTTCGATGGCGTGGACATTGCCTGGCAGTTCCCCAAGAACAAGCCCAAGAAGGTGCACAGCGGCTTGGGCAGCGTGTGGAAGAGCTTCAAGAAGGTCTTCAGCAGCAACTTCATTGTGGATGAGCGCTCCGAGGAACACAAAGAGCAGTTCACAGCTCTGCTGCGCGACGTGAAGAACGCCTTCCGTCCGGACAATCTGCTGCTCTCCACCACCGTGTTGCCCAACGTAAACTCCTCACGTATGTTCCAAAGAGATCGGAGCTATTTCTAGAAATTCTATTCTAATGTTTGCCTTTTCTTCAGTGTTCTTCGATGTGCCCGCTGTTATCAACTACTTGGACTTTGTGAACCTTGCCGCCTTCGACTTCTTCACCCCGCAGCGCAACCCAGAGTTAGCTGATTACTCGGCGCCCATCTATGAGCTGAGCGAACGCAATCCCGAGTTCAATGTGGATGCGCAGGTTAAGTTCTGGCTCCGTCACAACTGCCCGGCCAGCAAGATCAATGTGGGCGTGGCCACCTATGGCAGGCCCTGGAAAATGACTGATGATTCGGGCGAGACCGGCCTGCCGCCTGTGGCAAAGGTGGTCGACGAGGCGCCCGTGGGCGGCAACACCCAGCTGCACGGCATCTACAGCTGGCCCGAGACCTGCGCCCTGCTGCCCAACCAGAACAATGCCTACTCCAAGGGCGCCAATGCACCGCTCACCCGGGTTACAGATCCCGCCAAGCGCTTCGGCTCGTATGCCTATCGTGCGGCCGACAAGAAGGGCGACAACGGCATCTGGGTGAGCTTCGAAGATCCCGACACCGCAGCCGACAAGGCCGGCTACGTGCGCAGCAACAATCTGGGCGGAGTGGCTCTATACGACTTGTCGCTCGACGACTTCCGCGGACTCTGCACCAACGACAAGTACCCCATACTGCGGGCTGTCAAGTACCGCCTGGCTAACTAGACTTGGCAACCTTTTATTAACTTGTCTCATGTAACTGTAAAATTAAATGTGAGTTTTGAAAGGACACATTAAAGACGAAAGTCAAATGAACTCGAAGTAGTGTAAGCTAAAGAAGATCTAGGTAAATGAGATAGTACCCTGTGCTCCTCTCCAGCACTCTCCTCTGTAACCCACGCGTTATCTATTCATATTGCTCTGACTGTGTTTCTTTTAAGGGATTTTTGTCATCAGTTGAAGTTCTTTAAACAGGCTAAAGATATATCTATATAAAATAGATACATCTATATATAAAATATATATATATCTCTCTCTCTTCTGCTCCCTCTCTAACTTACGCCCTCGCTCTCTCAATGTTAGTTTGTGGCCGCGCATAAAGTATCTAGTTGTATGCCCTCCATTGTATAGTCTCTCTATTGCGCATAAAGCTTTATTGCGTATACGCCACGCTGGCTCACACCTAACTTATATTTTTTCCAAATAATTGGATTAGCATTTGTGTGCGCCTCCCACTAACCGCTACCTGGCTCAAACACATGTTCACGTTTCTGGAATTTTTATGAAATTTTGTTGTTGTTTTTGCTTGTGTGTGGGTGTGTGTGTATGTGTGTGGTTTCGCTTTAGGTTATTTGAGATTTCAGTACGTGTGGATGTCTGTGTTCGTGTCGGTGTGCGTTCTGTGTATTTGTCTGGATTTCGGGCAACAATAAACTAACAAACGCGAGCGGATTAGTTGCCTGCTCCAGCAGCTCTAGAATTTCCATTATTTTTAGTTAGTTTGCGCTTCGAAAAATTTCCTGCAGCGAAATTCGCTGAAATGCAAAGCTTCTGCATATTTCCCCCACTCGCAATTTGTAGGCCATTTGTTGCGCCCAGAAGTATGCTCCAGCAAAGCGAGCAGAAGCCAAACAAAAATGCGCTGAGAAATGTGAGCAGAGTGGAGAACAAAAGTGAATTTGAGCTACGACGGCGAATCAGCAGCTGCTCTTAACTAATTGCATGGGAATTTGAAACTTAATATACAAAATTAAATGCATTTAAATGAAGTTTTAGGGAATTTAAATAAATACAGACTCTAAATAAAAGCAATCAGGAATGCTGAACAACGCTTAAGAATGAGTTGGCTTCAAGTAATATCTGCCTCATGCCCAAGAGCACAGCAGCTTAAAGCTCCTATGGTAGCATGAGTCAGAAAAACTCAGTCGGCATGTAAAAAAGGTGAACGCATGGCAGGTGGCAGGCAAGTGGCAGGTAACTGCGTGCCAGCTGGCAAAAATGGCAATAAAATTGTTATAGAAATCTGGGGAAAAAACTCGTAGCGAGCTGCGAGAGTTTGCCTCGAGATCTGCGCTTGCATTGTTTAAATATTATTTACGAGGTGGCATTAAAGTCGTCTCAATGCGAAGCTCACAATTTGCCCGGAGCCTGATTTATGCCCCCAGGGCCAGAAACTTAAGCAGCGCCAATTCGATGGTAAAAGTTGAGCATTTTGCCAAATTTTGCTGATTGAGCTGGGTAGGGAGAAAAAGAAAGAGGGAACTCTGGGCTGGGCAGCCAAGCGGATGGCAGCTGCCAAGCTTAATGCCAAATCCATTAGCCGTTAGCGCTGGCTGCGCTGCTCACGTGTAATCAGACAGCTGCCGGCAGCGAGACTCGCTCGACAATCATGTCTTGATACCTCAAACAAGCACCACACACACACACACACGCACGCACGCACACACACACGCACGCACAACACACACTTTAGCTCGTAAGCTTTTCAAATATATCGATCGTAAACAACAACAAACTCTAAAACACAAACATCAAGGCACCAATAGTACTGCCATGGAATATATATTTTTGATACTCCATGCCATGTTTATTGTTGCTGCTGCTGTTGTTGTTGTTGTTGCTGCTGCTGTCGTTACAAGTTGAGCAACTTTTTGGACACACAGCAAAAGTTAAGAGCAGGGCTTTAAGACTGTCAACAGCTGCCTGAAGGTAACCCCACAGCCAGGATCTCCGCTGCGTGTTGCGGCTGCTGCTGCTTGCTTCAGGTTGTCAAGCTGTAAGAAGTACACGCGAGTATTTTATGTATATTGAAAACAAACTTCAGCTCAGCTGTGCACGACTCGGACGATGCTCTGTTTTAAGTTTTTCTATGTGCAAGCCAAGGCAGTTTTCTGTATTGAAATCTAGACTGCAACTGGGTAATTATCGAATTTATGGGCTATCGATTATTGGGCTATCGATTATTGGGCTATCGATAATTGGAAAAAACATTTTCCCCATGAGCTATAAACTGACATATTTGATATAAGGTAAGCCAATGGAGAAATAGACATTCGTGGGGAATTATCGAATTTATGGGCTATCGATAATTGGGCTAATTTATGGGCTATCGATAATTGGAAAAACCTGTTCTCTATGAGCTATAAACTGACATATTTGATATAAGGTAAGCCAATTGAGAAAAAGACATTCATGGCAAACAACTCTCCTGCTAGCTGTCCCATTGCCAACAATAACGATAATTATCGATTCATTTGAAATTACCATAAGCCTCATTTACTATACCATAATATATATTAATGCACTCCAAGCGTGTTTGTCCAACTGCAATTGACCTTGTTTTGTCAGCCCTCTTGGAAATGGCTATAGGGTATAAAGAGCTTTTCAATTTATGCCACGGCAGTAGCGGAAACTTTTCGACTGTCATTTATTGCATTTTGTCGCAGCTGCGTGGATTTTTCTTGTATTTTCTATGTGCTAGATAGATTCTATTCGCCTTGTTCTGGCAGCCATTATCATTGTCTACACACACACAGAGTGACACTCTCACACAGCCATAGGCAACATTTATGGCTCACTCCCATTTCGTAGCCGGCAAATTGCCAATGTGGAGCTCAGGAAATGCTTTACTTGATTTAGCTGCTAAGTGCAGCTGCAGGCGGCAAGTGGCAACCGGAGCAGCAGCAGCAACAGCAACAGCAACAACAACAACAATTGCCATGAAAATGTGTAGCGTATAGTCCAGCTCTTAGCCGCTTCTCCGCGTGTCCACAAATGTGGCATGGATTTTCGGCAACAATGTTCTCATAAATTCCCTTGGCGCTTGTAAAAACAATTATGCCAGATATTTACGCCGCAGCCGACGTGGCTGCAACTGCAGCAACCGTTGAGAATTTTTGCTGTTAACAGTTTTTGGCTTGCCATTGCGCCCTTTGACACCGCGCCCCTGCTCGCCTATCGCCGCACTGTAATTTCCCCATATTATTTTCGCCGGTTTAACGCGTCGTATGCGTAATATCGCTTACACGCCTCTGCTCGCAATTATGCGATATATGTTGTCATTACGAGCGAATGCGAATTGTTTAATTAAAATGCTAAGGAATGGCTTTCAGCTGGCTGCAAATGCAAGAATTTGGTTGTTATACTAGCATAGACTTTGTTCACTTCAGTGTCTGTTGTCTCTTGTCTGTTGTCTGTTGCCTGTGTGTGTGTTTGCTTGCTGTGTGTGTTTGTTTTGGTCTTTGCCAAACACTAGAATTGCAGTTCGAGTGTTTGACAAACCATTCACATTTCATATTCGCATTTATCCACGCCAAATATGTGGCGCCACCCGCATAATGGCAGCACCTGGCTCAACTGCAGGTGTTGAGCGTATATAAACAGGTAATTCAAATTTATGCCAAGCGGCTCTTTTGGGCTGCTCTCTGTTTATGTTGGCACTCAGCACATGCCACACATAGCCTTAACTTTTTATGACCAGCCCGATAAATATTTTGCCAACATTTGGGTTGGTTTGCACCCAAAGTTGGCCAGGTTGTTAGATAGTTTGAAAAATCAACAAGTTCTTTACACACAACATTCTAGAACAAAAGCCACTGAGACTAACTGCATAAGCCAAGTTGAACTGTCAAATAAAAATGTTTGTTTTGCTCCTGGGACATCTAAAAACGAACTTCAATTCATTTGGATCTTATGGATACATAGCAAAGGTACGATCTAAAAAAAATAGTAGACCTTTGACAGTCTGATGGCCATAATCAAGCTGGTCATATAGAGCCAAACTGATTTGATTCTGAATACTTGATTATCTTCACACATTCTGTACTGTTGAAGTAAATAAAAAATCATAAAATTTATGACTTATTAAATATATGTTATACTTCAACTGCCTAATCCTGCATAAATCCCATAAAATATTTTCATTTCAACTTAACTTGCATTGTTCCAATTTGAGTTTGTGCTCTAATATTCGATTTCAATTTGAAGTTTCTCTTGATTTTTTTCATTTCATTTCCACTTTATGCTAAATGGAATAGACTTTTAATTAGCTAGTGCAATAAACCATTTCTCCACCCAGCTAAAAGCTGTTAAATATTCTTTGCATAGGTAATTGGTTCTCTTTTCGCTCTGCTCATTTTCGATGCGGTAAAAAAAAAGCGAAAAACAGAAGAGAATAGAAAATTCCCAAATGAAGCTGCGACCAAGCCGTATCATAACCAACAGAGTTCTCGCTGATTGTGTGTGTGCTTTGGTGTTTGCTTTGATGGCCACATTCACTTCATGGCAAACACTCGGATTTCGCAGTCACGTTCGAGCTTTAAGCGGGCTTCGTGTATTCCATGGTGTGCGCGAGTTTTGCAAAACGGATTTTTGGTGAACCACGCAAAGGTTGGGGTTAGTTCTGCTAACCCAACCATGGCTAAAGCAAATATAATACACACACACACGCACGCAAGCAGAGCAGGATAATGGCATGTGCTTAAGCCAACAGCCAAAGCCAAACAAAGCCCACCCACAGTTGAACTGTTTGTAAAATTTCAATGTGGTCGCTCTTTGGGGTATGTACATACATAGATATATATATATATATATATATATATATATATGTATATATATATATATATATATATATATATATATGTATATATATAATATCCATAATATATATATATATATTTTGAGAGAGGGGGCGTATACTTAATAAGCTTGGACTTACGTTATGGCGCTTTTTCTCACGTTCCGGCACCGAGTGCCAGCTGAATTGTAAATTCCAATCGAAGCCGCCAACGTTGACCCCACTGGAGTCGCGATAGTGAAACTCTAAGGTCGTATCATCGATAACATCTATAACGGGACAGACGACTGTGGTCGAGTTGCGGGCAATGCGATCCAAAAGCGGCTCCAGCCAACCTGCGAAGGGAAAACAACAAATGGCTTTAGTTCCTGAGCAGAAAGCAAAAGAGAGAGAGAGAGAGAGGAATTGGCTTAAGTTTGACTAATAAATGGAAGGGCGCAAAAGAGAGGGGGAGATTTATATGCGCAGAGTATCATATAACAAAATGGCGGACTGCAAAAAATATGAAGAGCAGGCAGTTGGACAAAGAAATCAAGACGTTTGATGTAGAGAACATCGAGCATAAGTGGCAAGTATGTGATTGATCGAATATAGAAAGAAAAGTATATTATACAAATAAAAAGAAATATATATAATATATAAATAATATATAATAATATATAATATGATAGAAATGGTCTCTGTAGGTTGGTAAATTGGTAAGTTAAGCGCGTATAGTATTTTCTGGTTAGAGACTGAGGAATAAATTAAAAAGACTTCCAAAGAATACCCAAGATAATTTTGTTTTACTCAAAAATGTATCTTTAAAAAAAATTGATTTATTCATTGAAGAGAAGTTGAACTTCGTCAATTTCTATATCATGGAAGAGCCATATGAGCATATATGTCAACTCGACTTCAACTAATGTATGTAAGTAGCATTAGTTATGAAAAAGAACATTTTTTAATATTTATTAGCTAACTTTTTCTCAGTAGGGCCCTTATAGGAGTATCTGTTTGCAGTTTGATTTAATTGCTTTTGCCAGGCGCCTTTCGTGTCCAACTCGAACGCCTGGCCGTGCCATCCATCATCGGCGTGGACGACAACGATGACATCCTCAAAGTAAAATGGAAAGACCAAAAATTGTTTTCCTTCAGAAACTTTCGCAAACACAAACACACACACACGCATGCACACGCGCATGCACACACGCTCTTTGAGTTGAAAGTTTTTCTGCATGACATTTTCCCAATACTATACTTTGGCTCTCTTCATCTCTCGTTGCCTATGTGTCTCTTGCTCTTGGATTCGTCGATTTCGTGTGCAATAAACAAAATTGATTGTGTGCTGGCCCTTCCATCATTTGCCCCTAGACAAAATGAAATTTTGGCCAAAAAGAGAGACGAGTACAAAGCAATCAGCGCTATCAACGCTCGAGTGCGGCCCAAACAAAACTGAAGATTAAGTGATTTACTAGTTGGCTTTGTTTTATTGCCAGCATTGTTTCTGTTGCTGCTTTTATTTGTACTTTAGCTTTTTTGTCGCCGAATCTCATCTCTGGCCCATCAAATGTTACAGCACATTGAGGAATGCGAATTGCGCCTAAGCCCAACAGCTGTCCAACAGGAAAATAGTTTAATTTTATGGCTTCGGTTTACGGCTCTTAGTATGTTGCTTGGCAACAAATATTGATTGCACGACTATTTTGCTGCTGAAGTCTCTGCGCCATTTGTGGCCTAATTAAATAATTAATTTGCCGTTAACACGGTTTGTCCAGTGGAAACAATGCCAACCATTTGTCAGTCAATTAGAACGTTTTGCCAACGATTTCCAAATATTGCATTACACATAAGCCAACAATTGAAGGGGCCAAAATCCATTGCATACTTTTAGGCAGTGCAAACAATTTGGGGAATGGACACGACTCAGAGAATCGAAGTGGAAACAAAGCATTTACCGTAAGATGCTTTACTATTCAATATATAAGAGCTAAATTCAAGCAATTAAACAAGGATTTGACCTCAAGCTACTTTGAGGCAAGTCGAGGTCAGTGCATAGCAATAGAAAAGTCCATGGGGCTTACAGGGTATTAGAACGCCTGCACTTACCCTCCGCACACTCGCAATGTGAGTCCAGATAGGTAATCACAGGTGATTTGCCACTCTTGGCGCCCAGCAGACGAGCGCGTATCAAACCCTCTCGCTGCGGTCCTCGCACAATCTTCACCATGGGATACGAAGCAAAGTAGTCTTCCAGCTGATTCTTGAGATGTGCTGCAGGAGCAAGGAACGAATCATTACAACTGGTACGTGAAATTATCGCAATTTGGATACTCACGCATATCGCTGTAGTCGTCTACCAGGATAATCTCGCCAATCAGCTCTGGCGGCGATCGATCCAGCACGGAGTGAACCGTGCGTATCAGCACGGACCACGCCTCATTGTGGAAGCAAATGATGACATCAGTTTTGGGCAGATTGGTCAGATAGAGAGCGGAGTCCTTGCACCAGGCGTCGCGAGGATCGGGCAGCGAGCGATGCACGGATATTAAATCGGAAGCATATTGATTGAAGGCGTTCTTCGTCCAGCCGTCGTCCACGGCCTTCTTCATGTCCGGCGCCATTTCCTTGGGCAGAATGACTGGCTTGCCCATCTCTCCGGGTCTATCGTACAGACTAGCCACAGGCGCATCCAAATAACTTTTGTCTAAAAAAAGCAGATACGGAAAAAGAAGCTGAGTGAAAAGTTGTTGCTAAATGTGCCTGAAAATTGCCAGGGTTTACTTTTGGTTGGCCGGACAGGGCGGCTGCTGCTGCTGCTTTGTTGTGCATGAAATTTACAACTGCCACAACATGCGACACTCGGCGAAGATAAATCGCAAATGCATTTGACATGAAAAGTTGTCATCATCAGCGTCGTGAATGAAAAATGCTTTGGCTTGCAAATTTGCTAGTCAAGCGCACAGTGAGGCAAAAGCTATTAGAACTACTTGGTTTATGAAAGCTACAGAATAAGAGTGCCCTTGGGGCACATGCCACTTAGTAGTGACTAATGCCAATCAAATGAGGAATTGTCTTTAGGTCTATCAAGTCAAGAAATTTTATAAATAATAATTTTCTAAACAAAAAAAATTAAACTAAAGCTAGGATATGGACTACATTATGAACTAGTTAAGATAGCTCAATTTAGTTAGTTTAATAAATAATCTAATCATAAAAAAAATTATATTAAATAACAATATATTATATTATGCACATATTTTTCTCATAAACTATATTAACTCTTTGCCAGCTCTTGTGCCAGTGTACGACGGTGCGTATACGTGTTGTCTGTGTCATCTTGCACAAGCTCAATGAGTTCTTCTGCTTGGCGTGAGCGGCTCTGTGTGTGTGTGTGTGTGTGGAGTTGCCGTGCTCACTGTGTGTGCATTATATTATCTTGTTATTTGCATTTGCATGGAAATATGATTCTGTTCCGGCTGCCAGTTGCTGCTTTTTATGAGATTTGTCAGCCAGAAGTGACACTTATTGGCGCTCATCGTGTGAGCTGTGTGAGTCGACAAATGTGTGCGTGTGCGTGTGTCTGTGTGTCTGTGTGTGTGCGAGAGTGTGTCGCACAATGAAAAACATTTCAATTACCACAATCATTTCAATAAACATAAAAAGCTGCCTGCAAAATAAAAAGCGATAAAGGCAAAGCCCAGTCTAAGTCACACACCATAGCCGCCTCGTGTTAGCCACATAATGTTGCGGCAGTTGGAACGGAGAGGCCAATCAGGCGGCGATAAATTTTTGGTCTCACAACAAAGGCCATTAAAAAAAGAAACTGGGCATAGAGCAAGAAAGGAGGGATTCGCACATAAATTTTATGATTTGTCGCAGTTACAACTTCATTGCGGGAAATGCAGGAGCTGGGCGGAAGGCGGAGCGCCAGGACCCCAGCAAGGACTCAGCTACACACTCGACTGTTTGTTGTAATGAACATTTTTGCATGCTGTGCGCGCGCACACGCATCATAATAAAAAACAATAAAACCGAAACGCAAAAGGAAGTTCTATGCAGGCGCATGGCCTCCCGGCGGCAGGGGACGAAAGAAGGCCCAGGTCTTTGGGTTTTTATGTGTTTTATTGATTCACTTATTTATAGCGCAGCATGGAATATTAAAGCACGAGCTCCGCCAGCGCATTGCTATTCAAATGTAGCCACCTGAGACAATCCAATTATAGCATATCGGAATATAGAAACTCTTCGAAACGATATGAAAGCCATTTCAGATCGTACAGTGAAGTCTACAGCTAAACGAACAGAAGTCATAAAAACACCAAGGTCAGCGATGCGTCTAGAGTTGTAAAATGTCAGTTTATGGCAAGTTTATTAAAATTATATTGAATATTGCTTAGGAAAGGGTTCTATTGTAGGCACTTCTTAACTAAGAGGGTTCACAGATGGACTATGGAATGCAGGCAGAGTGAAGGTATCAATCTGAATCGCTGCCTTAATCTGCTTATTTATTAATTTCATTTTCCCTGCGGCTCTACCCTAACTATTCTAATCCATTTAAATTTCATCTTCCGCACACGCGTCCCATTTAGTGAGCATCCACTGTATAGGCAAATATGCGATGGCTGCGTATGTTTTAGCCATCTATATAATTTTCATATCTATCGGCAGTTTATGGACATAACCAGAGGTCGAGGGGGAGCCGAATGAAGGTAGGGAAAAGGATACAGCGGGAGCGCTCCAGGGACACGCCTGAGCGTGACAGGAAGCTATAAAACGTCCGTTATGCGAGCTGCATGAGACAAAAGAGGGAGCGTCGTTGTGGGTGGAGCGGGACCAGACAAATGCCTGCGAGGTGCCTACACAAGCCTGACTCGGCTTGCTCCGACATAAAGCATAAAAGGAACATAATATGCTAAAGTAGCGTTATTTGCGCAATGTATAGCTGGGGAGCAGCCAGCTGGGAGCTGGGAGCTGGGAGCTGGGAGCTGGGAGCTGGGAGCTGGGAGCTGGGAGCTGGGAGCTGGGAGCTGGGAGCTGGGAGCTGGGAACTGGGGAGGTGGTTTGCCCGGGGACGCCCAACAAGGACAATAGACAGGAAGGCACACACACACGCACTTAAATCAGCGTTATGTTATTATGAGCGGCGCAAGGGGGGATTAGCATTGATTAAAAACGGGCCAAAGCTGGACGCGCGCAATCAATCCAATGCGGCAGCAGCTGTTCCCAGGGGCGTTACGCTTGTTTCTCTGCGAGCGGATGGGCGTGGCATTTGCATTGTATGTACAAAATCATTATCGCTGCTAAATTGTAAAAAAAATAACAAGTACAAGCAGCCAGCAGCCACTAAACAGAGCAGGGCAAGGCGAAGGCTAAGGCGAAGGCGAAGGCAGACGAGGACCAGCCCAAGATCAAGATAGAGCGCGTATTAAAGACATGGCCAGCAGGCACTTTGACGGCGTCTCGACTATCTGACTGACTGACTGACTGGCTGGCTGGCTGACTGGCTGGCTGGGCTCTCCTGTGGCTCTGCCTGGTTGATGCGTGCGCGCGATAAACGTCGTGTTGGCCACGTCTTTTGGTGGTAAGCGCCCCAAGGCCAGGCAATAAGTACAACAACACTAATTACCAGCTACGAACACACAGGGCAGCAGCCACAGACAGACAATGGGGCCGTCGGGTCGGTTAACAGGAACGAACAAACCAAAATCAGAAGATGCCCTGGACTTCAGACTCATATGCGTGGTCGAGTGTTGGTAAACGTTGTAGGCTTGCACACAATTTTGACGCCACGGGGCGACTGCTGCACGACAGGATCAGCAAATAGCCAGCCAACAACAACGGCAACAATTGCAACTGCAACAACTTGTAGCTTTGCCACCTCTGTTGCTGATGAGGCTGCGCAAGAGATGCAAACATGATATGCGAAATTGCAAATACGTGCATTGTGTGGATCCGCCAGGCAATAAACCCAGCCCAGAGATGACAGAGCGCAAAGTTATACACAAAGAACACGACACGAAATATACGACTGACAGATACTAGCTACTAAAGGAGACTTCCACATGTCATAGACAATGTTTGTTTTTCATTTCTCAACCAACTTTTATCATTCATTGAATCCTTTTCACTTAACTTAATTAAAATTTTGTGTTTATTTCTGTTTAAAATTTTAAAATAATTTAAATAAATAGAAAGGACTGTAGTCTATAGAATTGGTTATCAATGCCTGCACTTAGCCAAATTTCTGCACAATTCTTTGTTAGTTTATGGACAGTCAATCAATCAATTAAGTTACAGCTTTTATATTGCTATACGCATTCATTTCTAAACATTTCTAATATGCATTTAAATGCGTATGCAGACGAGTTGGGCTTGCAGCATTGTTTACCTCATCAATCAGTCAATTCATTAGCATTTATAGCTTTTATATATGCATTCCTATTTCCAATTATTATATTTATATATTATTATATATTGTATATTTATATTATATATTATATTATATATTCAATTAATATTAATTAATAATATTAATCAATCAATTATATATTGTATATTTATATTATATATTATTATATTTATATTTATTTATAGCCAATCAATTATATATTGTATATTTATATTATATATTATTATATTTATATTTATTTATAGCCAATCAATTATATATTGTATATTTATATTATATATTATTATATTTATTTTTATTTATAGCCAATCAATTATATATTGTATATTTACATTATATATTATTATATTTATTTTTATTTATAGCCAATCAATTATATATTGTATATTTATATTATATTTTATTATATTTTTATTTATTTATAGCCAATCAATTATATATTGTATATTTACATTATATATTATTATATTTATTTTTATTTATAGCCAATCAATTATATATTGTATATTTATATTATATATTATTATATTTTTATTTATTTATAGCCAATCAATCTTTCATTAAAATATTGTCTTGCCTCGGAACTGCATATTGTGACACGAGAGTGTACTTCAAGTATCGCCAACACGTCGTGTTTGCTTAGGTCTATTCGTGTCACGATAGTTAGGCCTGACACGCAGCCAACTGCAGCTTAAAGCCGAGTCGGAAACAGATGCAATCTTAAATGCGTGTACCACATGCAAGCGGCGTCTTAGCCACTAGCGCTCTTGCAAGCCACGGCTGACTGCTTCATTGATTTGACCAACACACAAAGACAGCCGAGCCCCACTCCACTCCACTCCACTCCGTCAAGCCATTGAGTAAAACCTAAGGGCTCTCTATTGGGAGTTTTGTGCCTGATTAGTGGCACAGAGTTGTTGCTTTAATATGCTTAATGCGAATGCCTCGCCTGACAGCGTGCGGCATGAGGCATGAGGCATGGGGCTGTGGTCTCTCTATTTACCACTCCAAAAGTCAATTTCATTCCCCCCCTCGCACACACCCTGCTAGCCTGAATGCCATTGAAAATGCTGTTTGGCAACAATTGCAAGTTGTTAAGTGCAGCTTCTCCGCCTCGTTGCAGTTGTCGCCGTTGGCATCTTTAACATTGTTGTAAAACTTGTTAGAAATTTTCTTAAAGGGGGGACACCAGGAGGCGGAAGCTGTGCAGGCCTACGGAGCCAGAGCCATATGTGGAATTATCCATAGACGAAGTTCGATTTCGGACTGCTTGACCTAAAATGCAGCTCCAAACTAGAAAGAGACAAGAGACGAGGTAGAGAAAAGACCGACCAAGAGAGAGAGCCTGCGATTGCGTGAAAATGAAGTGCGAACCGGCTGAATGGGAACGCAGACAGAGTCGAGATTAGCAAAAACTGATTACGGCAATGCGAAGTGGGCAAGAAGAAATAAAGAATCAGGTAAATTATGAAGCAGAAACAAGTTGAATCCGGCGCGGGGCGGGCTGCGGCTGCCACTAGCCGTGATGGATGTAGCGAGAAATGTGGTTAATCTGGAACTGATTTCAATATAAATATTAATGTTGCACATTTGTAAGTCGAATGCCATGTCGGCAGAAACGTGACAGCAAAGGCTGCAAATTTATTGGGATCAGAAATATAAACTTGGTAGAGATAGAGCAGCAGACAACGCCAGACTTGGGCCTGAGCACTGGGAGGGCATATCACAAAATTGCGCTCTGATGAGGCTATAAATTATGTCAGCATTGCTCAAGAATTTATAGCTACTCTTAAGATCACAACAATGAAGAGATCTCACGGTGTATTCTCCTCTATTCGAAATGGCTTTTTGAATTAAAAATATCTTTTAAGAGAACAAATAACTGATTTAAGATCTTTTAAAATTATTTGCTCATTTATCTACATAATCAAGTTCATTATCATCTATTACTCAGTCTGTAGTTCAATTAACTAACGGGTTTTAGTATACTAAAAGGCCCATAGATCAGAACAATGCAGCAATTAACATCGGATAAATGTATTCTCTAAAGATATATACTATATGTGTGAAACAAGTATCTATGAGTCAAACTATTAAATATGCTTATCGAACAGTATACCCTGCATCTCTCTTATATCTCTCATGTTCTGATCTATGAGGTTACGATCAATAACTAATCAGCTCATATATGGACATAGTCTTACTAGATTACTAACATATATTATATATTAATCTTATCTTATATATTCTTATATAATCTTATATATTTATCTAAAAATAACATGGCTGAATTCTACGCTAGTCGGGCATGCTCGACTGTGTTATACCGTGAATACCATGACTAAGTGCTGTTTCAGTTACTCTAGTCTATAGCTTCAGGCAGACAACATTTATGAACACGGCGGAATCGTTTTAATAAGCCCATATACCTAGAATTTCTGTTATTAATGGGTTTCAAGTATACATGCTGCACGTCACTCATCTAGCAGTCAGTCAATCAGGTCAAGCATATTTATCTAACTTTGGATATTCAATAGTTCAAGCTGCTCCTTGCTAAAGTCACAGCTTAAACTTGAAATGAAGTTGAAGCCCATATTGAGTCTAGCTTAATGGGTGGCTAAGCACTACGTTAATTACATTTGTGCCTTAATTACTGCACAATATCATAGCTGATGTCATAATCCTGTGCAGGGGTCAATTAGGTGATACGAATCATGGCTGGGTCATTAAATATTAATTAGTATGCCGGCTCAGCTTACCGTCTTCCTTGGATGGCGGCTGCTTATGGGCGGCTTTCTCGTCCGCGTGGACGACCACGTTGCGGTGCAAGGACTCGACGCCCTGCTGCCGCGGTATCACCTTGACGCGCTTATGCTTTGCTGTGGGCGGCACATCCGCCTCCTGTGGCGCGGCGCGATCGGCGACTTCCTCCAGCTCATTGCGATTGCCACCGAAGGCATTGATGGCTGCGGCCACCTCCTCCTCGGAAATGGGACCGTTCTTCAGAGCCAATGCCACGGGATCTCCGCCACCCCCGCCAGCATTTAAGCCATTGCTGCCGCTGGCGCCATAGCCGCTGCTCTCCTGAACGGACGCTCGCCGGCGCGTATCGTCCGTGTAGATGAGAAATGCGATGCAGAACCAAATGGCCAGCATCAAGGCCACCAGCTTCACAATTGTTGTGGAGCGGCGTCGCCAAATGAATGCCATGATGAAAGTTTTTGGTGGTGGAAGCTCCTGTGTGTATCTGCTGCGATTCCGGCGGCAGTTGTCGTTAATGGGCTGTGGAAGTTGTGGAGTGGTCACAGTTAAAGGGCGACTGGCGTACGCGGCGTATGCGTAACATTAATCAATGCCCGGATATGTGGCACCAAAAACGAATTCCAGCTGATTTGCTGCACAATTTTTGGGCTAGCTGATATGTTCCAGTTGTTGTCTACTGCAGTTGCTGCTGTCGTTGTGGCTCGCTCACGTCTGCTGTCCGACACGTATTTCAATTTGTTGCCATTCCACTTGAAATGCCTTCCAACTTCTCTACACACTCGCCCACAATCAGTCTGAATGCTGGATATGAAGAGGAAGCAATGGACAAGATGCGACGCTGGGTCCTTTCAGTGCGCCACACGTTTGGTTAAGTCAATTTAACAGTCTCCTTGTGCACTCAGCCTGCAAATGAACCAAAACAAGCAGACAAAAAGTGAGGGGGGCAGCATTAGACATAAAGTGAATGAGAAATAGTGAGTGTGTCGGATTAAGAATCGAGTTGGGTCGAGTTGAACTGAATTGAGTTTGGTTTGCCGTCTTTACTCAGTCTAATCTGCGCACGTTTAAGCCACCTGCACATTAAGCCATTAAATTGAAACGCAAATCAAATGATTGCCACTTGCTCCAGCAGGGGCTCTATTGATTTCTGCCATTTCTTGCAACATGCAACTAATGTCAATATTATATAATTGCACAACTTGGAAGGCCCTGGCAAGTCTCAAAGTCTCTCTCCAGCTCTACGGCGCTGACCAGGTAAATGACACGCCACTTGAGCTTCTGCCCCTCAGTGCAATCCCCAGTGCCCGCATCTGCGACAAGTGGATGCCCCACAGCGAGCAGTTGCGTGCCACGTTGTGGCATCAAACCCTAAGATAATAACAACTGCTATGAGCATCAAGCCGAAGCTCTAACGAACTTGAAATACGCTTCAAGAGAGAGAGAGAGGGAGACAGAATAACTTTTCATTGTTTATAAGCCTCCTCTCAATGTTACTATTTTTATTTATTTTATTTATTTTTTTTTAATTCAATTTATTTACGCTTATTCTCTTAAACTCTATAGCGTATTTATCACTATTTCATTTATATTTTCATTGATAACTAATAAAAGCTCAAGAAGTCAAATCAGACATTCACTGTATTAGTTACTTATTCTGCTAAATATTTATATATTTTTATAAAAATAATCTTTGTTAAATTAAGAGAAATTTATAGCTTTTTGCAATGTTGAGCAATTTTACGATTGAGTGCAGCAATAACCTAGCTTGACGTTTACCTTTTAAATAATGTTTAACCAACCGAATTTATCTTTGACTCTTTAAAAATGTTATTAATGCAATATGAGTCTCTCTTCAATTATCAATCGAAATATTCCTTTACATATTTCAAAAGAAAAATCGAGAGTTTCACTTCATAATCAAAATGATCCACAGCGATGTTTTAAAGTTTGGCTAAGAGCAGATGCAGCTCAAAGCCATTTCTTGCCTCACGCGTATTATTCAGTTGAATTTGTTGAATGTCGAATGTAATATTGAATTTAATTTTAAAAATATATATTTTTTACTCTGATTGAAATGTAAATGTGAACTGCAGAGAAAAGGGTACTTGGTTGACTTTAGGTTTCTGCACAGTTGGCCTGGGGCACTCGGGCGCTTCCCCTCTTAATGTTTAAATGGAAAATGTAATAAACATTAAGTACTAGCTGGGCCGCGTAATGTGCAGAGCGGAGCTGGCCAAGATCGGCTGCAGTTAGCTGGTCAAATGCAGCCTTGGGTCTAGGCCAAGTAATTGAATGAACATGCTGAGCTTAGAGCCAGGGCCGGCTTATCAATTAGAAAAGCCAGCCATGCCAGAGACAGACGCACACACACACACACGCTGGAGAGGCGGCGCCCTGCCCCCTTCACTGTGATGTGTGTGCATACAATAAATACAAGTTAATTACTTCGTGTGCCTTTTGTTATGGCTCGTTGGGTTCAAGTGGCATCGCCGACCTGGCAGAGCCCTCCAAACTGCCAGCCAGCCAGCCAAGCAGCCAACCACAGCACCACCCTGCACCACAGTTGGCAATTTCCGTTGTCTGTGTGTGTAAATAAATTGAAAAGCAGAGCAAAAGAGAGCAGCACAATAAGCTGGCAAAAGAGAGAGAGAGAGAGGGAGCACATGTCATGTCCTCACTCAGCTGTAAAAGTTGCTGCAAAAAAGTGGAGCGATTAGAGTTGCCAGCGAAAATATATGGCCAGAGAAAGAAGGAGAAGGGGGAGCGAGAGCTTACAGTTTCAATACGCATTAGAATAACATAACAAGCTAGCAACAATTGCTGTCAGCTTGCATGTGCAGTCTCTCTCTTCCTCTCTCCCTCTCTATCTCTCTCCCTCTCTCTCTCTCTCTCTCTGGGGAATTTGCAACTAATTTGTTTGACAGTTGTTCGCGCGTATAATCAGGGATTTGAACCCGTGTCACTGGCAGCTTTTGGTCAAATTTATTTCGCCAACTACTCCAACGGCAATCACACACACAATTACTCGGATCAGACAATCAATAATTGATGAGATGTGGGCATTTCACATTTTATTTGCATTTTTTACAATTGCGGGCTACAAAATGACGCATTTTCGTTATTTGGCAACCGATTGCAGCTGTTGGCCATGCAAACGGTCCTTGTTGCCGCCTGCGGCACTCGCGACTCTCATTTAAATGGTTTTGTTAATTAAAATTCACGTCTCGCTGGGCCACGTGGCGTATGCGCAATGCACGCAATAGCCAGAA
Source organism: Drosophila peninsularis (assembly GCA_035047485.1). NCBI lineage: Eukaryota > Metazoa > Arthropoda > Insecta > Diptera > Drosophilidae > Drosophila > Drosophila peninsularis. Next base: position 3,926,952 of record JAWNPN010000085.1, on the reverse strand, counting down.
CGTTATCCATTTCACATAAGCAAAGCCATATCAAATGCACGTAAATATATATATATATATATATATATGAATTTATTTTCCTGTTAAAACTTTAAAATGGAATTTTCAATTTCAATTGCTTAGCGAAGTCCAATGGAATCGAAATGGAAAGCAAATTGTACGTAATCGAGAGATGAGTGAGATAAGTTTTATTTTTAATTATGTCAGGGTTTCCAGTTTAATGCTCAAGATAACAGGAAACGCAGATAGGGCAACAAGCAACAGTAAATTCATTTCATGCCCCACACACAAATATTCACACGCATTAAAGAATCTGATGGAAGAACTCTGAGTGCCAACATTTGTTTTATTATTATTTGTGGTATCATTTCCTTTCATATGCTCCATATGAATTATAATCATAAACGTTTCACTGGTTAGTATCTGACTCTTCTTCTCTCTATCTTCCCTTCTCTCTTCTCCTATCTTCTACCCATCGGTCTTCAATTTATATCAGACTTCTTTGACAAGCATTGACAGCTTGGCTCATCAATCTTAGCAAAAGCTTATCAGATCTCTGTTTTTAGAATAAGTTTTAAATAAGTTTTGTGTCATATTCCGTTTAGTTTCCCTCTCTCTCTCTCTCTCTCTCTAGCTCTTCAGCTTAAGACTCTCATAGTTCTATAAGCCAATCTTAGGAAATGATTATCAGATCTCTTTTCAGAATAGATTTTGTGTCATATTCCTAAACGTTTCACTCTCTCTCTCTTTCTCTCTCTCTAGCTCTTCAGCTTAAGACTCTCATAGTTCCACAAACCTCACCATCAAATGCATCCATACACCTTGCATTACCCCAGTAATGCTGCATCAAGAAAGTATTGCTCCTCAGCATACTCTACTCTCACGTCCCTCAACCTTCCACTGCCTAAGTTTCAATTGATGAGTATGAGTGACATATGCTATCCACTAAAAACTAACTCCAATTAGCCCTGCGCACACATATTATCAAGTCAGATTCTATTTGTAGACCATATATTCAAGGCATCACATTTGCCATTTACAACTGTTTGCTTGCGACTAAGTGGTTAAGCGGCTAAGTCCTCGTATGACTAAACAAGTTATCACACACAGCCAGCCCAAACATTGGGTTAGCTATAAACTGTAGTTGGCAACTGATGAAATGAATTCCAGCATCAAAATTAGAGGCGAATTTGCTTGCTTTAATGAGCTGCGGTTTCAGGGCCGACGGCAGCAATTGTGTCTAGATATATGTCTATCTTACAGCAATAATATTGGCAGGCGGCAACGGCAGCTTACATTTCTCATCAACTCAATTGGCATTGTTGCGAATGGCATTAGATCGACAGAGGCTGTCATAGATGTTAGCATTTACCTGGGCCTCAGCCAGAAGTTGAGCAGGAAAACACTTGAAATTAAAAGATATGCGTTGACAGCGCAGCTCGATAAGCGAACGCGGTGGCATTGTGTTACCCACATTTCGGCCGAGGCCGCGGGGCTGACATGTTTTACTGTCAATCCCCATGGGAGAGTCGAGAGCCCAGTCTTTTACCCTCGGAATTGCGCTATGTTCACGTCGCTTGTTCGCCTTATCTCTCGGCTAATTGACTGATAAGCGTAGCAGCAATTTGTGCGTTGTTCTTGGAAGACTTTTTTCATTTGCCTTTCGCTCCGGTGTTCTTCAGCAGATAAGATAAAAATTAATTGAATTGCATGTTAAGTCGGGCACGCCGCGGGCATGCAAATTCCAGCTACAGGATGATCCGACGTCACCGAAGTTCCTCCTTCGACTTTCCGCTCATTTATCAAAGTTCGCATTTAATTGTTGGCATAATTAGACGCGCATTTAGCCAGGATATTAAAACCAAAGAGCCAACTATTTTGCAAGAATGAGAGAAATTGCGAGCATCGCCTGCCATTTAAGCCCCGTGAAATATTACGCAAAAGCGGAGCCAAAGAAAAAGAGTCGCAAATTGCGCGCAACAAAGTCCAAGAATTTTTCTACCCCAACAAAGGAAAACTTCATTGTCGCGCCCAGCCCCTCCCTCCCCCTCTCTCTCTCTCTCTCTCTCTCTGTCGAGCCATCACTGTAACGTTTCCGAGCTAATACTCGAACCACCCAACGCCAGTTCCACTCCGATCATTTGTCATTTTCTTATGCAAAAACTTTTTGCCCAGATTCCGAGAGCGGAGCGGCTAGAGGGACTGGGCGTGGCGGCGTCTCTGTTACGCCCTGATGCGCGTTTTCATTGCTGGCACACAGTTTATTATGATTATTATTTATGCAGACTTAATCCGCAGTTATTAAAACGCAGCCTCAGTCTGCGCTTAATATTCATTTGCATCAACCAAAAAAAAAAAAAGTCGAAAGCGAAAAGGAAAACGAAACGAAAACGAAAACTTTTGCCAGCCAAATTTCTAGTTCCTAATGAGTTACGTGCGACGGCAATAGAACTTTGCCTCGAGCCAATTACAATTTTGGACAGTTTTTAGCTTAGGGGGAAATGGGACCGAAATTCGACTCAAATCGCAGCTGTGCACTTGCCGAAAATGTGGGGTAAGTGGTGCCAAGCTCCAGGTTGAAGTTTCTCAGAAACTTATATAAAGTTTTCAGCGTGTCTTTGGCTTATTGAATTGGGAATACAATGTGAGCTTATGAACAGCATTTTGAAATTTAAATCCAGCACAAAACTGCAAAAAATAGATATCAAATAGATATAAATAGAATTCTTTGAAGAGGTATCAATAAACAAGAGCAGAGAGCCCAGAAGGTACCAGAGACAATACGCTGCGGGTTGTAAATAAAAGAACTAAAATTGATTCCATAAAAAAAAACCTCTCTGTGGCCACATTAAAGCCAAGTTTTATTAATGGCAAAACGTTAAAATTGGAAACAATGTTGGCTTTGATTTCGTATTGTGAGCCGTGTCAGCAAAAGGTCAGCGCAACTGGGCGAAGACGTGCATCAAGCCGGAGCTACAGATAATGATGATGATAGTAATAGCGATGATGATGAGGATGATAATGTGGATGAAGAAGCTAAGGCTAAAACGAGTTTGCTGCAGAAGCAGGAAATGTGTTGCTTGCAACTGAAAACCGGCAGCTGCAGCACACACGCACGGCGCACACAGAGAACACAGGAGCTGCCACACATTGGTGCAAAGAAAGTTGCCATGGAGAAAATTTAATCAAAATATTTGCACATCCGCCAAGCGAGCAGTGAGAAGCCGACTAGAATTACCAGCCAACTAAAGCCTGGCCAGTTAGCCATGAAGGCAGCAGCAGCAGCAGCAGCAGCAGCCAACAGGTCTTCCCAGTCTGTGATTTGAGAACTGCAGCTCCTTTTGGTTATTTGGTGCATGTGCCAGAAGAGAAACCAGTCAAACCTCATTCGGGGGCAAAAACATCTTCTCAAATGGGGCACGAACAGCGCTTTGGAGCCAGCAACCACTCCAGCTTGTTGTGGTTGCTGTTGTTGCCGTCTTTGACAATTATTTACCGTTGCCGCTTAACTGTTAATTTGATGAGAGCAACAACAGTTGCATCTACCCATTTCGGGCAGTTCAATAGCAACTGCATCCTCGGCGAATGCAACATGCCACGCATTTTTTATAGCCTTTAATTTGCTGCACACACGAATAGCACTATCTCTGTCTCTCCCTCTCCCTCTCTCTCTCTCTCTCTTTCTCTTTTCTTGCACTGCTATCCATTATATAGATTCCTGTCTATGCTCACAAACGTAATTAAATGTTTTTGTCTGCGCTCACGTACGCATTTGCTCCTGGCCCGGGTTTTTCCACAATTTACAATGCTTTTACCTAGCGCCGCTCTCTGCGATTCTCATTATGTGAAGAAAAAGCAAATTACAGGATGAGCGCGCTATTAAATCGCAATTAAATGATTGCACGAAATTAGAGGCAAAACATGTGGCCCCGAGTGCTTTTGCCACTCATTCAGTTTTCAGCTTGATTAATTGAGACGCGCTGTCAATGGATTAGCTAAGCGAAAGAGAGGAAAAACTTGTGAAAACTGTCGAGAAAAACTCGTTGAAAGTTTGCAGCAAATTACTTAATTGAATACCGAAAACTGATTAGCGGCAAACTCGGACTTGCGCTAACCTTGCACTTGACTAAGCACAAGGTCAGCCTCAAAAAAGGAGCAGAAAGCACGAAAAAGGGAAACAGCCACGGAAAATATCGCATAAAAACGGCAACGGCCAACACAGAAATCAATTCTGCATTTGCATATGCATGAAATTTCCACAAATACCAAAGCCCGCCCGCCTTTAACTACAAATGGGCAGCTACCGGGCCCGGCCAGGTCAGCTGAACTGAGTGGAACTGTTGGCTGCTATATGGCTCGACCCCCATATTTATTCGTTTGTCTACCACTCGAGCGCTCATTCAACCATTCAGGCATTCATTCGGTTATTCGGGCTTATTGCAAACAGTTGCCCCAACGACAGCAGCAACAACAACTTGCAGTTTTTCACGTTTTTCACTTTGTTTTTCATTCCAGCATTTCGCCTTCGCTATCTACGCTTAAAGTTGCATTTCCCGCTGCTTGGACCTTGGCCAACTGGCTGGCTGGCTGGCTTGGCCCAACTCTTTGCAAATTGAATAAAGGCAAGCAAGAATAAAAAGATGGAAACTAATTCGCCAACTATTTGGCCAACTAGCGCAATAAATCTGCAAAAAGTTATCAGCGTTAATTTTGTTTATGCAGCTTTCTTGTTCAAATTAATAAAAGGGTCCGCCGAGAGAAAACTTGGGTTCATAAACAGATTTAGATTTAATCAAATGATACAGCTCGCACGCAAGCGGTTGGCTAATAAACTCAATATATTTCAATGTCGCAACTCGATTAAGTATGCCAAGTAGACAGAGGGAGAGGGCGAGGGCGAGAGATACAGAGGAAATGCCGAAGGATTCATGCGAAATGTGCATGGGCTGGAAAAATGCTTTCAGCTCTAGATAAACTATCCACAGATTTTAGCCGGGGCAGTGGGCGGCAGGGTCTACACATTATGGCCAGCAAACATTCTGTGGGCGCAACTGACAGAATACACACATCACACACACGCACGCTCACATCTCTCTCTCTCTCTCTCTCTCTCTGCTGGCTGCGGGTCGAGTAATTCCGTTGGCACCACAAATTAGAGAGGGGCTCTCGTGGCGGGGCTGCGAGAGAGAAATCGAAAAATGTAACGCTCGAAAATTGCCTGTCAAATGACAAAAATGGTTTCATTTTTGTGCCCCTAATGGCAGTTGGTCATTTTTTATGACCGGCACAAAAAATAGCCAAAAAACGGCATACAGAAAAAGCTTTGGGTTGCGTGATAGAGACCCGATCAGACTACCCTCCACACATATATACATAAACTTGGATAAACACATTCATTGGCGGGGTTCGCCCTCGTGGTGTGGCCATAATGGTATCGCACGATTGGAGCTTTTGTTTCCTCTGCAAGGGTTAACTAAAAGCCAAACAATTTGTGTGAATCTGCAAAGTCAAGAGGTTAAACCTGTAGTTAAACAAGCGCTACGCATGGTAAATATTTCTCTTTTACGCTTTTTTTTTTTTCTTTAACCTTGAATTGAACCTGAACTCGTTGCCGGCATTGATTTCGGGTCGAACGTTGATGGTTAGGCTTAATTAAATCGCAGCGAAATGCCATTCGACATGAATGGGTATTAATAGAAAGGCCAAAAGGCCGAACATTAATCATAAATTGAAATCTTTGTCGATTACTTCAAGCTTTAGATAGATACAAATACAAATTCTCATGAAACGAAATTTCCAAATAAATTTACAAACATTTATACAGAAATAGATGGAACTAAGAGATTAAATAGACTAAAGTTTTCTGTTTTAAAAGATATATTGATATATTATATATTTTATATATGTATGCATATATCTATATCATCATATTCCAATATAAGATGCAAATATGATATTTAATGACTCATCAAAAGCCAATTTTTCAGATATAAACCATTTCCCAGTCAACTCCGTTTGCTCCATTCTCTATTTTCTCTAACGAATTGACTCGCTTGCCTATTATTTTATCATCTCCTTTTCCGCTCGCTCTTACTCAAGAATTTAAGACTTTACGATGCCGTTAAAAAGCAACTGGGGCTTCAATAGACTGCTCCATAAATATATATTTCAATACTCGCTTTCCTCTCGCATTGCTTAGAATATGAAATTGGGTGCTCGGGCACTCGTAAGGCTTCCAGCTGAAGCCAAATGTTGCCACATTTTCAATTTTGAAACATCTTCGGGTTTTTTATAGTTTTTTTTGTGAAATGTTGCAATTGCAATGGCTGCAAAGGGTTTCGAGTACTTGGCAGCCATAAATCGCTTCCGCGCAATTGCATTGATTGAGGCGGATAACGAGGTCCTTAGCCACTGAAATATAAACATTGCCTGGCTATTTAATGAAGCATAAACCAAGCAGCCTGCAGTTGCTCTTGCTCCTGCCCATCCTCTGGCTCCTACTCAGCTTGTTGTTGTTTTTTATAGGCTTTCAGCTCGTTATCCTCAATCCGCACCTTGGACGCAGCACACTGGACAGCGAGAGACATAAAACTGTCAAAAAGTCGCCTATATAAATCGCTAAACTAAATGCCTTTCATAGTTTAATGTCACCTCCGGGGATTTGAGTCAACACACTCGCACACACAGGCGCGCAGACAAACACACGGGGATCTATAGCAGACAACGTGTCTCTATCGCAAGGCTGCTGCAGCAACAGCAACAACGGCGGCACGCAGACGAACAAGCACAGCCGACATGAAAGTGGCAACTACTGGGAACTAGGCAATTACACTGAGAGAAAAAAGCTTTTACCTCAATCTTATATATTTTCTTAAGATGAAATATGCCTAAGCATGAAAATATAAAACTTAGTTTCAATATAAATTACTTGAATTAAGTAAAACAAATATCCATACAAAACACACATTGATTTGAGGAAAGAATCCATCAACTCATCCCTCAGATAGAGCTCAGGTATTTCGGCAGTGCTTCAGTTTCGTTTGATGTCTAACATATTTCGAGTCGGACAACATTTGTACTTAATTTGAGCTGGAAATTCCGTACATTTCTCATTGTGTAGCTACAGCTGCGGGTTAGACTTTGGCTTTGACTTTGGTGTCCTGCTCGAGTTGTGGTTGTCATTAAAGGCGCATGAATTATGCAGTAGCCCAACTGAACTAGTTGCAGTGGACACTGTCTGGAGCTGAGGCTCGAACTGGCCTTTGTTTGTTGTTTTAATTAACTAATTAAGATTTTTCTATGTTGCAGCAACAGCACAGGCCGCAGTAGTAAACACATCCACACAGAGACAGAGACAGAGAACGAGGCAGAGGTAAGCAGCGTGGAATGCTGGCATCATTTGTTTTTGTTGCCGGCCAAGTTGCTAAGGACCCAATTAACCTTTTATGGCCATTTGGCACAATAACGAGAAGCGAGCAGCGAGCAGCAAAGACAATGCCATACAATGTTGAGCTACTTGGGCGCATCTCGAGAGGCAGACAGTCAGACAACTGGCAACTGGCAACTGGCAACTGGCAACGGCAACTGCAACCGAGAGTTGGCTAAATTGTTGGCCATATTCGGCGCTTATTAGTTTCGAGTCCAAAACAATGAACTTGTTTTTTTTTACTATTATTATTTTTATGATATTTATATTTTTCCCTGCTACAAATTGACATTGGCAAAAATTTGTTGTGCCCCAAATGGGGCGAATGCCAATTTCCCGTGCAGTTCGATTCAGATTCCATATTTTTTCATTTTATTTTTTTTTTTGGTACTCACCTCAACGCTGGCCCCATCAATCACTCATTTATATATAACTAAATGTATTTCCAATGAGTTCAGCAATTCTTATCTGCAAAGTAAGAAAGAAATGTGGTGAATAACATAAATTATCAGACATAGTTAAATATAGCACATGTAAAAGATAGATAAGCTTTTATTATCAACTGATAATGCGGCTGCCTGATAATAGTTATTTTTCCCATTTAATTAACTTTTTGCCTTAATTTATGGCCAAGTAATGCAATACGCTTCAGCCCTACAACATCACAAATTCTCTGCTGCATATTAAATGTTATAAATATTTCGCCATTTTTTACGCTATTTTGTTATGCAAATGCGTGGCTAAAACTTAATTTATTATAATTAAAATGCAATTCTTGCCTGGCCTTTGCAACATATTTTGCATAATTATTTATGATGTGCGCACATAAATATTTATTCTAATTGTATTCGCTGGCTTTAAATAAGTGCAAATTATTTTGCCATAAATTAGATTAGTTTTTACGTAATTTGGGCATAAAGCCTAATAGATCGACACCTAAAGTTGCTGAAAATATTTTAGGAATTAAATTAAACTGATATCTAGGCCAACAATTTAATAAAGAATCGATTTGATTCTACTCTGAATGTATGGAATTTCAGCTAAATACATATGTTGCTGCTACATTGAAATTGTTTATAAAAATAAATATTATGTTAAGGCAAAACTTTGATTATTTGATGAGAAAATTCAAATGAATTCATAGAATTTCAAGTTGACTAAAACCTACAATTGTTCTTCATTTTTATTTTATTTTTTTTTCTCTTTCCATAGATTATAGTTAAACTAAAGAATAAAAACATATATGACTCCCATCAAATATTTGATCTTCAGCCTTCTATGCAAGCAATGCTATTGTAATATTTTAAGGATATCTTAAAGAACTCTTCGCTACTTCAGTTTTATATTTGAAATAGTTTTTACTGTAACTTTGTGAGCTCTTTTCCTCCGTGAGTCCTTTATTTTTAGCTATACAGTCAATCAGCTTATCAGTTTCAACACCTTGGCGACTGCCCAACCGGTTACGTGTTGGCTGTAATGTGCAACGGCTTCAAGGTGTTATGCCTTGACAACAGCAGCAGTAACCGCAACAACAACAACAACAGCAACAGCAACTTCTACACTAACAACAACTTTAATACTTGTCTGTAGTGAGCGGTAGATAAAAATCGCATGACGATAGCAACTACAAGCGACCGGCAACAATGAGTGGGTGTTGCAGTTGCTGGTGTGCGTGCGAGTGTGTTGCCTGGACACGTATTCTCGATGACCAACACACAAGTCTATGTGCTCTTTTTACAATAACTAATCAGGTTAGACTAATTAGCAACGCTTGAGGAGGGGCGTTGTCGAAGTGGGCGTGGCAGTAGGCTACTTGACTAGTAACTGGCATCGACAGCAGCACGGCGTATAATATAATTAATAAACGCCTGAGCCAAAATCAAATTAATTAATTTGATTAGAGCGCTCAATCCTATGTCTCTCTCTCTCCCTCTCTCTTTCGCACAGGGGCCAAACTAATTAATGGTTCTGACCAAATTCAGTTGCCCATAATTAATTTAATCTCAGTTCAATTGACAAATGTTGCTGGCCCCCAAAAACAGCAGCAACTGCCCGATGGCTCGGTGATAGCTTCTGTTTTCAAGTGCTCTGAGCTGCTGCCTTTAAGAGGCTTTAAAACAAATTTCGCACGCTCTGCGGCGCCCACCAACAGCGCCAACCACAACAGCAGCAGCAGCGACGACAACATCAACAACAATAAGAGCAACAACATTGTTGGAAGATTTGCGCCTTGGCAGTTCATTAAATGTGTGTTGGGCCGAGTAAGCGAAAGCTGCTTACATGAACAGATCCGCAAAAAGGCTGTGCTTAATCATTGCAAAATTCTCCCTAATGATACCCTATAAACCACTGGGGTATATGCATTTTAAACAAGGTTTGAAGAGGAAGTGGAATGTATACTATTACTAACGGAAAGTGCAAGGAAAGAAGCAGCTAATATTTAAATCTAAATCCAAGTAATTTTATATTTAAAATAAATTTAAAAAATAATATTAAGCTTAAACTTTATTGTCAGGTTCGGATAAATGGCAATTACTATTTTATAAAATTCATATAAGATATGAAAATGAAAAATTATTTATTTTGAAATACAATTTTAAAATTTTAAAAATATATTAAAATAGGCAGAAATTAATTATATATTTTAAAATTATTTAAAATATTTTTACAATAATATAATCTTATTTTTCTTGATAAATACTATAAACATTAAGTACATTTACTATTCAAGAAGATTTTTTAATATTTTTTAAACTCTTTCAATAATTTTACAAATATTTCAAACTGAATGTAGCGTACTTGAATATTCCATAATACCCCAAAAATATACAATTCCCAGCATAATATTCTCTTTTTTTCCTGCCCAGTCTGTAAATGGCGTAAATTATTTGCTAATGATCACAAAATGTTGCTGATCATAAACACTCTTAAATGTACATAAACAAAATGCCTCTTGGCCGCTTTTTCGTTTGTTTTCAGTTCTTTTAAGTTTTTTTCATTCTTGCTTTCTGTATACATATTTTTTGTTTGGCCCGAGGCATTTCATTCTGTTTTATGCCCTCGCTCGATGATGACCATTAAAATAGCTTCGATATGGCCATAATATTATTTACGTTTCTCTCTCTCTCTCTCTCTCTATCTGTCTTGCTGCTGCCTCATCGTTCATCATATTCAACGTCTTGATTAAGCGCAATTAATTGCTGCAATTGCTGATTTTAATTCCAATTTATGGCCCTTGCAACTGATTGGAGGACGCATACTCGACACGGGACCAATAACTCAATAAAACACAATTTACATGCATATAGTATATACCTTAACGACATTTATATATATATATGTGTATACCCTTTGCTCTCGCTATGTTCGGCTGTCCATCATCCGAGACGAAGGTCGTATGCATATTTATACTAGTTGTTGTTGATATTGTACACGCAATCGCTTCTTTTGAATATTAATACAAATTTACATAGCCGGTTAACCTGTTTTGAGTTGTGACTGCCTCACAGTCTTTCTCTCTGCCACAGTTCCCACTCTCCACGCTCTCTTTCACTCTCTCACTCTCCCTCTCTCTCTATATATAAGCGTATAATTTGCCAGGCCTTTATGTTTATTGATTTTGGCTAGCGCCATGTACTTTGGCCTGGCTTATGGACTTGGATTTAACGACTGTCCGGCTAACTAAAGCCCATTGCCACGCGAGAGTCCCAAGAGTATATAAACATTTGGCATTTGGATGAAAACATCTGTTAAGGCCTTTAAGAATGACGCATAGAAAAGGAATTGAACAGCTTAATGCTGGCCAGAGATAAGCCATAAAAAATGAGGAGGAAGCGACAGGGAGAGGCTGTAATAAGAATAAGTAAAATTAGCTAAAGCGCAGATAGCAAAAAACTTGTCATAAACCTACAGGAAAAACTGGAAAAATGAATAAAATTAGAAAAGTTAAAGCAGAAGAGGTAAATGGACTGTGAAGCGCCCACTCAAGCCTATTGAACTTGCATGAGAATGAGATCAGCCCAGAAGATCAACGAATTTTAAAATATTCATACATATCTCTATGTATTTACATATTTGTATATAGTCAGCTGTATATTCTCCTTTCTGCCTAAGCATTTTAATTATATACCAAGCCAACAGAACCTGTAGCAAATGAGCTGGCTTAGTTTATTGGCCAAAAGTTATTTTCGGCCATTTCGCAGCTGGTTTTTGCAAGGCTCAGACAAAAGTTAGAGCGAATCAAGTAATTTGTCTTGGGCTTAGACGGCACTCGAAGGAAATGAAGATTTAGTGAGTTGGACAACGGCATGCCACAGGGCGTGTAGTTGTTGGCTTAAGCAACAAATTTAATTACAAAACAATAAACGCCGTCCGGCAGGACAATGGACGGCAAACAATAAAAAGGCAAATAAAAATGCCAGGCAATAATTTTATGTGCAGTCGCAAAGAGTCGCGACTTGCAGCAAAAATGCGAATTATTTGCGCAACGTAAATACAACGTGAGGTCCGCAGCCAAGTGCAACACACGAAGCACGGACAAGTCGTGTCAGCATCCGGGGAATGCTGCAACTGGAGTCCCTCTCAGACGCTGCTGCTGCTGCTGCTGCCGTCGTTGCCTTTGCCGTTGCTGCAGCACTGAAATTGCAAATCATGCAATTTGTGAGCACTTCGAATGCAATCAGCCAACTGTTTGATTTATGTTCATTTGCAGTTGCCAATTCCTGGGCCCTCTTTTGCTTTTATTATTTTTTCATGCACTAATTTTTCAAATCAAAGGCCAACCCAAAAGCCTGACTCGACGCTAAATTAATCATAGCATAGAGGAGTCAACGTCATCGTCGTCGTTGCAATCAATAACTCAAATCGATTGCAGGAGCTGCAGCGGTCCAAAAGCTAAATACAAGTGCAATTGCCCAGCCTCGCCTCGACCTCTGGCTGCTCAGCTGCATAAGACTAGTAATTATACCAGGGCTGCCTACATATAGGGGAAGGGTAGGGGGCTGCAAGACCCTGATGTGATAAACGAGCGCCAAGCGCCCTTTTGTGAGCCATCCTTTTGTTCGGGGCGTTTGCCCCACAACAACTTCATTATGAAATATGCGAATGGGCTTATTTATACACTTGCCAACGCAGTTAACTAGTATGGGAAAAGACGCCCAGATTCCAGGGCAACTCCCGCTCAAAAGAGATTTTCTTATGGCTACATGATTTGGTTTGTTGTTAGGCAAAGGCAGAGCATTCGAAGAATGTACAGTAGATATCGACTTTGAGCTATATATTCTGACACTGCTATTCTCCTAAGTTATATACAATCGATCAAGTTGCAGATAATATATATTCATAAATAAAAAAATTTCATTTTCAACTATTTCAGATTTCAGATATAAAACTACTTCTCTGGCAAACATATTTTTGCGCAAGTGTATTTCAGCTTTCGCAGACCGTAGATAACAGCGTTTTCTGCTTTTCTGGTGTTAAGATACGTCAGTTGCAGCTAATTGCATAAAGCGATACGTGCAGCAGCTTGTAATTCTATTGGCTACACTGAAAACAAGAAATTAGCATGCATTTGCTAATTAGTTGTAGATTGTAAAAACTTTCAGCGAGACGTGAACAACGTCTTCAGCCCGAGGCACCCAACAATGAGCCAGGCCCACGGCCAGGGAGCGAGACAGGGCTGGCAGTTCACAAAGTCACTGCCCACTCGTTTCAAAGTCAGCATCAAGCTCGTATCTCAAGAATGCGTGCGCCTCGTGTGTATTCGTTAGATACTTTATTAAAAGCGCCCAGACAAGAAAGCATTTGCAGACGCCAGCTGCAGCTGGTGAGAGTCGGATGTATTTTTAGTTGGCAGCCAGACAAGTTTATTCAAATGAATAACATATCTACGAAAGCCAAGTTAAAAGCCCTTACAGTGCTCGGCCTTAACAGTTGGACACATTCCCGACAGAAATTAGTGCAAATTTCAAACTATTTAGTTTTTGATTTCTAAAGGAATTTATTTGAGCCGAAATGAAATGCGAACTGAACTGAAGCAAACTGAAGTTTGATAGAAAAACATATACAAATCTGCACAGCTATCAATACACTACTCACATCATATGGATTATGTGCCCAATGCTGTCCGAGCGCTTAACTAACGGTATCACCCAGGAGGCCTGGCAACACTGTAAATTGAATACCAATTTATAAAAATACATTTTGAAAAAAAAAAAAACATATGCTTTTATTTATTAATAGCCACGCATTAAGAGTGACTAAACTTTGTTGGCGAGTGTTAAAAGCAGTCAGCTACTAAATAGCCACAAGCCCAACTGTCATCATTAATTCACGCAAATATTTATATAAATAATGTGTGTTTTTAAGCTCAATACATGAATAATCAACAAATGGATGTTTAATAATGAACGCATTCAGTTGTTAAATAAAAGCTGTGACGGGGAGTGCGGCTGATTGACTAGGCTACGCCCTGTAATGACTTGCAATTAATTACATATTGTCAATCAATCAATTTATTATCTACAACAAACTCTAGACAGTTATACAGTCAGTCAATCAATAGGCTGCTCAGTGCCATTCAAACAGCTCATAATAACTTTGCTTAGCATTGGCAGAGCTGAATATAAGTGAAAGACAATCAATCAATCATTCAATGGGTCAATTACTCTATTTATCAATCAGTTGTTATGGGAATCAAGAGATCTTCGCATATGCGTCAGTCAATCAAGGTATCTGTCAAGCAATACATCCATCAATCAGTTACTATTAACACTTATATCAGGATTGAGCTTGAAGTAATCAATCAGCCAATCAATCAATCAATCAATAAACTAATAATTCCGACAATTAACTCCTCAATCAATGATTCAATCAGTTTTATTCTGTTGTGTGTCAATCATCAATGTACCACTGAATCAGTCATCAGTCAATCAATAGCGTTTAATTGTATTGCGATTGAGAGGCACATAGATAACATTTTTACAGTCAATCAGCCAGTTAATTTTGTTTGTCAATCAATCAATCAGCTTGGGTATGCTCAATCAATCGATCAGTCAACCAAGTCAATTGCTTAGCCAACCAATCATCAATATACCACTGAATCAATCATCAATCAATCAGTAAAGTTGAACGTTTAGGAGTAGCAATCAATAAGCTGAGCTTTGTATACCCAACTAATCCATTTGCAATTTATACAGGGTATTTAGAAAAATGTAAACGAGTCTATTTAAATACATTGCATATGGCAAACAATTGTGCAAGTTGTGCTTGCTGCCTTTTGCATTATTATTTATACATTTTGTTTACAAATATTTGCCCTTTCGGTGCTAAAAATGTGACTGATATTGCTGTTGTCATAGTTGTTGCTGTGGTTGTTGTTGTTGTTGTTGTTGCTGTGACATGACAAATATTTTGCAGAGCGTTTCATTATTTGTGTTTTAATTTTTATTACAGTTTTTGAAATGTTTGCGTTGCATACGCTCGAAATTCAAGCAAATGAATCTCTGAGGCTTATGGGAAAACTGAACTAAATAATAACACACACACACACACACATGTATATAGGAATGAATGGGTATTTCCGCTTTGTAGCTAGATAACAAACTATTTAAATAAAAAATAAATAAAATATATATATTATATATATATACATTGTAATCGCTATATATATATAGACGTATGTGAACATTTATTGTTTTTGTGCATTGATGATATCAACTGGCATTTAATAGGTTTGCGGTCAGCATAATGCATATATAAAGTTTTTTTTCCAAGCATATTATACAACAACAGCAACGACAACAGCTACTATAACAATCGTAATCAAGTCAAAGTCCCGATAGAGCGCCCGGAGGGCAAGCGAAGCAGTTAGTGAAAGTGCCTTGGATGCTCCAGCTAATAATCAAGCAGAAGCAGCAGCAACAGTAGATGATGATGATGATGACGATGACTAAGGCAAACATTTGTAAAAATCACACGAAGCATTCAGTTTCATTGATCAAGACATTGGCATTGCATAACCCAACAAATTGCCAAGTCAAAACTTATATTTATTTCTTTTATTATTTTAGCAAAACTTTTTGCTTTTATCAGCTCGTTTTTGACCCTCTCACAGCGACGGTATTTTTTGCAATATTAACTTGGGGTTATTTAGCCGGGGAAACCAGCTCCATACCGAAACAGGAATGCTGGCCTTTACGTGAGCTAAGCTAAAATATGGGAGATTTGAATGAAGCTCAAATTGCGCAGACCAAACGTAATAATATATAATTATAGACACATTAAAAACATATATTTTTAGCTGAATACTAATCTAACTGAGCCGCTGCTGAGCGTAAATATTTGAAGGCTTTAGTTTAGGTAAAAAAAATCGAAAGCTTTTGAATTTCAATGTCAACCAAAACAAAGAAACTTTGGGATTAGGCTTGAGCCTTTGTCTAATAATTTTCAAAAAAAGAAACATAAAACTAAGAGCGAAAGGAATCCGGTTTAGAGACCATTCTTAGAAAGAGTTATGATATTCAGTGAAAATGTCTTAAAATATCAATGACATAATGCATAACGTCAAGTCTAGGCAAAAGTTGGTCATTAATAAAAGTTGAAAGAAGTTTGAAATCGGTTACACTTCGAGTGCCGAGCCCTGTATATGGATTTCAGCATTCTTTAAGCTTACTTTCTAAATATCTATTTGTAAACTATCTTGGAAATGCACTCATAATATTAGAAATTGTCAAGTTAATATGATTTTAATATAAGTCAACTTATTATATTATTATAAAATATTATCTTGTTTCATATTTTTTAATTTATTCAATTTTTATGTATATTCATATTAAAAGTCAACTTATTATTTTATATTATATTATTATATAATATTATCTTATATTTCAAATTTAATAATTCTTTCAATTTCTATGTATATTCATATTATATTTATCTTAGCTCATAACCCATTCTTCTGTATTTTTGCATGCTCTGCATAATATAATATAATTTATATATCTTTAGACTCTACGAATATTAATGAAATATATCAATTAAATTTCGTTTCTCTTTCAACACATTTATCGAGCTCTCTATTTGCAGTTTGTTTTCCTAATGCTTCATTCTTTTCCCAGTCGAAAATTTAGCCATTTTCATTTGGCAAATGGATTTTCTGCGTTTCCTCGTGTTTTCACATTTTATTGTTGGTTTTCACATTTCTTCGTTTCTTTTTTGCATTTGTTTATAAACAAATGGTCAAATATAATAAGAGCGCTCAGTCAACAGAAGCTTGCAAAACAAACCAGGTGTCAGCGGCAAGCGCATAACAAATAAACGCGAGAGAGAGAGAGAGAGAGACAAAGACAGCGGCGGAGAGAGGGAAAGTGAGAGAAAGAGGTACGTACTATGGGGCTTGGGTAAATAAATAGCTGTAAAAATCTTCAAAAGGCAATCAGACGGTTGTTCACCTGCGGTTTGGGCCGTGCCCAGTTCGAGTTGTTGTTGTAGCTGTCATTCTCTTTAGTTTTTTTATTTCTTTCTTCTTTTTTTTGGTTAATTTTTAACGTGCCAAGAATTTCCAGCCGCCCATTTCCATGCCAATCGACTGCGCACGTTGCGTTCTGATTTGCCAGCTAGCTTTTCGTTTATTTATATATATATATAGATATGGTTTTTTTTGTTGTCTGTTACATTTTCGGGGCATTAATTTACAACGCCGACCCACATAGCTGGCCAAGCTGTTGGCCCAAAGAGCAGCCGGCAGCCCATTGCGAGCTGCCTAATTACGGCTCAATCAGCCGACTGTGGCAGACAACATCTCTCGACAACATCTCTGCTCCCATGCAGCCAGCTGCAGGGATTGCCGCCTGCTCGGTTACCTAACTGCAAGTTAATGACTTACTGAAAGTAAAGCCAACGCCAGCAGCAGATGCACAGGCTAGCTGCAACTCCAACTGCAACTGCGCGGCATGCCTCAAATATTTGGCGGCACCTGAATGCATTTTACAAATTTTTATGCGGCCGACTGTTGCAGCAACATGTGATAAATTGCAGGCATCAACAGCTACAACAACAATGACAAGCTGGGGTACGCCGCACCAAGCAGTTACCCTGTAAAATTATGGGAAAGAGTCTAATTAACTTTGCCTTTGATTAACTTATTTCCCTGACTTTAATTAATGACAAAATTATTTCACATACTAAAAACCAAGGTTATGCCCTGCTAAATTTGGGCAAAGCAGGCCTTATCAACTAGCCCATGACTAACATCTGCTGATCATCAATCATTCTCACAACTTACAGGGTATCTGCCAATACATTAAACCATAATGCCCACGGCCCATTTTAACAGCTCTCTGCAAGCGTTAACGTTTTGTCGCTGACATTTTTGGTTAGCTGACTCATGGCCTGCACCCTGGCTCAGAGACAAGCCTGCGGCCCCATCTGCACAGGGCTCGTTACAGTGTATTAACCATTAACATTTGTAAATGAGAAAAATGCCAAAGCCAAAAGGTGAGTCGAACCAGCACCAGCAATGGTTGATGACTTTGCATTTGATGCGTTTTCTATTGAATGCAGCAACAAATTGAACAATTGAACACATGTGTGTGTGTGTGTGTCTGTGTGTTAATGATGATGCAACATTTGCCACAATCGTTGAATAAAAAACAAAAACATCGCCCGTGGCGCACAGCGGCAAAGTGTAATGCCCGAAGGCCGCAAACGCGTCAATACGTCAATACCTTTGGCTTCTAAAGTGTTGCAATGCCCGACTCTTCGCCAGCCCCCACCCACGCGCACACAGCATAGGGTATAATGAATTCGTCATGAACGCCTAACTTGGCATTTACATTATGCTGCTCGAGTGTAGACTTTAGGACTTAGCGTCAGAGCGTGAACCACAATGAGATCAGATCTAGCTTCTGCTTTATTTTGATGATCTTTTGGGTACAACTCTCTGAGCTATTTTTGATACGAATAATATTTGCTTTAGTTATTTATTCGAGTAATACATAATAATAAATTGATTGCGGAATCATTCATCATGAAGGCTCTACTTTATTTGAATTTGTTTCTGATTTGCATATTATATTATGTTTTTCATTTAATGTTGACTCAGAACTCAAGACTAGTTAGCATAAGATTTTTATTCATGGTGTGAAGGTGCATGAACCTGAATCAGAAACACTTTTTGGCTTAATATTTTCCTATATTACATAAAGTTTACAGTTCTCTTACTGAATCTCATTTCGATTGCAAATCCCATTCTGGCATATCTCTCTTATTGTCTTAGCTGAAGGCCATCAGCCACTGTCATTAAAAAAATATCAGCTGGATGGGTCTTCGCTACATTTCATCATTATAATAATAATAATTGCCATCAGCTTCTCATCTCGAGCTTATTGTGTTTGTAATTCGCATTTTTTATCAGCTCATCAAATGTCACCGGCCAAATTGTAAAAAGAGAGACTGAAAAAAAAGCACAAACCACACTCGACTCACAGTTGGCTATAGCCATATTCGCATTGGCATTTTCCTGGCCATGTTGTTGGCGCCGCTGCGGTTACGGTTTAATAACCATTCATTGCTAATGCCAACACAGAAAAAAGACAGCTACAAGCATAGACATAGAGCCGTGGAGCCATGTTCAGAGCCATAGAGTTGGGTATATGCATGGACATTATAAATATAATAAATATATATACGAGGCTAAAAACTAGTCAAGCGGGCGCATACAGTGAGCGCCAAAAACATTGCAACAGGTTTGCTTGACTGGCCTTTTGCCTTATTAAATCATCTGCTCGATTGTTGCTGTTGTTGTTGTTGCTGTCTCTTCGTCCGACCAACTTGATTTGTGACTGAAGGTTAGTTTGCGTCATTAGAAACGTGCATCTTTATGCTTCTATAATATATATTCGTATTTTTTACATAAAAGCCAATTGCTTTTTATGAGAAAAACAATTTTGAAGCAAAAGCTAAAATGTTTTTCGCAAAATGCGCATTTGTTACATCTACAACAACTGAAACTTTGTGCGACTATCGCA